>JAODKC010000028.1:1049417-1062994 GCA_026777985.1 Mormyrops attenuatus | reverse complement strand
ATTCAGTTTGGAGTTCAGGAGATTGTCTTGACCAGGACCACACCCCTAAATGCATTGAAGCAACTGCCATGTGATTAGTTGCTTAGATAATTGCATTAATGAGAAATTGAACAGGTGTTCCTAATAATCCTTTAGGTGAGTGTATGTTCAACCACTAGTTTGTTATTTACAATGAATGGTCAACCATTAGTTTGTTTTATACAGTACAGTATGGCCAAGTATCACTTAATTATATACAGATAGTCCCTTGGTTAAGAACATCCCACTTATGGACAACTCATTCTTACAAATGGACTGCCATCAGCCCTGTTATATAAAAAATGTTGGTTAATTACAATGGTTCGTACAGTAACAATGAACTTTGCACTACTTTGTGACGCTCATGAAAACATTGCACTTACCTATAAAATTGACTTAAAGACGAGCTGATGGAATGGATCTGATTTGTGACCTGGGGGTTGCTTGTACAGAATGGTCAACCATCAGTTGTTAGATACAGAATGGTCAAATATTGCTTTAGTATATACAGTATGGTCAGCCATTGGTTTTTTAGGTTTATTATATACAGTTTATAAAATACATTGTGAAATTTTATAATCATATTAAAGACTATTCACACAGGACTTCTAATAAAGAAGCCAATTATTATTCATAATTATCCAGATATGATCATAGGGAAATCACTGTTACACAGGTGGACACAACCTACAGGACAATCTCGGCTCCTCAAGGTATCCCCCAAGATACACCCCCCTCCACCTAGGAGACATGAGTCATCAGGCCACAGTCCAATTAATGTTATTGGGTAGTCAGTTAAAGCTGAGATGAAAACTAATTAATATTTTCAGGCCCAGTTTACATGGAGGCGGAGACGGAGGAGCATCCTGGGAGAGTGGAACAAAATCTCAAGCCCAAATTCAATTCATTAGAATAGCTCCCGTGGGTCCGGTATAATTACTGTGTTTGTTAACCCTTTCAGTGTTAGGCTGTGTCTTGGCTGGCTGGTCTCCTCAGTGCCTCGGTGATTATGTGACTGGCAGTGGATTAATGACTGTTGTTATAATCGGCCAGTATTAAGCCGGCATGTGTCCCATATTGATTAATTCTATTTGGCCTGTGGAATGAATAGCAGTTCATTGTCCAAAAGAATAGCTTTGGGCAGCTTAGCGGGGCACCTGAGCAGGAAAGTGCATCGATAGCTGCGAAAGGATACCCTGATACAAAGAGGTACAAGCTGCACATGTTTGGACTGGTTGAAAAACCCATAGACCTAAATGCTAAGGGGGATCGGGTATGCAAATGATTATGCATTCCTACCTTCTATATTTTAAACTATTTGTGGCACTGTTTACACCCCTCTGGTTCTCATAATTATAAGATTTGCCCCAGTCATTTCAGTGTAATTGCAAGGCACAAATGTGAAAGGGATTTGAGGGTGACTGTAAGCACGACGACCCCCCCCAGGGGCCCAGGAAGCAGGAAAAGAATCAAAACTCATTTATTACTCAGAAAACTGAACATATCATACTGTTCCAAAATCTCAGGCAGTCAAAGGAAATTATGTTTAAAGGACCTTCATGTTAGTGTAAAACTATGATATTATGTCTGTCAAAGCATATTAGCTTAACCATTTCAAAACGTGTCCTAAAGTCAACCCAGTATTTGCATTGACTATGCAATATACTCGTCTTTGTTGACTCAACCACTAGCATATCATGTTTGCCTAATCAATAGCTCATCAAATTATATTTAATTAAGTTAAGCGAGCTGATGGGTGAAATTTATCGAAAATGTGGAACAGTTTGGGTCCGAGTGTTTTTCTTGCGTTCTGCAAGATATCAGTAACTTTTTTGGAGAACAGAAGAAATTATTGTTCTTTTTACTATGTTACTGTTCATTTACATATATTCTAAAGTTTTTTTCTGAGCAAAAATTTACTTATCATCCAGATAAACAGTTTTAAACATTTTTTGATTACTGATAAATTTTGCTCAAATTTAGATGTCTAGACTTATCAGCAATGACATATTTAAATGTGTAAATTCATTTCCCAAACATGTTTAATATGTCTGAAGAGCAAACAGGAAAGTAACGACAGGCCACAGTAACATGCTGTGTGACAGGTTTAACCGACCTGACTACCGCCTTGCAGGTTCTGTTAAAAAAGCCTCGATGCCGGACACAGTGTGGTTAATCTTTATGGTAGGTTGTTTTTAGAGACCCAGTCTGAGAGCAGAGCTGTCAGACAGCTACCTGTCAGCGCCAGCTGACAGGGGAACATACCGGCCGAGGGCCCATGTCCTCATGTCCTCGAATCAGCTCTTGAAATTTGTCCCAGCCGCCGTTTCCTTGGCCCTCAGGAGACCCCACCGATAAGTAGGCCTGGTTTCCCAGCAACCCTGGCTCTCTTTAATGATATCCCACCAGTGTCCTGCAGGCTGGGCCCAGGCCAATCAATAAGCACACGGAGGCAATGGAATACTGTAGCACCCACAGATGCAACACATATGCCGTTAATAATGTAAAATTTATGTTGCTGGGCTGACATTAGAAGGTAAAAAAAGATTGAGGGCATGAAGATCAAATTCTGAATCTATACACCCGAGATTGAACTTGCTTGAGTAAGTGTTCGTTGCTGTTGTACAAACCTTGTGTAGCGAGTCGTATAACAACCCCACGATTGGTCACGTTGCCCATGACATTTCACTGGCAGAGTTGCTGGGCCCAGATATACAGAGTTTCAGAGGTCCAGTCAGGAACGTGTGTGTCTGTGTATTGTCAGAAGACCTTGGCATCAAAAATAGCCATCACTCTCTCCATGCCATGGAATCCCACACCAATGTCCATAATCTCTTGACACCCCATTTATTTCCCAGACTGATCTCTCCTACCAAGACATCTGCAGGCTCACCCACGTGCATATTTATGAAGGTCATTTTTGTGGATGAAGCCCAGCGCAGCCCAGCACAGCCCAGCGCTTCCTATCCGGTCCGGATTCCTGCAACGGTATGGATGAGAATGTCCATCGGAGATCACAAGCGGTCCACTTGGCTCAAGGATGCAGATGGCGATATATAGCACAGCCTGATAAAATCTGCCTTCCAGAAAATCTGATGTTTCCAGATGGCTTGAAGGCCAGCTTTTCTCTGGAGAATTTTTTTTCTCCCTCTTGGTCACCATTTGAATACCAGATCCAGCTTTTGTTTATTCTCCTGGCACATGTTTATTTAGTACTTTACATATCCCAAGGATTCCCCACAGCATTCAGGAGTAGAGTGTTTTTCATATGAATCACCTTCTCGTCGGCCATCCTATTGGAATCCCTAACTAGGGATATGTAGTGTTCTCATTTCATGTAACACGACAGTAACCTGACGGCCAAAGTGGCCTGTACTGCGACAGTCACCTGACGGCCAAAGTGTCCTGTACTACAGTAGTCACCTGACAGCATAAAGTGGCCTGTACCACGTCAGTCACCTGTTAGTCAAAGTGGCCCATAACGTGACAGTCACCTACAGCCAAAGTGGCCTGTACCACAACAATTACGTGACACCCCCCCCCCCCTCCAGCCCCAGTTGAATTGTATCCCCTTACCATCTCAGGGGGAAAGCTGTTGTAAAAACAGTTGTCCTGCTGTCTACCTGCAGGTCCTCAGTATGGTGTTCCTGGAAGGTGGGAGTCCTCATCAAACACAGAGCCCCCCTCCCTGCTTTAAGGCTATTCACTTCAGAGGCACATCTCTCTCCACAGGGGGGAAAAGGGGTATCAGAACCTCGCTTTGGGTCTCCAGGTGGATCTGAAGAGAAAACACCTATGAAAGGATTAAGGAAAGAACAGCGTGAACACTTCTACAAGCCAGCCACACATCCTAAAATAAACCAGGACCTGCACAGATGAGAGTCAGCAAAGCAGGGGTCCTGGATTATTACTAACACATCGCTTAAACTGGCAAAAAGGAGCCACCATTCCCTGCAGTGAGAAACCTGCAGCCTGGATCAGCTTTACTTCAATGTGAAATATGCCATTGTACGTCTGTGACATGTATCAGAGTTCATTTTCTAGCCATGGTTAATCTAGGAAATCTGAAGAAAGACACCTTAGCAATTTGGAGATTAATCCAACAATTAATAATACAGATTATTTTTGTTGAAGTTGAATTTAGTTGTGAAACATATGCAGCTATTCGAAATTTGTCTGTGTTACTCCTATGTATATATATAGCCCGGTATCTCAACCCCATACCAGATAAGTGGTTATCGAAAAAGGATAGATAGATACATTGAAGAAAGAATGGATGGATGGTTATGGTATTTTTATGCAAGTTCTGTTTTTTCTTTTTTTTGCCAGCTAACATTACCACAGCACAAGCGACAATATATAAGACTATGAGGGTGACAAAATGTTCTATTATTAACAGATCACTTCAAAGATATACATATTTAAAAAATGAGAAAAAAAAGTATGGAATGGTCGAGTATTATGATGTCTCACCTTGTAGGGAATTTAAGCAAAGGTGACCCAGAGGTCACAACAATAGTTCAACTTAATTAAATCACCCTGCCTCCCTGTTTCTGATAGCCCATCTGGACGGTCTGTGCCAAATTTGGCTAAAGGTTCCCATGGGAACTGCCAGCTCCTCTGTGGTTTACCTGTGCCGTTTCCCCAGTGCTGCCTGCAAGCCCCCCCACAACCCAGCTCCCAGGGAGTTTCTCTCTTAAAGGAAATGAGAAAGCATGCCTTTGGAAAAAGGAGAAGCACCTTGAAATTTTAAGGTGTGTGTTTAAAAATGAATTTGAAGATTCAGTGAATCTGCCATGGGGCCTTTTAATGTAGGGTTGGCACATTTTGATTTGACAGGCAGTGAAGGACTGGTGATTGCCGCTATAGTGGGGCGTGGGACAGTGGTGCCCTAATGGTTAGGGAAGCACACTTGTGATCAAAAGGCCGCTGGTTTAACTCCCCGACTAACAAGGTACATACACTGCTCCCCAGGTGCTAGATAATAGCTGCCCACTGCGATGTCATGATTTCACATATGGGTTAAATGCAGAGGACGCATTTCATTGTTGTGTGCTGTGGTGTGTCAACAATGACAATTAGTCACTATTGAATTCATTTGTTTAGAAGAGTCTGTGAAGCAGATAATAGATCACAAGCATACAGCTGTCAAGCAGCCAGCTACTTAAGAATGCAGGTGGGCTGAACTTCCAGTGAATGACAGGAGCAGGCACAAGCTAGCATCGGAGCATCTGAGCTAACTACAATATATTTTACAAAATATTGTAAAAACCGAAAAGCAGAATTGTTAAAAAAAAAAAAACATGATGTGGACCGGGTTTCCACGAGACAAATGCAGAAATACAAGAGCATCCAGTTTTGACAGAAATTTATAACCAAGGGACTGCAGATGAAGACAGAGCTGTTGAGTGGATGGTTGAGTTTCTGAAAAGATGAGCCTCGAGGTGCTTGTTGAGGATTGAGAGGAACTCTGATGATGGAATGTGAATGGGTAGCTCATTTCACCACCAAGGAACCACACTCAAAAAACAACTAAAACCATACTTATGTAGGTCCTGATGAGCAACTCAGTGGAGGTGGGTACTGTTCTGTTAACAGTTCTGAAAGCCAGCACGAGAACTTGAATTTGATAGAGAATCAATGAAGAGAGACAAGGAGAGCTGCGACAGGAGAGCATTTTAGCCAATTGAATACCAGACATGTAGCCTCATTTTGAATCATCTGCAATGGTTTAGAAGAACAAGCTGTCACCCCTCTTAGTGAAGAGCTGCAGTAGTCTAGTAGCTAGATGAAAAATGTCAGGATCGTTCTGTACATGGTTTACCTGTTTGCCCAGCAGGTGTCGCTGGCCATGCCACTTGGTCTGTTCACAGTGTGTTCCCCTGCTTCCTGGGCTGCTATGAACCAAACAAGTCCTCCGTTGTGGGTTTGAGGCTGGCTAGAGGCCAGCTTCACTTGTTTGGATTTTGTTTTATGTTTTTGTGCCCTTAGATTCTGTTTCCCTGAGTTTATTATGTCCTTGTGTTTGTGTATGTCAGTTTCGGTCTTTGTTTATACCTTTGCTCCTGGTTTACCCTGCCTGTGTCTGGTTTATTATGTTTTGTTTTACCTGTGTTCCCAGTATCCTCTAATGTTTGTATCTGTAGTGTTGTTAATTACCCTCTCCTGTATTTTGTTACTCCAGTCTTCAATGTTTTGCTAATTGATTATGTCCCGCACTTATCCCTTGTCAATCCCACGTCACATATGTATTTAAGTGCCTGCCCTTATTCTGTTGCTTAGTCGGCCATTGTGTTTGCTCCTGTTCTGCTGTGTGTGCTGCATTGGATTTGTTCCTGCATGGCCCTTGTCGGTGTTTTATGATCCTGTCACCCGAACCTGTTGGATTTAGTTGTTCCTTGTGTTTAAATATAACAGCTTTCATTCTTATTTTGTCTTCTGCTTTTGTTTTGACCTCTTGTGGTCCCTTTTGTTTTTATTAGTGTGTCCATTTTCATTAAAGCCCCTTGTTGCCATCAAGCTGCACCATGAATTTTCTTTCTCATCAGGATGTGCCATAACAGAAAAGTGCCCAGACTATGAACTGAGCTGAATATTCTAACAAATAAACCCTGGTCTTCCTTATGTTATATACATAGAAGACTAGGAGCTACTGTATGGTCAGTAAAGCATAGCTGGTTCTATTATTGCCCCTCAGTTCCTGGCAGACCTTGATGGAGACATTGTCCATGATCCAAGCTGTACAGTGATGCTGCAGTGACTGATTGGGCCGGCAGGGAAGACATAGAGCAGATGGCTGAGATGCAGCTCTTGTGGCTCTCAGGACATCCACAACAGCCAGGAGGGCTGCCTCAGTGGAGTGTTCAGCTGTGAAAGCAGGCTGGAGAGGGTCCAAGAGGTTGTTAATTGTGAGAATGTCAGAAACTTGATTGAGGATGCTTAAACGCAATGGGTAATTTATGTTCTGATTATGTTACGGTCTGTTTGTGGGGAGCAGCTTGCAGACTTCAGAGTTAGTGAGAGGAGTAAATGTGGTGATGCTAGTCTGTGCTGGAAGTGGGGGGGGTGTATGTGAGTGGTAGGTGCAGAGAACTGGCTGCCAGTAGCTGCTGCTTTCACGTGGAGGAAAGTGGGCAAAGTCGTCAGCAGGGTGGTGGGTGGAGTAGGAGGTGGATGAGTTGGTGGAGCACTTTATGTGTATCTGAGGTGGTGGTGATCTTGTCTTGGCAGAAGCTGGTTTCAGCAGCAGTGATGGTGGAAGGTTCCGCAAAAGGTGGGACAGAGAGTGTCAGGGCGTCAGGTTGAAATGTACCAGATATAACCACAAGCCATATGCATACAGGCTTTATAAAATGATGCCTGTGTTCACTTATTTTTAAACTGTTTAAATATTTGGGTATAACCCCAGGGTATAATACAGGGGTGTCAAACTCCAGTCCTGGAGGGCCAGAGCCCTGCACAGTTTTTGGTTTACCCTCATTTAACACACCTGATTCAACTCCTTCTGCTAATTACCACACAGCTCTTGAGCCGAATCATTTGTGGTAGAATAGGAAAGAACTAAGCTACACAGGCCTCCGGCCCCCCAGGACTGGAGTTTGACACCCCTGCTCTAGAATGTGAAACATTTATGTGTAATATACATTACCGAGGGCCAAGCCAGGGAGACAGACCTTCCCTGCCCTGCAGATTGTGTTCCGTTAGTAGTACTGAGCTGCCACATGTTGTTTGTAACCTTACTGTCGCTCGTGTTTTTGGGCTGTGCTTAATTGTCAGCCATGACTGCTAAAATTATAGATCAAACCCAGATAAACTCTAATTATTCCTTTAACACAGTATTTATGAGCTGGGTCCTTGGGGACCCGCAGACAGAACACGTTTTTGAGCAAAAATGTGGATTGTCTGGCAGGGAGCTGGGTAGGTGCAAAAACATGACATCAGTGGGTTCTCTTACTTTTCTCCTCCCCCGATTAATCATGAAACGCCATTCCAGTTCACCACAGATCCACGGTCAGTGGGCGGCCTCGTTGACCCTTGGAAGAGGGTACAGCTTCACATGGATTTGAGCCACACCCCCATAGCCCACCTCATTTTCCAGTGACATGTCCCTCCCTTTGTGGTACTTTGAGGAACATTCAGATACTTATTCATTCCACCTTTACAAAAACCAGATTGGATGATTATAGGAGCACAGAGCTGGAGCGTCTTTGTGGTGCGATTCGCCATTGACTTGTTGACTAGATTCTTCTCCGTCACCCTGGGGCACCAACACCATCAAGCTGAAAACCCACACTGCATCGTCACCTGCTATGAACTGGAGAAGTAACGGCGTGCTGTGACCACCGGGGGGCTGCTTAGGATTACATGCCGAACCCCATGTCTTTAAAAATGAATATGGGGAAGTTGTCTCTGATCATGGTGCATTTAAAATGCAATCCTGTGTACCGAGTGGATTTCACTGCGGGCATTAAACTTTAAATGTGTGTCATTAGGCCGCCGGCAAAGCCTTCTATTATTTACGAGTGAAACACGGGTTCTAGTTTTCCGGTGGGGTAGTGGCAGCCTCAGCATGTCAGGGGGGAGTCATTCTGATTTCATTTCCTGAGTAAATACCACCCCCTCCCTTTTTCCCATGCAAAGATAGAGAAGGTGGGGGGCTATCATGTTTTAATTTACCATTTACTGTTGAGTGGCCACTCCCACTGAGTTACCCCCCCCCCACCCCAGTTGTCCATATAAAGGAATCCAGGAGTTCTTTTTTTGTTTTGTTTCCCACTCATGGAAATAGAGACTGCCTTTGGCTATCTGGAATGTCACATGCAGGATAAGGACATTGGGCTCATCTTCTAGAACCTTCCGGAAAAAGGCACAGGAAGCCACACACAGATCGCATCCAACATTTTAGGAACTCAAACGCCAGCAAGCCCTCTGAACAGCTCAGCTGGAGTCTCACGGCACACCCATTGGGGGGCGCACACTCTGTTTCCCAGTGCATTTCCTTGCAGAGTGCACCACGACAAATTGCCGTTACACGTGTTTGTCGGGAGGGGGCCTGGCAGGGGGGTGGTTTTGCGTCACCTTCGCCGCATGTTAGCCACCTGTGCCAGCTTTTCACTGACTGCTGGGCTCCAACTGACACCTGGATGGTCTCCAAGTTACAGGCTTTGTCATCATCCTGTCATCATGACGTCTTCCCCGACACGGCCCCGACCCCATGGCAATGTGTTCCCACACAGCTGTCACGTGGGTGCCATCAAAGACCACTAAACCAACAAGCCCGTCCCCCACCAGCTGTGGCTCCCGACACCAAACAGCTGTCGACCCTCCAGGTGAATCCTGGATGAACACTTCGTCAGCATATCGGAGCGACCCAGAGCCCTCTGAGACACATTATCATACAGATTGGGCTCAAGGTGAGCGTCACACCTGGGGGAAAAGAGAGATAAGGTGGGGGATCGGTGAGTATCACCGATCTGTCAGGGCTGATGTGATTGGTGGTGCCTTCAGTGAGGCCACACGTCAAGGACGAGCACCGCACTTCCTGTTCGGAAAACGTATCCCCCGCAGGCCCCACCCCCGAGCTCCCGCAGGCTTCTCAGCGTGCTAGTTGAACAGGCGTCCACGCTAAGTGACAAGTTGCTGACACTGCAGAGAGTCCTGCAGACACTGAGAAATACAGTGTGAATGATTCCTGTCATGCAGATTTTTTGTTTGTCGGCAAGCAGTGGCGGAACAACTGTACACTGGGCCCTGGAACAAATGCCACCCCCCTTTCGAAATTCACACCTAGGGCCTGCCTACGCCAGTTGCAGCAGTTGCAAAAATATTGTGCCCATCATGCACTGCAGTAGCTAGCAAATTCCACAAACATGCTTTTTTTGTTAAACACACACCTCGACAACATAGTTTACACTGGGGGTGCCAGGCCCTGGAAGCTGCCCCGCCAACCAGTCCGTTGGCAAGATTGTCAATGAAAAAGACTTCACTTGTAGTCCACTAGAGGGCAATCTGCCAAATTTGTAAGCGTTCAAGTAAATGTATACTCAAATGACAGAATAGATATAATCAGAGGCAGTAAGTGTGTGGTGCACAAGCATCAGCCATCATAACTGAAAGGTCAGCCTTAACTCAGAAAAGGCAGTCGAAACTGCCTTCATGTAAAACTGGCAGGCGAAATGACCTGGAAAATTGCTTTCGGCCTTTTCCCATAGTTTGTCATTTCTAGAGCTCGGAGTCTCTCATGACAGAGCGGCTGAGAGACACTGCTGGTACTCTTCAGATCAGATCAATCAGATTATCTGTGCGGCCCGGAATATTACAGTATGGATCGGCGCGATGCCATGCTTAGATTCATACTTTGACTCTCCTAAAGGCATCAATGAGCTGGTGATGGTGTGCGGAGGGAACAGGAATGGGAGATTTCCCTCCGACGGTAAGCCGGCACGTAGCAGAAGTACATCCTCGCGAGCTTTTGGGACTATGATGAAGTCTGCTGTTACTGGCCCAGATCCCCTCACAGCACCCAAGCAGAACATTCTGCTGACAGTAATCTCCTGCACCTATTGGGCCCCAGGCTCCAGCAGATGGAGAGAGTGCTTTCAAGGACATTGCTTGGGGACACATCATTACAGAGTTTAGCGGCTGCCACTCGGACTCGAATCAAATGTCCTGGGGGCATGCCACATTGAGGGAATGTGCCCCCCCGCCTCCCCAGATAGAAACGTCCTCTGCAGATGCTTATTGGCACATTGGCCTCACTGTCATTTGGTGGTACTCTGTAGCACAGGAAATCAACTCATCGTTCCACCTGAAACAGTTGAATTGTGTGCCTGCCCTGCCCTGCTGTGAATTATGGGAGCTCTCAAAATTGCAATTTTTTTCTGAAGATGTTGGGTTTGTTATGCTTAAGTTTGTTGCACCGGCAGATCGAGAAGATCTTTCACCCCAGCACTCTTTTCCAGAAAAAAATCTTCTAGAACTTTCTAAAACAAGCCCAGAGGATTTTTATGTCATCATGCTAGTGGTTTCCACAAGTACAATGAAATTATCTAGCAGCCTCTGTAATAACATGTATACAAACACACATACATACATGCATACCAATTGACCTAGTACTAAATAAATACTATTGAAACTGTGAACGTAAGGAATATATATCTGTGGATGCCGGGGATGAGAGATTTATGCTTTTCAGTGATCCCGTCGCAATGAAGTATCGATGCAGTCCTGTCCCTTTAAGAATCTCCACTTATGGTTCACGAATACTGCTGTCTAGCAAGTGGAAGCTGATGACGATGTTTTGGGTCCCTGTCATCAAAATGAGTACTCAAAGCATGCCCCAAAGCAAGCCAAGAGCACCATCTAGTGGGGTCAAACAATACAGCAAATGGTTCATGAAGCTTCATTTGACCATCACTACTTCATGGTACTGTGCCATTCAGCATCAATCAGCTGATTGATCCGTCTGTCCCTATTTAGACATATTCTTCAACCCACACCCTGTTTCTGCCATGAGTGTGTAACCTGTCCCTTTTCTTTTCACAGGCACAAGCGGTGCTTTTGTGTAATTCCTCCAGATCTACAGAGGGAGAATAGGAGACTTGATTATTAATAAACTGGGGGTGGGGGCCAGGATTAGGGTGAATCTGCCAGCTCAGTGGCTGGTTTCTTGTCAGGCAGGTGCAGCGCAGGCAGCGAGGAGCTTTCAGGCACAGCTCTGGCTATCCCACATAAATTTACAGTAAATAGTGCAGCATTCATGAAGAGATTTCTCAGAAGGGGCAAGTATTAGCCTGTATGGTACAAATCAAAAAATCTTTTTGCTAATGCCTGCTAGTGATAACACAGTAAGTTATGGTATATAAAATAATGTTCAGTTCAGGATTACAGGACAGGAAAATAGAATGCAGCACATCATTTCCTGGGACAAGGAGGTTAAGATCCCATTAATCACCATGGCAATCACATCTACGATAGTGCTCCCAGTAAAAGCCTCAGATGGACACTCGAGGCGTTATTAGCGATGGCCTCCATAATTAACTCAGACTGATTTCACTTTATCTGGGAATTGAATCTTCATGTTTTAACCTTGGACCATGATGTGGAAACGCTTCAGTAAATCAGATAGCGTCCGCTGGCCGCGAGTCATTTAGACGCGGCGGCAAGACCGGCGTAAGTAGCCACGAGAATCTTCTTGGCATGCTACCGTGGATGTGCGAGAGAGGTCAGCGTGCTGTGGGGCGGCTGTCTGCCACATGGCCTGAATCATCCACCCCTGAATCACGAAGCATGCTTGTCACTTGGGGTGGAACCTGCTTCTGCTTCTTAAACGGCCCCCTTCCTTTCCACCAGCTCCCTGAAATCAGAACCAGCGTCTCTGTTAGTGAGAATCACAATTTTTAATTTTGCCAGAAGATGAAGGAGCTGTGGGTGTAAGGTCCTCCTTCGCCAACAGCAGCAGGAGGTTCAAGTGCAGCAAAAGTGTCACTAGCAGATCGTACCCCCCGAGCATTTCCGCGAATGTAATTCTTGCCTGTGGTACTTAGAGACAACCTGCCCAGCTCAGCAATTATTTTTGACATCATCCAATGTGGCTGCTACTGAAAAGTCATGTGACCCAAAAACGGTTCGCTAACAAAGCCAAATAACCCATTTTTGCATGGCTGCCTCCAGGTGCTCCCCAGTGGCCCTGCACCCTTCTTTCCATGACCGCGCAGTAATGAGAAAGTCGACCCGCGTACATGATGCATTAAGGCGGCGATTGCATTAAGTGCGATTAGAAGTTAAGTTTCTTGTGCATCTCTCTTTTCATTACATGCCGGCCGAATCAATCTTCTTGCCCGTCCTTCTCCTGGGGAAAAAAACATCCACCTCCAGACGAAAGGCTGGCAGACTCGCGAAGGACAGAGGCGCCCGTTAACGCACCACTCCACCCGCAGGGTGATTTCTGTCCCTCGGGATGGATGGCGACTTGAGGCAGAATTTAAGATGGAGATACAGGCTCATCGGATGTGTGTGATGAATCATTGAGAGTGAAATCCATGGATTTCCTCCTGTCTGAGTCACCAAGTGTGCCTATCTCGAATACCTTTGAGCTTGTCTGCAGGAAAGGTAAATGATCCGTGGAAATGGGCTAGGTGTAAAAAATGAATAAAAACATGGATGAACACTCATCCTGAATTGAAGACTGTCACCAAACTCCCATCGACGCCCAGTTAAACTGGTGTGACCCTGATCTTATTTATCGAGAGCAGTACAATCCAGATATGAGATGTCTATTCAATGAGCTTCTCTGGTCTCTGGGCTTTCCTCCAGGATCTTTTTGTGTTCGATGTTGATGTTGATGTTTTGTCGAGTCAAGCTATCTATATTCCTGTTTATATGGCAAGCATATAAATATGTAACAGCACAAATAAATTATTCACGATTGTTTGTTTCTTGGACATTATAGGGGTCACTCTGTCTCCCACCCAGCATGTACCTTGGCATGCACCCCGCCCCCCGGGGCGGGGGCCGCCCCCCCGGGGGGGGGGGGGCGCGCGCCGGGCCGCGGCGGGGGG
>JAODKC010000028.1:1022216-1046088 GCA_026777985.1 Mormyrops attenuatus | reverse complement strand
ATTGGCCTATAGTTTGCTGGATTACTTCTATCCCAATTTTTGAATATGGGTGTTATATTAGCATGCTTCCAATCAGACGGCACCACACCAGTAGATAAGGATTTCTGAAATAGTAAAGTTAAGGCTTGGCTAATAATATCCCTCATCTCTTTTAAACTTATAGGTAAGATGCCATCAGGGCCCTGAGAGAGAGCCACACACCATCTCTAAAAGGAATCACCAAGAGAAGATTTACCAAAAGGTTGCGCTCATTCTTTCTGAGTGGCTTTATGTTCAGGTGGTACAGAGCCTAATCAATTAAGTGATTTCAATGAACCATTATATAGCTGACATTTACAGTTTCGTAAAACAAACATATCGCTAGGAGATGACAATGAAAATGTTCCTCTTGCGTGGTGACATAATGTACATATAGGAGTCCAGCAGTCCTCTGGGGAGGCATAAAATTTGGATGATTTCACATCGACAAGCTATAAAAAAGATGTGAAAGACCTTCAGCTGTAAGCATTGCTGCGGGTGACGGCTCCGGCGTCAGAAATGGATTAAGTAAGGAGACCCCGTGATCTGTGTGATGCTCAGTCGCACTGACAGATCCGGACAACGTGTGCGGAATGCCGTAGTGCCGGGGGGACAGCAGGAAGCTGGGGCCGCCGCGTTTTGGGATGCATGGGGGCACCTGGGAATCCGCCCCCAGTCCTCGGTGAGCATCCCAGGCCCTGCCCCAACACCGTATCATTTACCTGCTCTTTTATGACACAGGGTCCACAGAAGCAGGCCAATTGGGTTCGCGAACTGAACCCTCAGGGTTGGGGGCTGGGGGCTAGCCAGCATTAGGCTGCAGAAAAGAGGCACACGCTAATGTCCCTGCATCCAGGCAGCAGCCTTTCTGGAAATATTTACAGTAGTCACAAGATAAGAAAACTGTCACATTACTGTACTGTGCAAACGTCTTAGGGCAGTCAGAGAAAATGATGCTTAATGATCATCTGGCTGGGGGGTGGTATGGTGGTGCAGTGGCACTGTCACATCACACCTCTGCAATCTGTGTTCAAGTCTTTGCTGGGATTCCATGCATGTGGAGTTGTTTTCCCTGTTCTCCCTGTGCTGCCGTGGGATTTCCCAGTCCAAAAACATCCCAAGGGTATTTGGAGTTACCAAATTTCCCATAGGTGTGATTTGGTGTGTGACTGTGCCCTACAACAGGCTGGTGCCCAAATGCTAGGTTGTGCCCCAAGTTGCACCCATAGCCTCCTGGATAGGCTCTAGACCCCCCACAACCCTGAATAGGACAAGTGGTTGCAGAAAATGGACAGAACGGGTGGTACTTCATATGTTGATGTAAAATTCTGTCTGTCACAGCCTCTCCTAAAGTCACTGCAGCATGACCAGCAACCATTCAATACGCCCATGTACTTTTAACTCAACCACTAGCACACCTGATATGGCTCATCAACACCTCACTGAGTTTCTCAACTAAGTTAATTAATTAAGTGGGCTGGTGGTGAAATTAAACAAACACAATGGCTGAGGTGCCCCTGAGGAGAGGATTGGGCACTGAAACTGTTACTTATTTGTTGTATTACTCTCAATTTGCATATGTTATAATGTTAAATTGTACTTTTGTTCTGAGCAAATATGCAGTACTCTTACTATCTAAATAAATAGCTTCAAACATTTCCCTTGCAAGGTACTGTATGTACAATGTAAAATTAATTCTGAAGAATGCTCCATATTCATAAATCCATGCTGAAGAAAATAAAATCTCACCGCCTCATCGAGAAACAAGGTAGGCATGTTATTCAGAAACATCAGCTCTGTGAAAGTGGAAGGAGGAAGTCCTGTATAGTAGGAAGTGACATCACAGCCTCACGAACACCTAAGAGCGTTCCGGAAAGGAGGACATCAGTGAAGCCTCCCTGTACTTTATGGGATGTTACCCGGAGAGTGAAACCTAAACTGACACCGGTGAGCAGAGTCATGTGACACAGTGATGGCAGCAGAAAACTGGGATGTGATTACGGCGCGGGAGAGGAGACATAGTGAAATGGTGCAGAGAGACAGACACAAAAGGTCACGGTTTTGGTGGGAGCACAGGGAGACATGCTGGAAAGTAGTAATTAGCCAACCTCACCTGAGCTCCACAGCAGCTAACGGTGCCGTTTCCGGCTCAAAGCTTTCAGGAGGCTGATGCAATTAATTTAGAATGCGTTCTGCCAGCTGCCCTGCTGAACCCTGGTGTTCACACACCAGTCTAACCAGTAAAACTTAACTTCACTGGTCCCATTAGGGACGGGGAAGTGTTGGGTTAACTAGACCATCGGATGGGTTCGTGATCATCGTAAATATTAAACAGGGTGATGTAAGAATAGATCCTTTTTACTGGCAGTTATAATGAACAGCTAAGATCCTAATGTGTTGTGGGACAATCCCTCCTGCTGATTTGCAACAGATTTACAGATTCTTAACTTGAGCTCTTTAGCCAGGCTTTCACGGGCTGCTTCATGAATGCTGGGCGCGCTCCTCTGATCCCTGCTGGAATTCATTAGGGTGGAAGTCCGGACTGTCGGAATGATGGTTCATCTAGGAATGGGTTGCTAAGACTTCCTGTCCTCCGGAAGGCCCCTGGCCAGAAAAGCATGATCAAAGATTAAATTCTTTATTTGCACAAGTACATTGGAATTCTTCTCACCATCTTGCTCTTCATTGTTTGTAGGAGGTCATGGCGCAGGGTGCTGGGGTTAAGGGCCTTGCTGAAGGGCCCACAGACAAGTGCGCATTCTGCTGGGGCTTGAACCAGCCACACAGACTTAGCCCACTGGGCCACTCACCGCTCAGATTACGCGACGTACTCAGAATACATTTATATATAACCCTCATTCCCTTCTGTTCCTCTATGTTTGGGGGAGATTGTGGCGGTGGGGAGGGTTACTATTGGAGTATACAAAAGATCGCAAGCCAACCATATGCAGGCATGGGAGAATAAATGATGGAAGGACAGGCTGGACTTCAGGTCCCATTTCCGTTGAAGCCAAATGCATTTTGTAAGCGTGGCTAATTAAAACCCGGAAGAGACTGACAGATTGCGCCTCCGACACCGGAGGAGGTGAGAATCGCCACATCGCGCTTTACAGCTTCATTACTCCGGGCTCCCGCAGCCATCATCTGATCTTAATTAACTCTGTGAAATTATCAGATCTCAATAATGTACTTAGTCAAAGACTCTCTTGGAACAACAATCCGCCCCCTTCTGGTTCCCCAAGGCTGTCAGCTTATATCAGTGCATTCAAAGAAGACTAATGTCCACATTGTTTTGATGAAACAATACATCCGCTTTATTTTCATGCCCCTCACCATTTCTGTACCAAAATCACATTTCTTTCCAGTCTGATTTTAATTAGCTCCACCCGGAATTGCAAACTGCACTCATTTAGTGAGCGGGGGTCCTGTTAGCTCATCGGCATTGCATTCATGATGGCTTGGTGTATTAAACATGGTTACCTCCAGGTGGCGCCCACCAAAAATCCCCGCGGGCCATCCCTGTGATTTCCTTAATTTTGCTGGCCGACCCTTTTAGCTTATGCTACTTTCGTTGGCCTCTTATCAGCGTTTTCCAAAGGCACCTCATCATTTTGAGAGAGCGTCTGGAGGATGACACACAGGATGACATGGAGACCCAGACGTATACAAACTCTGTTCAGCTTGCACATGCTGTGGCAGGTGCAATCAAGTGTGTGTCTGTTTTAGCAGTTAGCATTAGCGACCATCGTTTGTGACAAACACTGAAGCGTGACCATCCCTCCACAGGCTGCATCGCAGATCTGCATGGTCCTAAGTCAAACTAAATGAATTAGGTAGCATTTTTCCCCAGCAGGAAGTCTCACAGGTAAGCGGTTTATGCTAAAGGGCTACGAAAAAACAACAGAAAAGTCATTCGCCAAGGCTATAACAACCTAATTTACAACAAAAACAATGCAGCAAAGAATAAAGGGACATTTTTAATGCCGCTCGCTTTTGCTGCCAATTAATTAAACATACAGAAGCTTAGCGTAATTGGCATGGTAATGCCTTTAACGGTTCAGTGGAAATCATCAGGTGCACGTCTTGGGGTAGCGTGTGTTTCCACTGCCGAATTGAAACCCAATACCCACAGCATTCAAAACTAATGAGCGCCGCTGGATGCCCCGGCTGCCGGGCCAGTGGTGCCCCAGGCATGGGCAATCTCTCCGAGCTGGGGGGGGTGGGGGCTTAATGGTTACTGCTTCCTTTCTGCAGGCCCTGCATGATCCCTGCCTGCATTCTGCCTCCCAGCAGCCTGATGCAGGCATATCCCCTAGTAAATATTTACCGTGCGGTTTGTGTAAACATGTGCCGGGGTCACGCAGTTCGCGAGGAGGATACCCTGGGGGCGGGGCGGGGGCTGTAAACGAGGTGTGCGAGGGCAGCCGAGCGACACTGACTGTCAGCGAGTGCCACAGCGGGAACCGCGCCATCCAGCCTGTTCACACTTTCAGCTGAAGCTCTCACAGACTCTCCGCTTGTCCCCAGCCCCCTTACCGCCATGTTTATATCACTGTGTGAGAGGAAACAGAAATCCTTGGGCCCTGGCGGTAATCTCTGCGAACCACGAGGCCTGCAGGAAGCATCCGGCGCTGTGGAAGGTCCGCCAAGCTGAGGAGGAATGAGGGCAGAGCGGATGAGGTAGCTGTCCTGATGATTGAAGGTTGGGGGAGAGGATGGTCTCCATAGTCATGTGTGTGTGGGGGCTGTGGTCATTCTGAGGTACTACAGCAGAAGGTTGCATGCAGATATGAAGGTTTAACCTGAGCAGCTGAGATAGCGAGACCCCGCAGGCTTTGTTAGGGTGTGTGCCGAGCCAACGACCTCCCATAAACTGCTAACGCGGGCTGACAAGAATTAAATCACTTATCGCCCCCCCAGCATTGGCGTGAGAACAGCAAAATAATAGAATGCTGGGTTTGATCTCTCGGCACTAAAGAAGAGAGAAAAAAAAGGTGGCAAATGGAGGTTCCCCCGAGCAGGGAGACTGCCCACTGGACTTTGTCGCGCATCATTCTGACAGGGGTGTCGCCTCCAGCTGCCACACTCACGCCAGGCTCCGCCCCCCGCTGCCTGTACAGCGGCACAGCTGTCTCCGAGCCCCACAACCACAACAGCCATCTCCACGCTCCTGCGGCTCTCCATCAGGATCGCGAATCGACCTCTGGACACAGCGGGAAGTAAAAACGGTTGTACCACCCCAACTCCCCCCCCCACTGGAAGCCGCTCACCATGCAGTGTGCCATATCACCTGGTGGGTGGGGAGGTGCCTCATAGGGCCGGATGTATCGGATAAGGTCACTAGAAACAGGGTCAGGAGTCAGGAAGTGGTCGCATGAATCAGGACAGCTGGGTGATAAGCCACAAGGCTGACACTCTGGTCTCCCTGAACAGCCGTCTCAGCCATCTCTGCAGGGCTGGAGCCAGAAATCCTGGGGGGGGGGGGGGGGGCATTGTAGGATACGATTCCCACCCACATGAGGCCTGCATCCTGTGACCCCTCCTGACTGACATACTTGCCCACTGCTGTGGCTGCAATTTTGAAGTCTATGTACACGAGTCAGCAGAGGAGCAGTATGTTACACAGGTCTATATGCAGAACAGCGTGAGATCCGCTGCTGGCGGACCCCTGCCGCGCTGCTGCAGTACTGTCGGAACCATCCACGGCAGCCCGGGGAGTGCTATCGATTCTGCCATCGCTCCTCACTGTCTGGGAGCGACGGCCGTGTAATCGGTGCATCTTTACGACGCATGTGAACACATTTGTTTGTGTGTTCCTGTGAGGGAGGGGTCAGCAGGATGCCAGGGTGCTTTGTCCAATCAGGAATGCCTGTATTTATGAGGAAAAGAGAATACAGTCAATCCCCCATATTTGCAGCAGATCGGTTCCAGGACCCCCTGCAGATGGTCAAATCCCTTATACAAAATGGTGTAGTATTTCTATATAACCTACACACATCCCGTATACTTTAAATTATTGATAGATTACTTATAATACCTAATATAATGTAAATGCTATGTAAATGGTTGTTATATGGTATTGTTTAGGGAATAATGACAAAAAATGTTCAGTTTAATACAGACACAACCATCATAGTGAATATAGAAAATAAAATTATTAATAGAGACAATATAAATTCATTCTGTTAGGGTTCGCTTTTGGGAAACTTTTTGGAAGTATAATTTTTTTTAATGGTTTTAATTTGCGATTGGTTGAATCCATGGAGCCCACAGAGGGATTTTCAAGTTTCTTTTTTCTTTTGCCTGTGCATTTCTGTGCAGGACATTTAACAACCAGCCTCTTCTGTGTAAGCACTGTGAGCCCAGATAGATCACACCATTGATATCACACCTTCTTCCATTCTTTTTGGTACACAATCCTGCATCAAAATTATTGACAAATTGCAACAGAGACCGAAGAACTATTTCATTTTGTCATGTTATGCCACCTCCAATACTGCAGGGGGAGCCAGCTTTGCATGGTTACGGTTGTCTTGGCTGCCCTCTGTAACCTGCAACCCAACAGGAAATGTTGAAAGGTAATGAACTTCACTGTCTATATGAATAGTCTTACTGCAGAGCTTGTGTCTCAGACTTGCTGTTCTCAAGCTTCAAATCACACATCTTTTCTGTTTTATCAGCGCTGGGCTGATAAAGCTTCATGAAGCTTTCAGGCATTCACCATAAAGTGCCGGAACACGTTTTGAGTCATCGACCCTTTCTTTCAAACACAGGGAGACCCCTAGTGGGTTTTCCCACTCGCTTCGAACAATCTGAGAATGAAGTCTATATGTGTTTGCATCAAATGAATAATGTGGCAAGTATGACAATAGGGTCTGATTGTGTTATGCTAAATATAATCTTTAAAAACTGCAGTTTATTTCGGTTTACTTATATGTATTTTCAGCCATTATGAAATATTGTGATGAATCTGAGACAATGCTGTAATACATGTGACTGTTTTCACTTGTTGGGGTTTAGAGGGGAGCTTTTAAATTGGGGAGATGGGGGACTGGGGAGAGAAATAATGAGGTGTTGACACCTTGGGCTGTAGCTTGGCAGTCTCATGGGGGCATTGAAGATATTTAGCACATTGAGGATGTGTTATTGCTAGTTTGACTGGCGTTTGGAGCAATGCAAACCTGTCTGGTACAATAAGGATAAATTATTTGAATATAATCATTTACATTTATTCATTTGGCAGATCCAGCCTTTATCCAAAGTGATTATTTACAACAAGAGATGGGGAACCCAGCTTCCCCCATGGCAGGTGAGAACTGGCCCATTGGACAGGCAAAGGAACTAATATTATTATTAAGGGTCCAAAGCACGTAGTGCAATGGACCCTTATTATTATTATTATTATTATTATTATTAACTAATTCCATATTTTGCCATATCAGTACTTATTCACCTTATTGGTAGACATCAACTCAATCTATTTCCAAACATTTTAAGATCTCCTCTTGCCATTTCCGGAGCCATTTTACATAATGAAACAAAAGGTGTTGTATGTAATACAAACTGTCCAGCATTCAATCTCTCTAACCACAATAGAAGCTCACGATGCCCAAGGGTTTCATCTCGCTTTTATAAAAAGCTCTTTTTAAAGAGCCGACAGGATTCTAAACTTCTGACACCTCAGGACGAATCGGACATCATATATCACGTGATATTGCATAAACGAAGCACGCTCCGATTCCCAGCCTTGAGTCGCCAGGCTTCACTATGACAAGGTGAGCTCCGAAGTCTCGGTATTAAATGTCCCATCGTTAGTTTATTCCCTGGCTTAGTCCTCCACGGGGCCCAGTACTGGTACCTTGAGGCTCAAACGATGGGAAAGAGCTGCTATTCAAGGTAGAAAATTGTGCTTTTAGACTTCCTGCAGCACACTGTAGCATGGATGACGAACTTTACTGAAGGCTAGGCCTTAAAATCCAGCAGTAATATGGCTGTACTACTCCTGAGCCTAAATTCAATTACTTATTATTCTATTACTTATGTCTAGGATAACACTGCTGAATTTCAAACTACGTGAAATGTGGACAAAATAGAAATGACCACATCTTCCCCAAAACGGCACCAGATGCTTTTACTTTGTCTGTTGCTCAGCTTTCATCCCAACTGGTTTATATTTAACGGTGCTCATTATCCCGACAAACACAGCTGGCCGTGGTTCGTGTGACTTCAGCTTCTGAGCTGCAGAGAGGCACACGTTGACATTGTAACTCCAGGGAAAAACGTAAGGTGAGAGCCCAGGTCAGGAAAACATACCCTGCCGCTTGGCAGTGGGCCTACAAAGATGGTGTGGCTGTTAAGCAATGATCAGTCAGCACATGAGCAACAGGACGCTGTGGTTGTGGCGCTGGGACCCCACAGATGAGCCGGCTGGCTTTTGAGAGCTTTTTAAATTTAAAACTTGGTTAGACATTTCAGGGGCCTGCAGAGAGAAGGATTACCAATGGGTTTTTACACTGATTATACATCTGAATCTTGTGTTGAGTAGCTTGCATGCACATAAGCGACGTACATAGATAGCCAGTGATTGTCTATCGCTATCCATCCACTCATTTCACACAGCCAAGTGGAATAAGCTTCCCCACTGGCTTCTGCTCCACCCACCAGAACCTCTGCGTCGTGATCAAGTTGGACGTTGGAATTTCCAAGTCGAAAAAACTCGAGCTCCAAGCTAGATCCGTTTCACGAATCCTGATACCAAATGTTAGCAATCAACCTAGCTGGCCACCGCAGTATAAAAATAAAGTTTACGAATTGTAAACTGAGAATTGTATGCAATAGTGTAAGCGTGATAAGTCTGAAAGGTTGATTAATTAAAAATCACACTTTCTGCTCAGTTTGTGTAGAGAAATTTCATTTACATAAGCTATAGGCTAGAGCTAGCTATGAACGGCTAAAGATTCATTTTGACATCAATCTACATACACGATCGGTTTCATTTTACTTATAGTGTTTTTATTGCAAGGTAAGACAGGAAAAATCCTTCACGTGATTATTTATCGTTCACGGTGATTGCCCCTGTGCAGGCTGCCATGTTGTCTGACGCCACAGCACCTGCTTCAGGGTAAAGGTGGGGTACGTAAAATGGGCCTGCGACTCCTAGCTCTGACTTCACCAGGAGTTCATCCAAGCGCTTCTCCTCTTGCATTGTTTTTCAGGAAATGAGCCGCCACCCCCCAGTTGCTCAGATGGGCACCAGACTTGATGAGAACAGGAGCATAGTACTAATTACCAGCCGGATATTAACCTACCAGGGACCTGAGTGGCAGTCACATGCCTCGCGCGGAGCCGGGCGGGCCACGCGGTGACTCTCTCTGACTCCCATTTCCCAGGCTGCCTCCATGTAGCCTTTCTGCTCTGTTGATTAACCCTTGCGCTCGCATTCCAATTAGCCACTACACTTGCCTAACCTTTTAAACAAAGCAAAGGCGTCATCTAGCACACTTTCCAGCCAGCACCGGCTCCAGAAACATCTCTGTGGTGGTGACCATTTTTGCAAACAGAACATGTAGTTGTCATCGTGTTCTGCCCATCAGAACAATGTAATAACATTCTGACATAACGACATTGCGCTGGACATTTAATTAGATTTCACTGTTAAGAGTAATGCCTGCCACCAAGCCTAACCTTCTCATTTCTGCTTTTGTGGTTGTCCAACACCTAATTTTAAGAGCCTTTCCCTATTTTCTATGACTGACCTCAGAGAAATGGCAGTCCTTCTAAAGTACAGGACAGCCTTTTCACAACTTGCAGTGGCCTTTAAATTAAATTCTGATTAGACAGGAAGTTTGAATGCATTGACATTTAATTAGCAAATGCTCGACTGCCGACAAGCCTGTCAGAATGGATGTCGTATAGAACCTAGTTGCAGTAAGTAATGTTTGTCATGCTTCATTGCCATGTATGGGGATTTGTGTCGCCTCCTTGTGGCTGCTGAGAATAAGGGGCCCAGTGAAGTCCAGCTGTACACCAAAAAATGCAATTTGTATTTTGTCTCTGACTGGAAAAATGTCAAAAAAAATCAAAGAATATGAATAAACTGGAATTAGTTTGAAATACAAAAAGCCAGAGGCAAAGTGAGATTACTGAAGCATAAAAATCTGCAAACAATCTTCATAGGGAATAAATCTGCCCCCTTGTGGGCATAGAGTGTATTTTGATAGATAGTTTTTCAAGTTTTTATACAAAAATAATGGGTTGTTTATGTGAAAAATTAAGGGAAGTAAGGCCTTGGCAATGTCAGACTCAGTTTGCTGGACTGCCTGTCAGATTAATACAATGTCTTCCTGTCATTTAGTGAGAGCAGCTTGTTATACAGTTAATACCCACTAGGGGGTATATTAACATCTTTCGTAAAGGAAATAAAAATTCCCGGAGTCTGTCTCCTGGGGGACATGCCTACATGTTCTAAAAGCGGAAGCACATTGCAGTCAGCAGGGACCCTGGCTGTGAGCATAATATCTGGGCTGCTGTGTACAGATGAGAGGCGGCTATCGTCTGATATCATCCTGTCACTCCCTTGAAAGCCTAGCGGTGGGCAACCAAGCAAACCAGGTGCCAGAAGGCAGGACCTGCCACCTTCATGGAGAACCTTCACACCGCCTCCTTAAAGGGCCACTACGCATTTTATGAAGTCTGCCCAACATCGGCGTCAAGTGTAAATTGAGCTAACAGGTGTAGCCTCTGCCTGGGCAGTGAGATACCCCTGATTCAAAGAAAAATAACATCAATAAATAAAATTCAAGATGCAGTAACAGTGGCAGTAGCGCTAGGCTGCCACGTTAACATGATAGTCACCAAGCAGCCTGGCCCGTTAGCAGAGGTGGACATTTCAGGTCCAGAGAGTAAAAATCCAAACCAGGATTTTGCTCCAACCAACCAGTTGTACATAGAGTCACAGTCACAGTGTACACAACTGGTTGGTTGGAGCAAAATCCTGGTTTGGATTTTTACTTTCTGTAACTGAAATGTCTGCCTCTACCCCTTAAACATCACGCACCTGCTTCCCCCACTGCTTACAGGCCACAGATAAGATGAACTCTATTTGCACCCGTTCGCCTTACTCTTTAATGCCTAAAAAGCACAGCATCATCAAATGCTACTTGTAATTCTCATGCCTGTTCGTGTTTTTGTTATCAGTTAAAAACAGAAAGTCACAAAAAACCCTTGGTTTCTTTTACAATAGTGCTTCTTTATTACTTGGTAGATAACAGTAGCAATGCTCAGTGATAAACAACACAGATTAAAATGGACCGAGATCGAGAAACAGGAAATCTAATGCGATAACACAATGGGTATGTACAAGAGAAATATTTACACGTTGCATTCCAACTGCCATGTTTGTAACCCCATATTACTGGTGTGCACCCATATGTATATGCAATGATATACCATAAATAGTAGACAAAAACAGAATGCCGTTAGGAAGTTTTGTGAACTAAGTTATGAAATGTAGTACACTAATGTCGAGGATGTTCTGTATTGTGCTGTTCACTGCTATAAGTTAGGCTCTCTCGTAGTGTTTTCCAAATAAATATCGAAAGTAAGCAGTCCTATGCATGCACTGGTATGTGTACACAGCCAATGGGCAGCTGCGCTCCTGTAAACAGATTTGCAGGAACCAGGAGAGACGAGACAACAGAGATACAACACTGAAGCTGATTGCAGTGGTTCTGCAGCCTGGAACTGTACAGCCTTGGCCACACTGTACAGGTGACATTCACAAAGGGGTAGAGGAAGTGCTTCAAATAGGGGGACAATGAAATGAGGCAGTGGGTGTGGCTAATGATGGTGACACATGAGCCTCCTGCTGTGAGTGGCTGCACCCTTGAGCAGAATGAGCTCTGCCCCCTTGTGTAATTGGCTGTCTCAGAGTGGGAAGAGCTTAGGACATCAAGAGTCTTCTGAAAGGTTGTCTCTATCCAACCCCGATTGCTCTTGCATGGGCTGAGCTCCCACCCCACTGGCGTGATTGTCTCAAGAGGAGCTCCACAGTGGCACGGCTGGGCGCAGGGGACGCTCTACCAGAAGGCGCCCTTGCTTAGGAGGACGAGTCCTCCTCGACGGTGTGCAGCGCCTGCCTCTTCAGCAGGGTCTTCAGGATCTCCACCTCGCGCTGTGCCTCCTTCAGCTTGCGCCGTAGCTCCTCATTGCTTTTCTGTAGAGCTTGGTTCTCCTGGAGAGAGACAAGGACAGACATGAGCGGGGAGTTGGAGGGGGTCTGTTGCTGCATCCTGGGGGCTTGTCCTTAAAATATTCAGGTCGATAACCTAGCTTACTGTAAAAAGCTGTGTAAGTCACTTTGAGTAACATGTCCTGCTAACTTGCTGAGTGCCTATGGCAAAAACAATTAAATAATTAAAGGCACGGTGTCAGGCTGTCCTAATCACTAGCGTTTAGCATACCTGGGTGTGGGGGTTTGAACCTCTGAGCCTCTGAACAAGTGGGCAGCCATTTTCCATAGCACATGTTCAAGGTTCAATGCCCTACCATCCTTTAAGGAATGTCAATAGTTTAAATGACCTCAAAACAGTAGGTGTCATTTTTTTTACACCATTTAACAACCGTAAGTGATATCGTGGTCAATGACAACCAAACAGAAAGACCTACAAAGTAAAATTGAGAAAATACTGGCATGTTCAAATGTCCATCATTATCACCAGGTAATACATTCCATGTTATTGTAAACACCTTATTTAACTGAATATTCGACTACAGTGGATGATGAAACTCCCCGAGACAGGTTCTCCAGAAAGAAGCGGAAGAGTGTGTGGTTTGTTAAAAATAACAAACATGGCAGACACCAAGTCAACCAGATGCATGCAGTAACAGCAAAGTTTACCGTGTTACTCTGTTTCAGTGTATAAATTTAATGACCTATATATATATATATATTTAATGACCCACTAACATGACTGTAATCACCTTGAAAAAGATATTGGTTTTTATTATTAACAGTTTCCTGAGAACTAGCAGGAGAAATCAATGACTCAGAAGAGCTGGTGACAACCACAGGTGCGTTAGAGGTCACATGTGTGACTGCCTGGGAGTGCATGCAGGTGGGCGGGAGGACGCGCTCACTGCCGTCACTGCCAGCCACTACCAGCCACCATCCTCTCCCGTCTCCTTTCTCCTGTTCGTGGCCATCTTTGTTTTCTCCACCACTGCGCCGTCAAACTGAGCATAAACAAGCATGTCCAGGGACAGAAGCAGAGGCAGCGAGGACACGGGTGACCGACGGCCTCCTTGCCTTCTCCAGCTGCTCCTGGGTCTGCTTGCTCTGCTCCTCGGGCTCCTGGCTCTTCTGCACGGTGGAGGCCCGGTTCTCCCACTTGGCATATGCACGCTTACGCAGTGGTACCGGGCTGGGACAGGGGGTGAGGGTGGAGGGCCCAGGGGACAGGAGCGAGACCTCAGGCCGTACGGGGTCACTGGATGGGGCCAGTGTCACTAGGGGCACCTCGGTCTGGGTCCCTTTGTGCACACCGGGGAAGGGCAGCAGCTGAGGGGGAGCAGATGGCTTGGAGCAGCAGTCCTTCGTGTGATCGCCGGTGTCCGCAGGCTCCTCGGTGGGGTACGTGAACTGTGCACTCTCCTCAGAACCTGCAGTGAGAAGGGATGATGAGACATGCCACCAAATGACATCATTTTCTAATCTCCCACATCATCCACATGTCTTGCCCTGCTTTAGTGAGAAACGGCACAAAACCACGGTGCAGGAGGGAAGGGTGAAACAAATCTTTTTTTTTTCATTTCCAGTATCTGCAATATTTAAAAACAATAATATGGTATTTGTCTTAGTTTGATATGTGCTGTTTGTCTGATTCCAGAAATGGTGCAGTGTTACTGTAACTGAGCCCGTTCTTCGACACCAGAAGTAACCTTTGACCTTTCAGTCCCGCCCACACAGGGGAATTACCCAACAGCCCCCTCTCTCCGATCCATTCCAGTAAATCAGACTTGCCCAAAGCAGTTACAGAGGCACTGCAATAGCAGTAGCAGATTACAGGTTACCTAAGGTTACTGAAGATAATTACAAGAATGCCAGATTTGTTAATAAGATAATCAACATTTGGATGCGAAAGAATTCCAGATGGCCCTATATTCCTTTATTTTCCTGCTAATTTATTCCTTTTTAGACAGGAGAAACTAAATGTTAACTCAGACATCAAGAAACTCACATATCCTGAACTTAGATCGATTGTTGAATAATTATCAACGTCTAAGATCTGATCAATAGTAATGAAAAATAACAACAGACTTTTTTTGTGGTCTTGTGGCCAAGACCACTTATTAAACAGAGGGGGGAAAGAATTGCTTTAATTTATAATTTATTCATGATCAAACGAGCTGCACATCAAAACACATGAAATACATATGCCATATTCATTAAGCAATTAAATTTATTATATGACGTTGGTGATGATGAATGGTGTAACCACACTGTGGCCTGTTTGGGCAAATGAATGGAAAACAGAATCGTACGCTGTAACGCAGCTGAGAAAAGGCTCCATCTGCTGGTTAAACTATGTAATTGTGTTTCAACTGAGAAAAAATAGTAGCGTTCTACCTTTACCTGCCAGCAGGGGGAGATGTTGAATCACTAAAGCAATAAGTCATCACAAAGGCAGGAAGTTTGGTAAAAATGTGCTAGTGTCGTATAACCTCAAACAGGCCTAATCGCTGATGTGATGTGCTTTTGTTACATGCAGTATTCATTTTGCTTTTATCGTGCGAATGCACCGCTGCTTCTGATTGGTTGGTGGTTACCGAACAGTATACATGTTGAGACAGATTGACATCTGTGCTGTGATGTCTGTGTCTCCCCATCATGTATAATTTTACGTTCCAGTGGTGCCACTGGCTGTTTTTCAACCTCAGTCTGCTGTGATTACGCTCACGATAGCACAGCCCACGTCTGAATGCATGTTTATGCTTGTGCATGATCACATATGCTTGCGTGGTGTGGATGTACGGTCAGCAGGTGGCAACGTGGGGCCACGTGGCCTCACCCTGCTCATTGCCTTTGGGTCCCTGGGGGCCCACGGTGGTTGGGGTGGAGCTAGCTGAGGAACTGCTCCCCTTGGCGTTCTTTTTGCACTCGAACGCCACCTGGTCCTTACACAGTCTGTGACAGTTCATGCCACAGTCTGTTCCAGAGACAAGAGGGGAAGGTGCGTTACAGCAGAATTACAGTCAGTCAACCAATCCAGTACATGCACTACACCTGACACCCAGTCAACACAAACACCTCCCTGACTCCATAAGCATGATGATGAAGGGGGTACATACATTTATTCGTTGCATTAAAGCTTGCTGTCCCTCTTATAAGTTACTCCCATTGTCCACAGATGAACAATTCACTGCAGAAACCTGCAAGGCATGCTGGTCCGTGGCCATTTCAAACCTCTGGGAGGCAGTGGCCCAGTGACACAGCAACACACGGAGCGGAATCTGAGCCGCGTCGCTCGTAGGGCGAGCAAATGAAGGAGCAAGCATCTCCACTTTTTTTTTTTGGTTCTTTCCAGACACTTGCCCCCATTACACTTCACCTGCTGCTGGCCTTGTTGCGGCGTTCCCCTCCCTGGGGCAATACTGAAAACGGTTTAGAAAGAGCTTTCTATAACTCGTGTAATTGCAGGCCACATTCAGAGCACGCTCGCCGAAACTCTGGTGGTGCTGTCAGGAAATGCACGCTTCCTGTGACTACAGTCATGCTTTGACTGAGAGCGTGCAGCTTTTTCCCAGGGGGGGCCGCTCCACCTGCACGGACCTCTGTCACTCTTCCGAAGAACCTCAGCCGCATTCAGACAAATTCGGGAATAACGAAAGGAGTCACCTTTACACCTGTAGCCTTGCTTGATGACACCCCACAGCTGGAGAATGAAGAGAGAAGCGGCAGATCAGTGATAGGGCTTGTAAGGCACTGGCATGGCGTGGTGTGGAGGAGGGGAGGCCAGGGCCACACTTAGTCACGGGTGACTCACGAATCCTGAGCAGTTGTCGCAGAAGGTGGGCTTCATGTAGGTGGTCTCCTGGAAGTTGTGGACGAAGCCCACACCCAGCTTGGAGCAGATGACGCTGGCTCGCATGAAGTAGGCTGTGATTTCCTCCCTGCTGATGAGACCCTCCCTGCGGGCAGGAGAAACCAGGGTAGGCGGGGGGGGGTCTCACTAATAAACACATCATGACTGTCACGAGCTGGGAACAGGTCACATGACCAACCGGCTGCAGGGACCCCACACCCACGTGATCTGAAATACGAGAAGACGGGAGGGGTCGCATCCTGACTCGACACCTGTGTCGCTTTCCGACTATTCCGCTCGCGTCGGTCATGGCGGCGTGGCGCGCGTGAGCTTCATAGCACTCACTTCTCTTTGTCCATGACGCAGAAGGAGAAGGGAAAACTGGCCGCTATCTTCTCAAATTCTTCATGGGAGATGTAGCCATTCTCGTCGTGGTCGTAGTTTTTAAACACAGACTGCCAGGAAAAGCGAACAGCAAAGACGCAATTATTCATTGGGATGAGAATATGCTTTGTCAGTATGCCATGATTGAGCAGTGAGGTATGATGGATTGTATGAGGTACAATGAATTCTGCCACCTAATGGTGTGACTGGCGGTACTCTACTCCAATGCAAGCCAGAAGGATAAAAGTCTTATTGCCCTAATCTAGTATAGAGTTTAAAAACACATCATCAGACCACTATGCTTAGAGGAGGTGAGCCATGCTGACTGAAGCTAATCAGTGTGCTGAAATGTTCTCTTGATCAACCTCAGTATCACGGCCCTCGTTATGTTCCCATATGACGCTGTCGTGATCTTTAATCTTAGAGCGACGGGCTGCGGGGTCCATTTCGGGAAAAGACACAGCAGATATACGGACTCACATCCACCATCCTCTGCACGTGTTTGCTGATAGTCCTGGGGTCCGGTTTGGGGGCTATGCCTGAGGCCCAGTCCACCACGACGGGAGGTCTGGATGGGGTGGCTGGCTGATGGGCGACAAATTAACCCGGCATCAGTGCAACGTCGCCGTACTGGAGCGTCAGTGTAGCTGGATCCCTCCTGGGACTCAAACCAACAACCTCCATGAGTCTGCCCTTCTGCCCACCTGTTTCCCTACGGCTTGCCTGGGTCACTCACCGGCGCCTTACAGTTTTTGGGCTCCCGTGCATAGGACAGCTCGTAGATGTCATCCTCGGTGTAATACAGGTCCAGAGACAGCTGGAATGGGATCAACGCCAACAGCAGTCAGGTGACTAGTAATGTGGTAAACAGCTGAGATTGGCCGGTATCCATTTTGCACAGAAATATACCAGTGGACCGAACAAGGAGACCTGATAAGTGGACCAGGTCTATAACAGAGATATAACCAGACCATAAAAGAACCGACAGTCACGTAAGCTGACCGTCAGTAGATGAACCAGGTCTTTGTTGGCATCCAAGCGTGGGGGATTCTGCTGCAGTTGGATCAGCTCATTGATGTGGTTGTAGAGGGCCTGCAGCTTCTGTACGTTAACCTTGCTGTCCTCCACGTAGTCAGACATGGCTTCGTTGACAGAGATGAGGTCTTTGAGGTGGACACCCAGGATGGGGATTTTAAAACCTGTGCATTTGCCGTAGGCCTGTCGGTAATTGTCATAGTTCCTATAGGAGGACAGTAGCTCTGTCATTTCGTTCAGTACCTGCAGGGAAAGCCAGTTACAGGCGGATTGAGTACCATGGAAGGGTTATGGAGTGAGTTACAAAATGCTGAATTCCCAGAATTCACTGCTAACGGTTTCTCAGAATTCTATGTAATGTGTTTCTCTTCTCTAGGAACTAATGCCTTTGTGACAATATCTAAAAAATAATAATAAATAAGGTTTAATGAGTATGTCAAGGGAGGTATAGAGTTTACTTCCAGTAAATTTCTGAATAACACTGTCAAAGCAGCTCAGTTAATGTACCTGAAACCCTATACCACTGAAAAATGGCCAGTGGTCTAAGTCTATCACACCCCTCGGTCTAAGTCTATCACACCCCTCGGTCTAAGTCTATCACACCCCTGACTTCGGAGGCGATTATAAGCAGACTGTGGATCCCGTCGTCAGCAGGGTGGTTTATGGGAAGAGTAAGCAGCTGTTACCTTGGTGACCTCGCCGGGCACATGGGAGCTGGTCTCCTTTAGCCGCGAGATAGAGCTGTGACAGAGACCTCCCACCACGGCCATTAGTGTGTTGAAGTTGTGCATCAGAAGGAGCTTCTGTTGGGAAAGATGGCCCGAAAGCATGTCAGCATCTCTGCAATGCAAACCTGTGTAGCCGTGTTTGTCGTGCTTTCTACATGATTCTCCGGAAGCTTCCGACCCTCCTGCCCTCCCATCTGATGGGCTAACAGAGCTATCCCCCAGCCCCCGACTCTCAGTGTCACGGACACAGACTGGGCCTTGCCGGAAGAGCCCATTACCACCCGCTGTGACCTGATTAATATTGAAAGCCCGTTTGTGCAGAGTTGAGGGCCCATGGAGAAGCACTTGAGAGTCATTAGGAGCTTGTTTGGACTGTTTTTCTATGCGGTGATAATGGGCCTGTCCCTTTGTGCCCGTTCACTCATCAGCGACACAAACAATAGCCTACAGCGATGGAGCCGGCCGCACCTGAGCCACGTGGATGAACTTGGTGAAGACTTCGGCCCGGAGCTGGGCTGTGGGCCGGCTCAGAACCATGAGCTGGACCCACTGGGAGATGCCGTTGCACAGCGCGATTGATCGCTCCATCATGGGGTTGTCCTTCATGCAGCCGCTGCGGATGTAGTTCTGGTAGTCTGCGAACTGAGAAGGGGAGGGGGCAGGGTGGGACTCAACATCTCAGCAGTGACAGGATAAGCTGGGTTTCCATACCCGTGGTGGGCGGAGCTAATCATGCCCCACCCAAAGTGGGTGAGTAGGCAAACAACGGCGCGCTATAATCATCACCCACACATTCCATAGCCCTGTTTCACGCTTTGCGCACGGGTGTTTGCATGTGCACGTGTAGGTGTGCAAGGATGTTCTATATGATGACAAAACTATGCTGACGGGGGACCTTTAGGGAAAGGTGAGTCTGAATACTTCTTCTCACATATCTTAACGAAGCCAGCTGGATTGGACCAGTGTACCAGTTATACACAAAACAAGGGCTGAGAGAAACCCCATGAAAATGAAAGTGAGAGAAGAGGTGAAGAATTTCACTTGTGACCCTCTGTGGTGTTAAGGTCCTTAGCCTGAGTAAATGAGTAAGCCAGGGTCACGTCCAAAACCTCAGTCTTAAATGTCCCTGCTTGGTGTTTTTAGTTATATAATCACTTTATAGGCTCTAATGTTAAGCAGCTGCAAAGCCAGCTGAACGTACTGAAATCCTGCAGAAGGATTTGAACTCCAGGTAGGTCAGATGTTCAGCCAGCTCCTCGGGTTCCAGGTGGTCGAAGAGCAGCGACACCTTCCTCTTCTTGCTGCTGTTGGCCTTGATCTTTTGGCTGGCCTTCCAGGACCAGTCTCTCTCGGCTCTGGAAACGCAAAGGATTCTGGAAGGTTAACGCTGGTTAACGGCGTAATAAGTCAACTAGGGAGGCAGCAGGCACTAGATTCGCAAAAGCCAGAACATGACAAAAAAAAAATCCCCATGGTATGAATAAAGTACTTATTCTACTCTATTCTATTCTATTTCACAGGATGTCAGGGAAATTAAAACGACCAAGTTCACCATACCTCAAACATTGTAAGTGATTTGCTATTTCTATGCATATTGTTGATATTTAGGAACAAACCTAAACCTTGTGACCACAGACCTACATATAAACTCTTGCCAATGACGCTGGCTCTCTGACCGATATTGAAAAATCATCCCAGGTAACACGTGATTATTTTTTGTTTATCTTTTCGTGCAGCTACAGCACGAGAACCTTGGCGTCTTACTAGGGCTGTTTCCGCGACTTTCCTTCCATGGGGGAGACTGGTCTCTGTTCCACAGTGACTCATTAAAAGCGGAGGCATTGAAGCAGGGAGTGTAAAACAGCCTCACCCGCAACCCCCCCCCTCCACCGGCGGAATGGAAAAGGTCCGGAATGCTGCAAGCGCTGACAGAGCGAAAGAACACCTCAAGGTCGTCTCCGTGCGGTGGGCCGCGAGATGCAACTCCTAAGGCTAACCACAGAGTGACGGCGCAAACTCCTTTCTTTCCCATCATCCCTTGCAACTTCACACGATGACTCACGCCAAGTGGGCTGCATGAGTCAACCCGAACAGGCGACGGCAGCGGACGGCTGCTGTTTGTCGGATCCCTCAAAGTAAGCTTGATGGCATCATTACGGAATGTTATACTCACATCCACTTTGTCTCCAGTAGGGGGCACAGTCTCTCCTGCCCGCGTTCCCTCATCAGCACCTGGAAGTGCTCTAAGGAGTCTGCGAGGCTGTTGTGTAACCTGAACATCGTCCAAAACTCTCTTATCCAGTACCTGAGGGAAAACAAACACGCGGGTAACACACGGGAGGCTTATTGTCGTATGTAAGGGCATGGCCAGATTGACCAAGCAGAGCATACAGTCCAAACCAAACAGGCAGACAGCACTGGCGCGGTGACACACGTCCCCGGTGGGGGCGGGCTCTCTCACCTGATGAAGTAGCAGATTTTCTGGCAGTCTGTAGGATTCTTACTTTCCAGGGCGTTCTTGAAAGTGAGAGGAGCAGTTAAGGAGCAATGCATGTATACACAGGGAGCTGAGGGGGACTTCACCAAGCGGTAACCAGCTTTTGGGGTACATCAGGCTGTGTGCTTATCTGGGGGCGGGAGCGGAGACTGTTGGATGTGTGGGCGTGCCCAGCGAGGGTGAGCGCCGTCGTAGGGCGATGTGAGGGGAACGGGACCTTTTGAGGGGGATGTACCTGACAGGTACGCTGCACAGCCGAGCTCCGCCTGGTGTGTCGGGGATTTCCGCTGACAGGAAAAGAAACGGCGACCACAGGTGACTTCTCTGAGCGTTTGGGTTTGCAAACAAACACAAAATAAAACAGCGGGGATATTGAGCAGCGTTGTGGACAGGTATGCTGTGGGGGGGGGGGGGGGTGGGGTTGAGACAAACGCCGACGGCAGAAGCTACCAGGTCTTGGCACGGGCCTGGAAACATCCGACACATTACGTAAAACCATGTTTATAATGGTGCTGCACTTCAGGCCTCCCTGCCGCCAAGATCAGTGGATGCAGGGGCAGAGAGCGTCATAGGGGAGGGGGCTGCAGTGTGACCCACTCTGGCCAACTGGTATTAAGAGTGTACACTAGTACTCGAAAGGGATCTCATGTTCCCCCCTGTCCACAGATACAGGCGCGAGCCCTCAGCTTTCCGTTCAGGGGCGACGTATCTGGCTTGGAAGAGCCGGCGTGGGAGAGCCAGACGAGTGACGACCCGTGAAGCAGCACCCCAGTTCCCAAGGCAGCAGCCTCTCAACGCATCACCCCTGGTTACCACATATTCTGGAGAATGCATTAATCCTGCTGCTCGCATCATTAAGAGAATCAGACAATCTCACTGACAAGTTTACAGTCCTATAAAAACTGAAACTGACTGATTAATAGCTAAGCCTTTTACTTTTCATTATAAGAACACACAATTTCTATGGTGAATTTCTTGAAATAATGACATAAAACACAAGCTAATCATATATTATGAAACCAAGGGAAAGTGTTCTGTTGGCCTACTGCTCAGAAATAGTTTGTCCATGCCGAGTGGACAGTGTGAGCAGATGCCCAGCCAAGCACCCTGGGGGCTAGCATTAGCTGGCCAGGGCAGCTCACGGAGGGCCTGCGCTCATCAGGGGCACGGGAAGGATATAGCAGGAGGAGCTTCTCCAGGAGCTCGCTGGAGGACATGAGGAGCCGATGCATGGTCAGGGTGATGTGCAGCAGGTGGCTGCTTCGGCACAGGCTTCCCTCTGCATCTGGGGGAGGGACAGACACCTGACATTATGGCATTGACCTGGCTGTACTATCCTCTACAAACCCAACACACAGCAAACCTGGGGGGTCCTCATTCCATGCCAGCTGATGGGGGTCCTTTCCAGTCACCCTTTCCTCGCTTTCCGTGGGCACCCACCACATCCACAGCTTGTTGGATATTAGTCGTCCCCCGCCCCCCGCAGGGCCTGATGGGAAGCTGGCGGCCTCACTAAGAGCACTCATCGGATGCCCTTGATCGCCATGGAAACACATCCCTTTTCAGCATGACCTGTATATGCCAGCAAGCTGTACGAGTTCTTTACGCCTGTAGGCAGGACGTCTCATGTACCCAAAACATTTGCTTTTAAGAAGCAGAATCGTGACCGAAGGGTGGCAGGTCCAACCCCAGAGAAACCAGTGTGACCTTAACCTGGGTTAAGCACTGACACCTTACTGGTTCTGCAGTATAGTAATAATGATCTTTGCATGGCTGGTAAACCTCCCACATGTATCCAGAGTCACTGCCTATCCCTGTCAGATTCAATTTAAATTCAGTTCATTTTTATATAGCGCCTTTCAGAACAGTGTCACCTCAAGGCGCTTTACATGGGTGTGTTCTGATTCATTACAATATCACTAAGACAGAATAATACAAAAACAGGGAACAGGGAGGATACAGAAATGAAAGAAAGCCTGATGACAATGAAGGAGAAGAAGCAAAGACTCCCAAGTAGGCAGAAAACTGGCTGCCCGACCCTCCCCCCAGGCATGCTAACATTATAAGAAAAAGAAAGAGTGTGTCAGAAACTGAGGTTAGGGTCAAAGCCAAAGTCCATCAATGAGTCAATTCTCCACACCGGCCTGACTAGGGTGCAGATTGAAGTCTGTGCCCATGTTATTACAGTCGGTCACATCCACAATGTCACCCATCCATGGGACTGAACCAGGACTCCAGCTTAGATGGTGCCCACCCTGGCCATGATCCGGACATGTGGAAAGGAAGGCAGAGAGCATGTACCCAGACCCGCTGCCTATCCCTGCTACATGTACCCAGACTCACTGCCTCTCTCTACCACATGTACCCAGACCCGCTGCCTCTGACTGCCGCATGTACCCAGACCCGCTGCCTCTGACTGCCGCATGTACCCAGACCCGCTGCCTCTCTCTGCCACATGTACCCAGACCCGCTGCCTCTGACTGCCGCATGTACCCAGACCCGCTGCCTCTCACTGCCACATGTACCCACACTTGCTGTTGTTCCCTTTCCCTACTAACCAGCTGCTGACCTAAAGTTGTAATATTACTGTCCAAGTGAAGGAAAAATTCCCAAACCCACTAGTTCACAGGATACAAGAGAAATTTTCTGTGGACGTGGAAAGCTATTTGGATTGCTGAGTGAGTTTTGATTCCCAATTTTGTAACATATGGTGAGGAAACCTCACTTTAGGTCAATGGTGGCAAGTGTGTAGGACACAGATTGATATTTGGGGGGGACACAACAGTTTTGGGTGGACAAATGAAGCCCCGGTCATTTTGTAATACTGAGTGAGTTTTGGAAATTTGCTCTTCAATTGCAGCTGACTGTATAGTCAGACTAAGACAACCAGGAGTAACAGCACCTCACATCTGTGGGTAAAGCTCCAGCAAGCTGCAAACAGGAGAGGTGGAGAGGAACAATGGAACGTGTGACTTCGATTCTTCAGTGGAACAACATCAAAGTGACGGTGGGGGGGGGGGGGGGGGGGACATTAAAAAGCAATTTTAGTGTAAATGGCAAATTTACAAATTGCCACGGCGACAAGGTAATGCGGTTTAGCCATAAGTATGAATTTGCTGATAACAGCG
>JAODKC010000028.1:1001847-1022116 GCA_026777985.1 Mormyrops attenuatus | reverse complement strand
CCCCCCCCCCCCCCCCCCCCCCCCCCCCCCCCCCCCCCCCCCACCCCCCCCCCCCCCCCCCCCCCCCCCCCCCCCCGGCGGGCCGCGCCCCCCCCAGGAAACAGCCATTTTACTGTAAATGGCAAATTTCCACATTGCCACGGCGACAAGGTACTGCGGTTTAGCCATAAGTCTGCATGTGCTGCTCACAGCGGGGACGTTTATTTCTATTCTGCTGACTTTTACAATATTGATATTTTAAGAGACATTTATAAACAATTTACAGAACCGCAGACAGACAGTGATATAGTGCCTTCCTAAAAATACAGTTCCTCTATAAAGTTCATTGATTGATTTTTTTCTTTATTTTTTTCTCAACTTAATAAGCCATTAGTTATTTCATGTTTCACCTCCTTGCGAATCGATTACAGTCCAGTTGACAGTTTCCTTTAACACCCAGTGACTCATCATCCAGAATTAATCTTTACCTTTTTCATAGCACCAAGGACTCTGAGGATTAGAAATCGTAAAAACAGCTCCACCTTTCTTTGCACGCCCATGCCTTCACCTGATGATAAATAAAAACAACCTGATTTTTTTGGGGTGGAATTCCCCAGTAAAGACTTGTGGCCAGTACAGCATCTGAATGGAGACACATAGCAGCATGCTGAAATTCGTAACGGAAACAGCAAAGGTGAATATCTACACAATATAATTTATTCAAAACAAGCCTGTTGGAAACTACAAGCTTGTGATATTTACAGCATTTTCGGTCACATTCAGAGGCCCTGCAGTGCTGGACTGGTGCCAGGAAGCAATTTTTTTTTTAAGGGCAAAGGGAGGGGTTCGTTCATTATTTCCATGACAGCAGTGTTTTTTACAGATCCTCGCAGGTGATTTGAGGAGTATATTTAAAAAAATTTAGACCGTCCTCCGTAGACCATTGAAAGAAGGCAGGTCAGCACTGGCGGTTGTAAGACAGGGTGACGGACGTCACTGGTCGGCATCGTCATCAGTCAGCTGGCTCGGGGGTGAAGGTGCACTGCACCCGTGAAGCAGCAGCACTCGGTAGTGTGTGGGAGTCGAGCATCTGGGAGCAGGGAACTGAGCACCGTTGCATAATGGGTGGCCGGTGGCTGCTCCCCATTCAAGTCTGACTGCCGGTCATCAAGCATCTGGAGTATTCCGCGGAGCTGACTGGAGGGACTCGATAGTAGTGTGATTCTGGCTCCCTGAGACCTAGACTGTTGCTCACAGTGAAAACAGCCAATTTTTTCCCTGCATGCCCATCTGCAGTTGAGCGTACCGAAACAGTAATTATAGGGCTGGGATGAGGGGAAGTGGCTGCCTCTGTACACACAAACAACCAAACAGGCACAGGATGGGAGGCCCCATCCCCCAAACTCAGAGACTAAGACCTTATCCCCGCTGTTCATGGGACAGGTGATTGCCGAAACCGGATGTGACACAACTGCAGGTATGATGCCTCATACTGTTTACTCTGCTGGCACGAACGGCTATGAGACACGCAATGTCACAGGATCCGAGGGGCCAGGAGAGTCTAGCGCCTTTAAGCACGCAGACGTGGATCCGTGTGGCCTTACAGTCCAGGACCGGCTTGTCTGCACAGTCTGAGGGAGTCGGTGTTAGCTCGTCTCACTGTGAACCACGTCCACGCGCTCCTGTCCAATAGCCTTCAGGGGACTAAATTTAGCTTATTCCTTACGGCCTTGATATCGCACTTGTTGCTCTAACTGCAGGAAACCTTGTTCTCTACAAAACCCGAAACCACAGAAGCTTACAGCAAAATAACATGGGCGGCAGGGGCGGGGGGGGGCTGGGTTCACAGAAAAACAGAGAGAAGATGTTCATGATGGGAACGCGAATTGCTGCTGCGTTTTGACAGACTTCATTTATGAGCCCACCACGCCCCCCCGCACGGCCCACCGGCATCACATGCTCCCATCACCGGCTTGAAAAGACTGCTCAGCAGTGAGCTTGTGGGGATTTTTTTTTATTTATGTCCCTGCCTATTTAGGTGGGTCTGGAAATAGCACAGCTGCCTGGTAATCCGTACTCAGTCATTCAATGCGCTAACGGCCCATTGCCACCCTACCCATGTAACATTTCCGGAAACGTTACAGCAGTGCCGTGAATGGATTACAGTCGGCCCCTTCGTAACCAAACAGTAGCAGCTTACTTCCTGTAGGGGGTATGCTTTGGACCTCAGATACCACATTGTACCAATTCTCGTTCTTCTTGGAGAAGAAGGTTATGCAGTTAAGTCCCTTTTGTCTTACATTAAAAAATGGGGCACTTTCACTCTTAAGGCCCTGTCTTGGTGCCTAACTGTCTTCTTTAACTGTACTCCGTCTTCACAATTCAAAATGTGATGTCTCTGAACAGCTGGTGGTTTCCATGGCGATGGCACAGCCACCCAGGATGGCACAGAAAGTTCAGGCCACACACCCGGGGGACGGCAGTGATGTCAAGCTGCATCGATCGGTTTGTGTCCCCCCCCTCACCTTCCCCAGAGGGCTGCCCAGCTTCAAAGGCCGGTCATCCTCTGCCGAGGTCCATTTGGGGTCCTGACCTTTCAGTCGTACCGCAGATCGACTGGGCGGCGTGGTGATCCTTCAAATAGCCCCCTCTGCCCTGGGTCGCATTTAAAAGGTTCCTGAATCCAGGCCCCCCAGGAGGCCGGTCTCTGATGTCAGGAGGGCCTCAACCCCCCTCCCACAAGCTTTGGCCAGGCCCCGGGTCAAATGGTGCTTTTTTTCGTTTGACGTTCGGATCCCTTATGGCAGAGAGCATCCCAGATAACAGTTGTGGCTTAAAAACCACCTTCCCAGAGTTTGCACAGGAAGAAAAAAAAAAATTTTGGTCCCAGAGTTCCCAAGAGCCCTGGCGTTGGACTGAACACGAATCTCAAACAAAACGAAAAGCCATTATCTTCCAGTCCCTCTCCCTCACAAACAAGAGCAATTACAAGAGGCTCTTGTGAATTCGCTGCGACCAGTCCCAGTCTTTTGTGTTTCCCCTTTATCAGTCATTTCTCTCCGTTTTTGTCTCCTGGCAACAGCGGTTTGAATGTCCTCCCCTTCAAAGGCATAATCGCCCTAACTTTAGGAGCGCCCCCAACAACAGATCTGCGAGTGCGTGATGTTCCCCGAAAAGACTCATCCATCTTTTATCAGGCCCTGACAGCTTGTTATGAAAGAAGCCATCTCCTTACAGAACGCCGCAAAGCCTTGTCAGTTTACTGTCAGAACCACAAAACACTCTTTGACAAACTAAAACAAAATGTATGGATATATATCTTGCTTAGGACGTGCCTGTATCCATGGAAACCAACTTACTTCGAACTTAGTTGGTCAAACCTGCTTGTTTTTTACCAAAACACTACAAGTTATACAGGTTTAGCCCTCAGCAGGTCCCGCTACCAGATTGTTGAAAGTGGCACCTTTCGATTTGAACCCAATAGCAGGTGAAGCGCCTGGACAGGAGCGGACAAACAGACAAAGTGCAAGAATTTTTACCACGCATGTAGCCCCATGGCCATTTTTTAACTGAAATTCAGACCATCTCTGCAGCACGCTGCCCCCCCCCCCCCCCCCATCCCCTCCCTCGCAATCACTTCAGGGTCTCGAAGATATGCCGGCTCTTTTCAGGATCGACGCTGGAACGTTTTGCATTTTCCTCCTTCTTCCTGGGAACGCCCAAAGCACTACACATCTCAGCTTCCGAAAACAAGCTGCCGGGAGGGCAGGTGACTGAATGAGAAACAGGTGCTTCCTGGAACATACGGGGCTCAACTTCACCACTTAAAAGAGCCAGCAGGTGCCGTGCGGGGGAGCGAGCCAGCGGCTCCTCTCTGCAGTGATTCTGCTCGGCCGAATGCCGGATTCTGCACTCTACTCACTTATGCTTTTCATTTATCGCCTCAAAGCTCCCAGCGAGGCTACGGCAGGAAGAGGCGTCAGACGCTCCCTTCAAACGGCGTTGAATCAATGGCGCAGGGCACAAACCGACACCGCCCAAGAGATACCGATTGCATAAGACCAGAGACGAGCTGCGTTCTAGCCAACCCGCTAGGAGTCAATTGGAGATCTAGGCATGAACCCTTGAACACATCAACTATTTGGCTGCACGCTTGTATCCAAAGCATGATTACATTGTTTGTCCAAAGCACGGTGCCATTTAAATTGATTCATAGAGCCACATATTTTACAGACAGACATCAGGTTAAGCACCTTGCTCAAGGGGCTGCAGCAGAGTTACCGAGCATTACTTGATGTCCAAAACCAGCAACGAGACGCAGAATACTGACTGGCTGCCTCCCAGAGACTATAAGGCGAAGCTGCAAGTTTGCTGAAATGTATAATGTTGGGCGAAAGTGAGAGGGCCCTGTGGTGGAGGACTCACCGAATGACTGGATGCAGGCCTGGAGCAGCTCCTCCCAGCTGGCCCCCTTGGTGAACTGTCCCAGGGACATCATCACCTTCACCTGGGTGATCTGTGCCAGGTTCGGCCTGTCGTGGAACTTAGGCCGCTGGCGGGGTGAACCCCTGGAAGCCGAGGCACATGCTGGAGAGAGCCGGCTGAAGCAGGGTGACCGGAGTGGGAGAGAGAGACAGAATGAGATGGGGAGCGTGAGCTGGTGTGCCAAGGGTCAGTGTAGGGCGGGGGGGGGGGGGGGGTGCCGAGGTAGAGGCAAGGGGTGATGAAAAGGGTTTGGGGATGCGGGAAGCCTTCAACATGACGGAATGGTAGGGGTGACGCCTCTCAGAGTAGCAGAAACTACTTTGAAAGTTTAACCCAAAATGTAGATTCAAGTGTAAGGACGTTTATAATATAAACAGGTAAAAAGCAAAACACCAAATGATCAGGTTTTGCTACAGATTCACACACGACCTCAAATACAGATAACATGTGGCATAATTACACCAAAAAATATGCCATATACACAATAATTACATCATCGGAAAATTACGCAGAGATCCATAATACTTGAGACTGATGATGACGATCAGAATTAAGATAATACACCTAAGTGATTTATCTGATTTAAGCAGTCTAATTAGAGGACAGCTAATGAGGCACAAAATTAATCGTTAATAGCAGAAAACCTCATTACCTGTACTGCTAAACATTAATCGCGGTTTTGTTTTTCGGCATTTTACTGGATTGCACCGATAAATCTTTTGTTAATATTCTCTATGCTGTATTGCATTACGGAGACAATAAGAAAGTTAAGATTAAATTACTGTAAGCAGTGTAAAATGTCATACGTTCAGCATCAGTATTTCCCTGGCATATTAAATTAAAAATCGAACGCTTCTATTTACTTTTGCCTACAAAGTAGGCTAATATATAAATGTTAGTGTATGTTAATAACAGCCATTTGCCCACATACACAAGAACTTGCGTGCGCAAAAGAAAGCATTTCAAGCAAAAATAAATATAAGCGGAACTGTCAGTATAACTTCATGAGCCACTGGAACTAACAACATTTTTACGCAGCGCTGTTTATTTTAATATGGGCTACTGTAAGGAGCTGCCTGCTGGGAACGAAGTGCTTTAAGTGCTTTAAAATGTCGGAACCAGGCAGTGATCAACTTCAATGAGGGACTGTACAGATCACATTTGAGAAACGTGGAAAAATAAATACCTTGCAAAGCCAAATATATTGATGAGACGACCCGATCATAAGTGAAAATGCGATTTTTTTCTTCTACATTGATTTAACTGGGCGAAGGCAGGTATTGCGAGATCGCAATTCCAAATGCCCTCTTAGTTTCATTCTCGTCATAAAAAGCAACATCTACTCACTTATTTTCCTTGCCGCTTAATGCCCCGGTCCCGTTCCCATTGCCGCACTGGCTGTTCTCCTTCGGCTGGTAGCCCATCGAGAGATACTGGGCAACAAGTGGCCCGACGAGGCTGTCCATGCCGGCGGCGCTCACTGTGTGCGTGTCATCGCGGAGCCGGCCGCCGCTCACCATCGCTCTCACTCTCTCGGCAGGGGGACGACGCCAATTAAGGCGCATCAGCCCCAGCCCGAGGAAGTAGGCGGGTACGAGCTGTCATGGCATGGCTCTCACGAAACGGCTGTTTTTTTTTTTTGAGGGCTTCACTTTCTATAAATTGGACGATGAATAATTGCTTATTATTCATTATCTTGGCTTGGTTCCTTTCTGAATCTGCCAATACTCCTCCAACCCAGTCTTCTTGCACTAGCATCAAAGACCCAGGTAATGATAGTGTTTGACTATAATTTGGGGACATTTACAGAAAATGTATTCAGTATCCCTCTGAATATCCAGTATACAGTACACACAGTGATTCTGGCCTGAACCGGAACTTCGCCATGATAAATTCACCGTATTCACACTGCTGAGCCACACTGCATTAATGTGGAGTCTGTTTCACAGCCAGCACCTTGACCACAGACTGCAGTGATCGCACTGCCTTCCCAGGGCATGTTTCCCAGGCTCTGCGTAATCAGAACTGCTATGGTGGCCCTGCGCTCTGTTCAGACTGCCTAAAAGGAAGGGAGGGGTCTTCCTCTCCAGGGCTGGCGCTCTGCCATCTGCTCCACAGGGATGTTCCATGCCCTACACAGTTCAAGGCTGGAGATAGCCGGTCAATATGAGCGGGATGGGATATAGATATCGGCTTGGCCAGCCTTCGTCTAATCCCACCAGCGTGAGGATCTGTGCTGTTTACTCCAGGCACAATCTGGACCCCATGCTGGAGTGGAACCGTGGACCAGATAAGGCTCTTTGTTTTTGGGTTTCCTCGCAATCGCAGAAGAGACAGCAGGCAAAGGCGGGGTTTAGATTAGGAGTGGTTTTAAGATGGAAGGTCATGGGTTAGCCAAATATGAAGCATACATTTTTACTTAAAACATGAGGTCCGCTTCTGTGGAAAAAAAACAGTCCACTTTACCAGGGTGTAACATCATTTCAGCTACTGTTATTGCTGAAAAGCTCAAGATACTTGGTGACGTCTGCAGGCATTATGCTATTAAACATACATGATCATCAAAGAGATCTCACAATCCTTCCATAAGTACTTATCCAGTACACAATTGCACACTCCCTGAAACATTTCGCGGGAAACACATGCGGCCACCTACTGTACGACATACACCAATAGGAACCCAAATTAGCAAAACACTAAAAATCACCTATTGTGCTGTGTTTATAATCTTGTCCAAAGTGTCTTACAGGCGTAACAGTAAGTGTCACAAAGAATACGGAAAAACACCATCGCTTAGTAAAGGTTTGCTGGTTGCTGCTGCATATAACTGTGGCTATTTAAAAACATGAAAGCTGTAAAAATATGAAATTAGCATAGCAGAAATAGTGTAATGCTGCTGCCCAAAATAATGCTTGTCGCTGAGGGTCACCGAGGTGGAGATGGATGCATTTGGGAGGCTTTACATCTCCTTCTGAGCAGGGGACAAAACCTACAGCGTGAGTCACACATCCTGAGCCTGGCCGGCGGATTCTTAATGGTGAGATGGTACTCTGCCATCGGTGACTTGGTGAAAAGGCCATGAGCTGCTAGAGCAACAGCCCCACGCACTCTTCCTAAGCTAAAGTATCTCTCGCGACCAATTAGCGTCATGAGTGACAGGCAGTGTTTTTACGTCTTTGCTCTGCAGTAAAAGTCGGGAGTGTTACTCTCCTGAGTTGCCTTCCACACTCCTCAACCATCAAGCTTCCAGCCCAGGTAACCCCTCTGTTAAGGGTGTCTGGTTTATTTTATAGCCTGGAACCTGCAGAGCCCCCTTCTTTAGGATCCAATCATGAACTGATCAGAGGTGGAGAGTTCAGGTTCAGAAAGTAAAAATCCAGACCAAGACTTTATTTCAACCAACCAGTTGAGCATAATGAGTCACAGTTAAAGAGAACTCAGCTGGTTGGTTGATGCAAAATCTTGGACTGGATTTTTACTTTCTGGACTTGGCTATGGAATGGATGCATGCTACAGAATATGATTAATAGCATAACTTTTCAGAGACACGTCTTTTAGGTTTTAAGGAAGTTCTGATGATCGCTGAGTTTTTTTGGGACCTGAAGTGACGTCAGGCACGGATTACGTAAACTATCAGACATTAAGAGCATGTGCTTATCGGATAATAATGAAAGTCTTTGATGGAAACTGTATTTTTGTAATGGAAATGTGTCTCGAGTCATAATTGGGGAGGGGGGGGGGGGTCACGAGAGCAGGGCGCCAGGAAGGAGCAGTAGTGAGCGACACATGCAGTCGCTGTGCTGACAGCCCGCTCCCTCTGCCATTGTGTGGCCGTGCACTGCAGGACAAAAACAGGCCCAGATAAAAGCAGCGTGGCCCAAAATATCCCGAGTCGCACCCACTTTTTCCCCTCCAGTCCATCCCCACACCCACCCTGCCCTGATAGTTTGGGGCCCTTCTTGTGGAACGCCGATTATTCTGCTCCCCATCCCAACAACCCATTTGTGTCGTCATGTGGCCTTGCTCAGCCACACATGGAACAGGCTCGTCTTCTCAATATTTTTTGTCCCTTAGGACAACGAAGAGTTAATTGGCCTAATTTGACAGCAGTCTGTTTGGTTTTACAAGTGCTGAGTGACTCATTTTGCCAGGGCAGAGGGTACAGTCTGCCTCTCCTCCATTAGGCACCAAAGGATGTAACGTGGGCTGCAGCCATTGGCCACATTGGCTGCAACAGAAACTAAACAAAACGAGTTTAACTTTGTTAATTAAGGATGGAAATGATGAGGTGAATGACGCCAAACACAGACTTAGGTGCTCGAATTATCATCGTAAAAATAACTATCCTGTTTGCCAGCCCTGACATCATTCTCACATCGGACTTTACCTCTTTACCGTGACCGCGTCCTCATCCCTGCAGCCGCTCGCCGTTCTGTTCCAGGCGTCACTAGATCAACCAAGAGACTCTCCTGTGGCTGATTCTTAGCTGTTTTGTGTATCTTCTGGAGAACCGTGAAGTCAGTGGCATTACCTCAGGTGCTGGACCAGCAGAAAGCGTACCTCTACATGATGAGCCGGATGGCATTTGTCGCCTTGATACCAGGGTTCTGTTGTTGGGAGTTGTGAGTTCTCTTGACAAGTCGATCTCTATAGTGACGACTAGGGCTGCTTTAGGGATCGAGGGCCCAGCCCGTCAAGCAGCAGCATGCAAACAAAGTGGGAGTTTTTTCCGGAATTAAATCTACTGGGACGAGCGGCTGCCTGCCCAAGCTCTGCATTCCTATCCCAGGCGATTGTGACGATTGGGGGATGGTACTTGAGATTCTTCCACACAAAATCCAACCTCCAAATTTGGGGGCAATCAAAGACAGAAAGTTACAGAACTCTTAAAACAGGGAAGGCACCTGTTTAAAATTGGCATTTGGTGCAACTGAAGGACACCATGTTTGGCTGGTCCCATCCCTAAACCCACGAGTTTGGCCATTCCTAAGGCGTTGTGGGTTATGTGTCCGTTAGGCTGAGAATCTGTGTGTCCCAGCTGAATATGATGGCGTTTTCACTCCGTTAACAAATTTCCCGGGAAAAGAGTGAAAATATGCAGCGACGGCATTTATCCAAATCTGAAGCCAAGCTGACCCAAAGGGACGGGTACGGGCTCCGCTGTCCATGTTTCGATTATTCAGCAGATAAAAAGGAAGTTCTGCATTAAAAATATCTAAATACTGCATTCATGTGCAGGGCCGGCCTGCGCTATAGGCGATACAGGCGATCGCCAAGGGCGCCATTTCATTAGGGGGCACAAAGACGTAGTGAAACATTAAGTTATTTACACTAGTTTTAATATTTCACTACTTTTCTTGTGAAACAGGCGCATGCTGGCTAGTTAGCAGCCAGATACCCTGTCTACTGAAACACTGAAATGTTTTTTCATATAAATGAATTGACAAAATTTGTTTTCTGTTGCTGGGGTGTTTCGGTGGGGGGGAGGGGAGGAGACTCAGCAGAATCTTGCGTATGGTACCAGAACACCCACGTGTCAACATCACACAAACCACTATTCTAACACCAGGGTGACACATTGTAAACAGCACTCTAATGAGGTAGGTTATACATTTGTCAGGTTAAATCATTTTGTGGCCCTGGCTGCAGGCTGTATTGATTAAAGTTACACTTCTTCTGACACATGAACACAACTGTCCTTAGTATCCAAAGACAGAGTGCATCACGGTCACTTTATTATCATGCCTCCAGTGGATCCAGGCTTATCAGGTAACTAAAAGTATTCTGGGAAATACGAAAGATCCATTTATACCATGAGTGTCTCACAGAGACAATATTGTGCATGTTTAAAACGTTGTGGATACTGGAATTGTTTTGGTCAATTTTTTAAAGAATCAGTCATTTCTTATGCCTCAATAAATCAGATTATTGCTGTGGCGTCCTTACACAAGAAGCTTTATGACTTATCCTAAACTTTGCGGTTTCAAGAGAGGAAAAGAGATGTAAACAGAATAAATACAGGCCTGACAGTTCTCAGAGTTAAGTAAACATATGTCATGGACTGACAATCATTGCCTGTATTCGGGGGCCCGGTCCGTTAATGATAAGTTACACTGTGGGATTGTGAGTCAGCACTTCTCAGTGTTCATCAGCGCTAAGAGCATGAGGCTATGTCTCCCACACCTGCAGAGTGGGCTGAGCAGCATTCAGCGCGTTGCCCTTCTTCTCATGCTTCTTCCAGAGCAGAATGTACCCTTCAGCTGCAAAGCTTTCTGAGCACAGAGGAACCAGTGCATTAAGCTTGCCTGTTAAACACCAGTCCCTCCCAACGCCGCCAGATGTTTCCTCACCATCCAGACTGTCTCCTGCTCCCCCTGTTGCCCAAATCTACATCAGCGCTCTGTTACGTCCCTGAGATGTCGCAGACCCAGGCCCCTTGTGGTTAAATCTATGCATTACATCAGAGTTATCCATCGACTACTTATCCAGTACACAGGGTTATTCAAATCACAGAAGGTCTGAGCACTGCTGATTTTCCAGCCTTCCTTTACCTGTGAGCCAGGTGTGAAGCCTCCGTGGCCAGTCAGGATCAGTAATTTTTAAACTAACTGCCTGGGAGAACTGAGAACTAGGCCTGGATTTGGAATCGAGGTCTGGAGTCTGCAGTACAGGTTCACTGGGGACCTGGAAACTATCAACACAGTGCACACAGCAGGGAACACCCTGGATGGGATTTAATTCAATTTCAATATATTTGAGAATTTCATATAATGCCTTCCATAACATCGCCGCCCTAAGGAGCATGACAAGAGGTTTTGGCAGCCCATTACTGCATCTTTTATACAAAATACTGCATGAATTTGTGAAGAGGGAAGAATGTGACAGGACAACAGAGGAAAACAGAAAATCCAGAGTAAGGAGAAAAAAAACCTCTGGGGATCCAAGGTTGACTGGTGCATGTTAACATTAAGGAAACAAGAGAGTGACTCAATTTTAATAAAAGAAAGGTGTGAACTTCGGTCATTGTCAGAGTCCATCAATGAGTCAGTTCTGTGTAAACTGGCAGATTGTAGGCTGCACCCTGTCCACTACAGTGTACATACACACATACCTCACACTATGGGAAGCCGGAATACCCAGGTAATATAGGAAGAACATAGAAACTGCACACACACTGAGCAACAATGGGATTCAAACCCACAACCCTGCAGCTGTGAAATAACATGCCGCCCACTGAGCCACCTGATTGAGACAGTAGTTGGAGTACTGGGTATAAATCCCAGTGAAAGTAAATCCACATTCTCTATCCAGTAAGTGAGATACAGTGAGCATGGAACAGAGAGGAGCTGCCAGTTTACCAGAGGTGGTTCTGGGGGGGGGGGGCAGTGCCCCCATGACAACATGCATAGTCCCCTCTGTGGCCCCCCTAGATACTTTTGCTACTTTGGAAATAAATGTATTATTATCATTATTATTATTATTATTTACATTTATATGTGGTCTAAAATTTTATGGATTGAGAACAGGTGAAACAAACATAAACACATTTTCTTGATGGACTCAAATCAAGCTTGTGGAAGCAAGACAGTCTAAACAGGAAATCAGAGTGACTTACATATTTGTAAAAACTGTAAAATGTAACTGCAAAGCATTAGATAAATCATTTAGCAGTTTTTAAAATTGTCTTTTGCTTCTTAATGCTGGAAATTGAGTGTAAGTAATCCTTGGAGGACATTAAGGTCAAATGCATCTGGCCCCCGTAACAGAACAACTGTCTGGCCCCCAAGTTGAAATGGTCTAGAATTGCCACTGCAGTTAAGCTTAATTGCAGTTAACAATTAAGCTGCACTTTTTTGTGGAATTTTGTTAGTGAGGAATATATTTGTTAGATGTCAAAATGGACAGGTGTGTTTTTTAGAAACACTGTCTTGCCCTTGTGAAGATTCTGTGACTAGCTTAGGCATTCTGCTATACTGGTCAATTAGCTCAGAGACTTGGAATTCATTGGTTGGAGACGCACCAATCAGGGCAAAGAGGAAGCCCTGGTGCTTGTATTCTGATATGTGGCTTTGAATGCTATGCTTTCTCACAGCACTATTTTAGTTGCTTTTGATCATGCACGATGAAGCCTATTTATAAGACGGCTTTCTCCGGCCATAAACAACCTAGCAGATGTTTGGAGGAGGAGTCTTTACTTCAGGGGCATTTATAAAGTTGACAAATAGAAACACTAATGATTGGAAAATTGTAACTCATAATCTGTGACTCTCAAACTGTAACTGTAAGCATGCCCTCTTGTGGTCATAACATATGTTGCATTTTTAAAAAAAAAGATTACTGCATTTCTCCTAACAGGGACAAATGGTTTATGATTTATGATCCCGTGTACATCTATAGCATAATGAATACAACTCACACTATACTTATGTGATGCCTTCATCGCATACAAGACACCCCATAATTTAAGAGCGACCGTCCTACCTTCTGAGTCCCACCGAGTGCTTTTGTTGGCCACCCGCTCTTCTGCTCTCTGCGAAGGCCCCCCTCCCAAAGCCCTGTGCGCTGGGTAGCAGTAAAACTGAGAAGTGAAGTACAGCTGCCGTCACTGAGCTTCCCACCCTTTGTGACCCACCCACCCAGTGCGGCTTATCTAGCAAATAAGTGCAAATAAGTTTTGGTGCAAATAAGCTACTTTCCATTCTGTGTGGTTAAGGCAACATGCAGAGATATTATTAACGATTGGACTGCAGGAAGGAACACAATGTGAACACACTCCAGTCTCTCCCTCCCCCAGCCCCAAACCTGTTTTGGGGATCTGAATGCTGAATACTTGTATGCCACTAGGGGGCTCCCCACTTGCTAAGTCACCCCCCATATTAATCTCTGACCCCAAAACTTGCAGTCACCTCTCTCATGTTTCCTTTACAGGTCATGTCTCTCATTTTAAATAGAAAAGTACAGACTTCATCGGGTTTAATGAAATGGACTTTAGTTCGTTAAATTTATGTAGGCTATTAGTCAGTGCACTGGTCCCTAACGCAGGCCATCCCGCTTTGTTTCAGTACGTTCTGCTCATTGTGTACATTAGCAATGTGCGACTCCGTACAGAAAAACAGCTACGCAGGAAGCACAAGTCTTCTGTGGGGCTGTGCGGTTTCCTTCATGCTGCTAGTGACTATTTGTGGTGCAAGACACACACCTATCCCGGGTGTTGTATGCACATGTGGTTACGTAGTGATGCAAGATGCCTCAGTAAAATGTCCTTTTGGTTGTTGATAGAAATTTCTAGACCTGGGACGAGACAGGATGGGAAATGTAGATCTTGTAGTGGTGTAGATTTGAGTAGTAACGAGTAAGTAAGTAACGAATCGCTACGAGTATTCAGCCGTTCAAGGATTCGTTGCTGACAGTAACGAAATGACTGATCAAACCGCCCATTCGGCACTCGCCATGCAGACTGTTGTTTGCGGCAGTTCTGGCTGGCATGCAGTGGCAGCTGGTTTCCATCATCTGAAGCCTGCGCTCATTGCCTGCATGTTGTATGGCCCACATACGAGTCTGATGATGATGATGATGATGGGGGGGGAAGCTGGGTCACTACACTGACTGACCGGGGTAATTAGTCGCCCATCGCCGTTCTTTATATAGGCTCTCAATTTTGAGAAAGCAATCGTGATTGTAGTTCTTACAACCAGCAATAGCATCATGCGTCAAATCACTCACACTAATGCGACGCTGCTAAGCGCTGTAGGCTTACGGACTATGGTACAGTATAGGTAGCAGCATTCATTATTGTATGCATAGCCAACCCAAGTAGTAACGAGTATTGGGTAACGAGTATTAAGTAACGAATACTGGATTGCCGAGTTCTTGGTAGTAACGATTACTCAAAAGTAACGGATAACCACATCACTAAGATCTTGGAAATTACCTGAAGACTGTTGAGTGTTTGCGGTTCGTTCTGGGTTTACAGATGCAATATTTTATTTTGTAACGTCTGCCAAAAATACATTTCAAACAATTTAACAAATCACGAAAATCCAACGTGTGATATTCTCCTAATCATTGCGTCACTTTAGATCATGTTTCACATTTTAGTGTTTCCCCTAAACTGGGTGCGTTGATCACGGCGGTCAGCTTACTGAGCCGGACGGCACACGTGTTTGCCGGGCATCTTCCGGTTAATTAAAGAGCCCCGCGGATATTAAAACGCGTCCTCTGATTTAACTCAAACCAGTCAAAAATAGACAAGGTGCATAATGTGCACAATGGAAGATTACCAATTCTTGGAAAGCTTTAAAAATAAGCGTTTAAAAATCACCATAAAATCCGCTACATACGTTGGCACCATACGGCGCGTCAACTTAAACAAAACGCTGATCGTGGAGGACGGTGAGCGGGCCGGGCCGGGACTGGTTATAGCAAGTTTCCCTGATCATTTCGCTGTTAATGATATGCAATATTTCCAGTATTTATTGTACATATTCCATGCGTGACCAGTTGACTGTGTGTTTCTTCCAGTTGTCGATTTCCAAAGTGGCAGAAAATCCCTTGGGACGAAGCTTTTCTTTGGTCGCGAAATTTTAAACGGTGATCGATTGAAATATCCGTATTACATTATGGAATCTCTTTGGGTAAAACGTGCTGTAACTCTTTCCGAATAGTGCTTTTGATGCAGTATTTAGCTAATTGGTCTTTTTCCATATTAAATGCTCACGTATGATGCTGTATTTTAATATATGTAATATCATTTAAATATAAAAGTGAAAGCTATTTGATATACATTTATAAAGCAATATGTGTATATATGTATATATATATATATAGTTTTTTTTATTTGCCAGTTGAACTCCCAGCTGCTCCAGAGTGTGAAAATGGGTATGTATATATTTCGCGGCGTAATTTGCGGCAGTGCAGAAAAAGCAGAATTTTAAACTGATACGATTTTGGTGTGACCCCCCCCCCCACCCGCCGTAGCGGGGCAAGTGACAGGGACAAGGGCAAGCTAACGGTGTCCGAGTTCCAGCCTTACATGAAAATTATGAAGCTGGGTAGGTCTCCGCCGGTGTCTTTTATCAAATGCTCGCGTCGTGCAGATTGCAGTACACACAAAGGAAGAAAAAGAGAAAATCTAATTGGTGGAAAGTCTTTTGTCAGTTTGCACCAGTATTTTCCACGCATTGATAATAAGCACAACAATACCAGTTGTAGAATGCCCCCCTTCCCTCCAGTGTTCTCTTCTTTATTTGAAATGCATGGTTATATATTTATCTAATTTAAATTTAAAAGTAAGAATTTGCTGCGTTCAGGCGAGGACGAGGCTGACAGTGAGTATGTGGACTTTGTGGTGGTCGACGAGTTCCAGGAGAAGTTCAGCCCTGCTGTGAGTATCTCTAGGAACTGAAACCTCGTGGTCACTTCCCATCCCATTGGGGACAGACCCAAAAGTGGAAGCAGTACCAAGCTGACACTGATCATGTCACAGGGGACGGTGCCGTGAAATTGAATCATCAGCTTCTTTCTTGAATTTTTTGCACTATTGCCCAGTAGAAAAGTTTGGAGTGGGTCATCTTTGGTGTCGTGTGTTGTGAGTGTTTGCCCCCCGCCATCAGGTGATGAACATCCGCAAACAGCAGGTGATCGGGATTTCGGCTGATGGGTTGGGGGCGTTCCCCCACGCCAGGCTGTGCTGGCTTCAGGTGAGCTGCCCCTCCCTTATGGGGGCCATGTGAAGGTATGGGGGGGTGGGGCAGGCAGATCTCTCACCACACCTGTGTCCCGTCTGTCACTCAGATCTCCACCAAGGACAAGGTCTACCTCTTTGACATCTTACTGCTTGGAGCGCGAGCCTTCAAGAATGGCTTGTCCATGATTCTTGAGAACAAGTACATTTTAAAAGTGAGTAACGCAGAGCAGAGAATGTTTATTATGTTGTAGTATCTGTAGGCCTATAAATTAGTATTTTTAAATGCTGTTGTGGCTTTATTTTGTGTAGGTGACACATGGCTGTCGGGGTATATCATCCTGTCTCTTGGCTCAGTACAACGTCAATCTCACCAATGTCTTCGACACTCAGGTGCCGGTACACAATGTTTCCGGAAAAATCAGAATCCGTAATACATCACAAACAAAAGTTAAAGAGAATAAATTTGTGTTAGCGGCGTTTTGGCCGACAGTTGTGTCTGTTGCATTATGTTCTGCATTGGCTCCTTCCCTACCTTACTCTCAGTTCGATGCCTGTGCCCCTTATCACTGTTAGGTCGCAGACGTCATGCACTTCCACATGGAGACAGGCGGCTTGCTCCCGGAGCGGGCCAGCACTCTGCAGGAGGTCGTGAGCCTCCACCTGAAGGTGGCGCCCTCACGCCTGTTACCCCTGAAGATCAAGGACCAGTTGGCCAAGGTAACCATCGCGGATGGCACACGCCAGGAGGGAGAGGGAGGGAGAGTGAAGCGCTGACTACAGTTCTGCCTGTGTGTTTGTGCATGTGCAGGAGGATGGGGAGGTATGGTACGTGCGGCCCTGCCCCTCCGCCCTGCTCAAAGTCATGGCCCTGTCAGTAATCCACCTGCAGCCCCTGCGGCTGGTCCTGCTCGATGCCCTCCTCTCCGACTACACCGACCTGGTGGATGCATACCTGGAGCACAGCAGGGAGGATGCCATCCAGGTTCCGGACATTGGCTCGGTAGGCGAGATCTTGGGCTGGTCGCTATGGTAACCCTATCCCTGAAGGATTCAGCACGGCTTCATGTATCCCACGGGCGCCATGGTGTTTTATTAACATTGTATGAATGTTTTATCAACTTTGTATTGGTGTCGCACTGAGATTTGTGTACATTGGTGTAGCAGGACCTCAGTGTTTAACAGAAATGCATAGATATTGTTAATATGAGGGGGGGGAATTTCCACAAACTTAATTTTCATTGTTTATTTGGGAGATACTGTGGTTCAGCGTCACTCTATAATAGTTCAGCAAACAGAACAGCACTCAAGAAAAGTACCACAAAAATCTACGTGTCAAGTTGTAGATTCTTTCTACAGTAATGGTGCAACTTAGTATTGTGGTACTTAAGGACTTAGAAGGATCTAGTTCGATAATCAGGAAATGTACCTAAATTCCAGGTAACAAAACGCCTGCTTCACACACAATGTAGCAAAATACGTTTGTAATGAGTAAGTAATTCAGCCGGGAGCTTGGGAGGTGTTTTTTAGGGGGGTGTTTCTGGCTGTAACTCTGTACTCGGTTCTGTGGTATAGTCTACTGGACTGGAGCTCCCCCCAGAGCTGTGGAAGTTGGAGCAGACCAAACTGGAGCGACGGGAAAAGGCGCTGGACAGGTTCCCTGTCACCCATGGCGGCTTTCTGGTGCGCTACAGCCCTGGGCCCCTCGGGGACCAAGCAGCCTTTCCTGTGGGGTCTGAGCACCCCGACCTGGCTGAGAAGCCCTCCAAAGATCGGGATTTCAGCTTAAATTCTGATCCAAGTCCGACCTTGGGGAAGGAGAGCAGCGCCCCCAGGCTCTTGGAGACTGCGGCAAAGCCAGTGGGGGGGGCATCGCAGATGGAGGGGGTTGGCTGCCCCGCACCCTATCCTGCCATCGGAAGAGGACTGGCTCTCCACACGTCCACGGATGACTCTGCAGCGCTGTCCGGCGCCTCCAAACCCACGATGGGGGGCGGATCTGAAGAGGTGATCCCAGTCTCACCGCCTGCTGCCATAGAGACCCCCGTAGCCTGGATGGGGGGTGTTGGGGGGGGCATTTCCAGGGGACTTCACATAGGAGCTGCTCCTTACAGTGCCATGTGTTTTGGACGGGGGAACTTCTTCCAGAAAATCCCCCCCCTACAGTCCCTAACAAAATCAGCTAAATGAATCTGTGTAGCAGTTTCATTAGCTGCCGCCTATAAAGTACTGGGAGTGCTTCAGCATTTTGGTCGTTTGTTCTTTTTTGTTATGAAGAATGAGCCCCTTTTCAGTATCAGGCATGCATCTCTTTCATTCCTGTTTAAGGGGACGGTCGTTTTAAGACATACCCGAAACTGACCATTAGATGGCATTGTTGAGTTATGAGACTTTTTCTTGGTTAGTTGGCGCTCGGTGATGTGTTGGATTTAGTTTTTTTCTTTGATTTGACATTCTGACAGCTGGATTGAGCATTTGACAGAGCTTCCTGCTCAAAAAGTCTGCGCTGAAGGATTGATCACCAGTCAGGGATTTAAAAATAAACATCCGTCACAGTCTTGCTTTAATTATGTATTTGTGTGAGCGTCTGTATGTTTTATTTGGCTCCTGAAGAAAGCTTCCAGTGATTGTGAATTAAAATGTATTTCAAGTTTAATTTAAGTAGCGTCTTTAAAAAAAAAAAAAAAAAACATGCGTGCCCCCCCCCGTTCTGCTGAACAAGCACTCGCAGATCCGCGGCTACCGTGTGGCGCGTGGGAGTAATTAGGTAGCTTGAGCTGGCGGTAAGTGTGCGATTTAACTTGGTAATGAGGGCGTCGTCCCGAAACAGGCCGACTTCAGGCTGCCTCCTTCCTGGAGCGAGACGTTGCGCCCTTGCTGCCGGATCGGGCGCCCACCCGCTCCGAGCGATCATTATGCATGCGTCGCGGCGTGCGTCACGTGCAAATACATTCGCATAAATTATTCACTGGAGCTATGGGGTGGGGGGCTCGCTGTCACAGAGTGTTATAGCTGGCATGCGGCTGTTAGAAGTCATTTTTTTCGGGGTGGCTGGGTGGAAATGTTGACTCTAAAGGGTGCATATGGATTTGCCTCATGTCCGCGGGAAGCGGCACATACTAAATGGTTTTCAAGCAGCAGTAGGTTTTGGTATAGGTCCTCACACGTAGCCTGTTAGGGGGTGAAGTCAGAAGGGCTGAAAGAATAAGATAGATGGACTCTTTACCCGCTAAATTTAGAGTAAGTAAACACTATAAGAAGGAGGGAGGGCCGTCCTGTCGAAAGACGACTGGAAAACCCATTACGACCATTTCCCAAGCATGTAGGCTTCTGATTGGGTTAGCAGTGCCCCAGGTGTGATTATTGGCACAGTCAGTCCATAGGGGGCCGTGGGCCGGCGAAATCTCACTCCGTTACACCACCGGGATGGGTCTGCACGGCGTCAGTTTGCTGCTCGGCCGGAGAGACTGAGCACAAAAGGGCAGAACGGGCTGTTCGATATCAAAATGGAACCTGAGATGACAAAACACGGGAAGCTGGCAAGAGAAGGGGATGTGGCATTTAACAGCTGTTAGCGCCGTGGTTATCTCTGCAGAAGCGCGTTGGCCCATCTACTAGCGTTAACTGAAAGCACGAAACCGATAAAATGGGGTTTTAATTAACTAGAACGAAGCGGAAGACAAAGCGGATTGTCTTAGCAACCAGGTCCTGCTTAGATGCTGGATGCAGGCGACGTCCCCACAGGATGCTGAGAGGGAGCTCAGGCAGGCTTAGGGGTGGCTTGGGTTTGAGGCTGCAGGCTGCATTCGGCTGAGGTGGGGGGGGGGCACGCTCTTCAGTCATCTTTCATGACACTCAGGACTGCTTTAGGCCCTCCCCCCCCCAAAGTACTCCAGCATAGAATGGGAGGGGGCGCTGTGGTTCGCTGGGCCGTGAACGGGGCGGGGTGAGTCTTCGAGACCCTGCATTTCCTGTCCGTCACAATAATGCATTGCAAGTTCTGCTTCCTGTTTCTCAGGCCGGCGAGGAAGGAACCGAAGATTGGTCACACGGTAGTCAGGCTTCCTCCAAGCCCGCGTGGGTGTCCTCTCCACAGCGCTGATTGTTGTACCTTTTCATACC
>JAODKC010000028.1:978886-994013 GCA_026777985.1 Mormyrops attenuatus | reverse complement strand
GGGGGGGAGAGGATCAACTCAATCCCCCCCCCCCCCCCGGGGGATTAATATACACCCCCCCAGTGGGAGCTGACGACAAGGCGCAAGACTGGTATCAGGCCACGCTAATGGGGAGGAGCGCTGCGTAGCTGTGTCCCACCCTCCCACCCCTGCCATGTCGAGTGCTAATTAGCCACGCAAAGTGCTAGCAGCAGGCCCACTGCCTGCACCCCCTCCTCAGCCCCTCCGCAGCCTCACCACCAGGGCACCGACAAAACAATAACGAGGTTTCCGAACGAATCATGGAAAGGCTCCCTCCCAGCTCTCTGCAGATGCTTACGATGTGTCAGGCTCGCTGATGATGCTCATTGGGGCAGAGAACCTTTCTCAGGTACACAGGAAAGCTTCCCAGGGGCTTAATTATTGCTGTAAGTCACATAAAGTAAATTTAAAGGTGTAAACTTTTAAAACAGAGACAGAAAAGCAGAAAAAAACATTTACATCAAATATCCCAAAACATTTCAAATTAATACTATTAACCCAAAAATGAATGTTCTCCAATGTATTAGTTTTATAAGGCAGGGGATTCTGAATAAGCCACAGTGTACATGTGTTCATTAGTTATCACATGTATTTGTGTATTTAAGAAGATGCAGTCTGTTCATCTGTCGGCGTGCTGTGTTACACTTCAAAGCAATGAAAAATCATGGCTCTAGTGCAAAACTGCAGTTGTATTATACTGTTCGGTGAATCTTTTACTAAATTTTGGCACATTAAGAAAAAAGGTTAAAGTTGATAGAGGTGGAGCTGCACTCAGGCAAGGTGCGATTTAGACATAAGGAGGCAGAGATAAGCTCCTCCAGGCTCCGTCTATATTTGAACCCTGGCTTTATGTATAACCAGCATAGAGCGACCAACTAATAGGGCAACAAAATCATTTGGATGGGCTACAAAGTAAGATGTCATTTTCACTAAACATGCTCACTTGGTCAGATGGAGGATTTTATGATCAGCATCAGTCTCTTGGGGCCAGGGGGGCATGATGGACTGTTTATTCACCAACATGTCCTGCTATCAGTCTGCCGGTCGCTGGCACTGTCCACCCTTACAAATTTGTTTGATTAAAAAAAATATGGTGGATTAGGTTCAGGCCAGACCCCGCAGATTGAGTTTGTCTAATTAGAGGCCGTTGTTGGGTGCATGTGTAGGGAGCTGGAGGAAGATGGGTGAGTTATTGCCTGCTGTTTAGACCAGAAAACCACGACCGGGTCCTGACTGACGGACAGTTGGGTCCTGCCCTGTGCCTTGGCCACCCTGATGGTCCGAGGGGAGCTGTCGTACATTCATTGACAGCTTTTTTATCAGAAAGGCCAAGGAGAAGCGTGAACAGAGTGTTACAGCAGTGCTGTACCAGCCTCAGCGTGACTAAACTCCGGCAGACTGGCTGTGGCATTTTAAAGAAGGTCTGACTGCTTCTCCTAATCAAGCTCCTGGCAAATCTTGAAGTTCTGTAAATGATTAGCCATAGTTTACTTAAATTATGCTGAGATCTATTTCACTACCCCAAATTTGTCCAAACTGAACAGCAGATTTCCAAAGCTCGCTCACTCTACAGAATACATGGATGAGATAAGTTTATATGTAGGTGGTATTTCTGTGGATTTAGTGAATGGAAATTGAATGAAAGTTCTTCATTGGATTACACGAGGACAAAGTGGGAGGAAGCCTAACTTTAGATCATTGGTGGTCCCATGTCTAAAATTGACTGAGTTTTGGATATTTGCTCAAGTATAGATAAATGAACTTGTTAAAATGTCTGTAATTTAATGCATGGTATGGTGTCCTCTCCTGCTTCTGTCATCTGATTTACTTACACTTTCAGCTGTGACTCACAGCGAGAAATCTATTCATAAAACTTCAGCCATTTTCAGACTTTGATCAAATCGGCTCTGCCAGATGTTTGAAGAGAGCCAGCAGTCCAACTAAACCAGGCCGGGCCATGTCCTGCTCCCAGTCAGAACATCCAGTAGTCTTGTGCTTTGGGGATGTTGTTGCCTCATGTTCCAGCCTTAATGGCTTTGGCAGGCGTGCAAAGACACCGCACGTCAAATCACCAAGTGCTAAATCGTCACCCGCACTTGGATCATATGGCATATACCCCCCACCCCCAAGCCCCTTCCTGCCACCTGTGTATGTTCCCTTGAGAGCAACTTCATCTATCGTGCAGATTTGTTCTACACATGCCCCACCCCCACCCTAAGGACAGTTGAGTTTGAGCTCCCACGCAAATAACCAGCCCCCCTGTTGGTGAGTCTAGCCGCAAGGTGGTTGGGGCCGGGTGCCAGCGGTGTGTGCCCGTGCGGGGTTGGCGCCGGCCTATCAGCAGGACCCTCGGTGTCCTGCCCACTATCTCCCCCTCCCAGGCAGCTGCCGCTGAATATTCATCTACAAAGCTCAGATTAGTGCCTGTTTGTTCCCCCGCCCACCCCTGCATCAGCGCCATCCCTGGCATTCATACGGGCACCCGGAGTCAGTGGCACGGCTGCCCCAGGCAGCGCGCCGCTGTCTCCTGCATCGCCGCAGGAGCCTGGCCCGGGCCAGGCTGGTCCGGGGAGGGGGAGCACCCGCCATGGCCCATTTGAAGGGCCAGCTTAATGATGTGAGGAGCAGTTTCTGTTTTCATGCATAATTGATGCGATTTCAGGAGGGACCTCGCAGGCCAAATCGCACACTAGGAGCCCAGTGGATGTATAATTAGGGGCTTTGAACCGTAGTCTGAACCGTCCATTGCGGAATCGCAGTTCAAGGTCGCGGAACGGGAACTGTCGCCTCGTGCCAGGGTTTGTCTTTACATGGGCGGGGGCAGCAGGCAGACGAACACAGGCGATGAAGAAACTTCAGTACAGCTGCAGCCAAATGGAGCCATTCCTCTGGAGGGGGGCAGAGGGAGAGCGGTGTGTCGCTGATTGTTTATGGGCGGTTAGCAACGGTGGGGGCGGCCAGACGGCGTTCCAGAGTGCGGTGTGGGTGGCGGGCGACTGAGGGGGGGACAGCTTTTAAACCCCTCACCCTGGAAAGCGCAGTGCCGGCTCCTGCTTGGAAGGGAGCAGAGGCTGCGTTTGGCCAGCCATGGGTAATGAAATTGGTGTCTTTAACTGGGTGAAAAGTAGATTTTTCCAGTAAGGGGGGTGGGGTGGGGGTAGGTAAGATTGCTTAGGCAGAGCAGATGGTCCTTACTTTCCTCCTAAAATTAAGTTGGAAGAAACAGCCGACCCCCCCCCCACCCCCACACACACACACACACACACACACACACACACCAAGGGGGATTTGAGAGTTTGTAGCCCATTTTGCCCATGCCTCTGGCTGTTTTGTTGTCATAGGGAGAGAGCATTGTAAATGCTGCAGGCCTCCATTGCTGTGTTTCCCAATCTGGTCCTCGGGGACCCACAGTTGGTCCCTTGGGAAGCACTGAAGTCCCGTTTGATAACAGGGCCTAGTTGTAGGTCAAAAGCTTCCATATGGATCGAACTGTGTGAGATCAACCTTCATGTATTTTAGGAAGATTTGTGAAAAGGTACATGACTGCTCAAGACTGTGCATGATACAGGCTGAAAAATTTTTGTAGTGATGCTGAAATGTTGGATTTACATGGCCTTCCATCAAAGCCTATTCCCCTTGATGGCGTCCCGCATCTTTCCACTGTGGTTTAGTAACAAGTTACTGCATTTGCTGTGGCTAATGGATTTTTAAGATGCTCGCGTTTAGGACTAACACGCGTTGAATAATTGACAGCCCTGGTCAGTTGAGCCTGGTTGAGTTTCCCCAAAGCCTGCAGGTTCAGGTTACCCCACCTCCACAGCCCACTCCAGGTTTGCCCATGTTAGTAGGGTTGGGGGTGAGGGGGGTGGCTATATTCATGGTGGCCAAACTTTATGAAAACAAACAGGCCCACACAATCCATGTCCACCATCCCATTCCCATGATGATGGAGAACGCGAAGGAACACAGTCTGCTGGGATTCCTGTTTTCATCCCCTATGCTGGAGGTAAAATCTGCCATGAGCTATTGAAACCCGTCCATGTAACGTCAGGGTTAAGTGTCTCCGAAAGTTATAGAGTCACATTGTCAACGCCCCTCCTGTCACTGACAGGCTCCGGTTTCATGCTTAAACGTTCAGGTGACCTTACATTGCTGGTGGACAGCCAGCTGCCATGGGTAATGTCGTATGCCTCGACTTCACTGCCGCTAATTGGTGCCGGTAACATGACATGGTAGTACACCACTCACCGCATCCCCCTGAACATTTTCCGGCTGCGGAGTGGGTGTCGTCTTGCTGTATGTTGCATGATACAGTGAGAAGATAAGCAGCCCTTGTGCAGGCATTCATGCACAAGACGGTCCTTTAGAGAGAGCAAACACACACATTACAGGCCGCCTCACTGGTGCTTCATTGGCAGTTAAATGAGCGCTGTCTATTAAATGGTTTTAGTACAAAATTGTGTTGCGGAAAACAACCGGTTATTTTCAGGAGTTTACAAGAATTCAGCATGAGTTTGATTTTCTTCAAGGGAACACACTTTCAAAACCTTAAAATATTCAAAGCTCAAATCATCCATCATCATTAATGTGTATCTCAGGATACACAGACCACAGGCGCAAATCTTCTTGCCAGATGCTTAGGAGAAGAAACAACATTGCAGAGGATTATGGCCTGATTGTACTAGACTGGCATTTGTGTAGATATAAGTAAGCAGTGTGACAGATTCTCTTTTCACTAGAGAGCAGCAGCCTTCAATTCTCAGATTGTAATGATTTTGTATATGACTGTTTGGGTTGCATGAGGCACCGGTCACTTTTTCAGTATCTCTCCTGTGATTCTTATGCAGTGGCCAAACTAACAAGAGGCATTTAGACAAACATAACCTGGAGTATCTCTGACTGACCTGTATGTAGTTTGTATGATAATAATACTAATTAAAAGGTGTGGTGGGGGAGAACTCTAGGTAACACTGTGTTGTCATGGCGATGAGGTGTGGAGGGGGAGGGGTAATATTCTGCGATCAGACTGCTGTTCGCATCGGTATCATTGCCGCTGCTGGCCATGCAGCTGCTTACTCCCACCAGCAGGGGAGAAGACTGTGACCCAGCTAATCTCTGAAACATACCTCATGGCCCTACTGACGATGGGACGCAGGATATGCCAGGGCGCCGGCCTGCTGCTTCCCCCATGATTCCCCCATTGTCCCCTTCCACTGCAGGGTTTGTGCTGTGGGAAACAGTTTTGGCAAAGGTCAACCATATATCCTCCTATTGGTCCACCTATGACCTTTTGTCTATTACTAAAGCAACTGAAGTCCAGGTCTTTAAGCGTGAGGCTACAGCCAGTGCTTCTAACGGTAACACTTTCTATTAATTCCATGTCCATAAGGACCTATGAACACATTTCATAACACATTATAATGCATTCATAAAGCATTATAAACATGGTTATAAATGTTTACAAAAAGGCATAACACATTTTTATAATAAGCCATGTTTATTATGCATTATGAATGCTTTATGATGCTCCCATCTATTATGTATTATAGATGCCTTCATAACGCAGTACAAAGCATCCTCTTTTGTTATACCGACCATCACAATGCATTATAAACGTATCTGAAGTGCATTATTCATAGTTTTCAGTCACGTGATTGGCTCAGAGACCTGGAGGGCAAAAAACTTTTCCAAATTGGCAGTTAATGCTGGGCACTTGCCAGAGCTCCACTTTGGTGATGTTTATATACACTATATGGACAAAAGTATTGGGACACCTGGCCATTACATCCACAGGAACTTTTTTGACATCCGATTCTAAATCCATAGGCATCATTAGGGAGTTAGTCACCCCTTTACAACAGTAACAGCTTCCACTCTTCTGGGAAGGCTTTGTACAAGATTTAGGGCGTCTATGAGAATTTTTGCCCATTCATCCAGAAGAGCATTTTTGAGGTCAGGCACTGATGTTGGTCGTAAAGGTCTGGCTTGCTATCTCCGTTCTAGTTCATCCCAAACGTGTTTGAACGGGTTAAGGTCAGGGTTATGTGTGGGCCAGTCAAGTTCTTCCACACTGAACTCACCCAACCATGTTTTTATGGACCTTGCTTTGTTCACTGGGGCACAGTTATGCTGGAACAGAAAAGGGCCTTCCCCAAACTGATCCCACAAAGTTGGAAGCATAGAATTGTCCAAAATGTCTTGGAATGCTGAAGCATTAAGAGTTCCCTTCACTGGAACTAAAAGGCCTAACCCAACCCCTGAAAAACAACCCCACACCATTATCCCTCCTCCACCAAACTTTACAGTTGGCACGATGCAGTAAGACAGGTAATGTTCTCTTGACATCTGCCAAACCCAAACTCGTCCATCAGACTGCCAGACAGAGAAGCATGATTCATCACTCTACAGAACACGTTTGCACTGCTCCAGAGTCCAGTTGGTATTGCACCTTGTGATGTGAGGTTTGTATGCAGCTGCTCAGCCATGGAAGCCCATTCCATGAAGTTCCTGGTGCACAGTTTTTGTGCTAGAGTTAATGCCGGAGGAAGTTTGTAATTCTGCAGTTATTGAATCAACAGTGTTGGTGACTTTTACGCACTACAGTATATGCATCAGCACTCGGTGACCCCGCTCTGTTACTTTACGTGATCGGCCACATCATGGCTGAGTTTCTGTTGTTCCTAAATGCTTCCACTTTGCAATAATGCCACTTACAGCTGACTGTGGAATATATAGCAGGGAAGAAATTTCACAAACTGGCTTTTTGCAAAGGTAGCATCCCATGACAGTGCCACACTTAAATTCACGGAGCTCTTCAGAATGACCCATTCTTTCACGTATGTTTCTAAACCTGACTAATAATAAAATTATAATTATGGGTTACATTTATCCAGTGCCTTTCATAATCCCGAGGTCACTTTACAGGATGGCTAGGTGCTTGATTTAAAACACCTGTGGCAACGGGTTTAAATGAAACACCTGAATTCAATGATTAAGAGGTACGTCCCAATACTTTTGTCCATATAGTGTATACCCATTCTTTCATTCCCTCCCCAGTGACGGAGATACATCTAATAGCATGAATCTACCATCTCCTCTTTTCTGGGTTTTCTTTCTCAGATGGGATTTTGCAGAAGCACGACCCAAGCATCTATCTGAACAACTATCTGGTATTTTGGCTAAATAGATATGGTAAAAATAAGTGGCAGGCAGTGGAATAAACCCTTGTTTAGTCCTCCAGGTGGAAGGTCCTATAAGTATGTGACATCACATGCAAACTATGGAGAGATGAGTGCTTCATTGGAGCTAATGAAGTATTACCAACACTGTAATGCCTTATGACTGTCAATAGAAGATGCTTAATTCCTATACTGACCATTATAATGCATTATAGATGACAGCTTTAAGTAAAGTGATACAAAACTCAATTTTCTAACCCTCCAAAAATGTCTTGTGCCGTTTAATATTTCAGACCAGTGAACACTGCATCCTGATTTGAGATCTATGAGAAGGCTTTTGGTGCTAACAAGTCGCAGATGCCATAAAAATAGCTGTACGTTTCAGCTTACTATGAGCTCTGGGCAGCATTTTTTTGGAGTGGGATGATTCATTGATTGATCTTGCCAAACTGAAGGGTTAGTTAACCAATAACAGGTGAACCGCAAAAGTACCATCATAATCATCCATATGCAAAACATTTTGCCAATAAAAAGGTAACCATTACACAGCACCAAAGCAGTTCTTGAGATGATGGCCAAGTATTTTAAGGCTCATGTTTCTTTAAAAACACTGTACCAGAGTCATAAAGGTTTAACTAACAAATGTGGTCACCGATGTATCAGGGTTCCTGGCACAGCTGGCCAGACTTGGTCTCAGGTTCTGTGTCACTCAAGATGGTTCACGGCTCAGCAATACTTCCTTTGAGAGCCGCCGGAATCACCATGGACTGGTTCCTTACTGTAATGAAGTTGGCATGGCACTAATCTATGGTCAAAGTCAGATGGCAAAAATGCTTGGCATGGAAAAGACCTGCGAAATATCAGGGTGATCTTCCAGCTGAGAATTAAATTGGTATAAATTTAGATTTAGGTGTTTCAGGATTGGGTCAGAGTCATTGGTCCGGCCTGGATGCCAGGTCCAGAGTTTAACTCCTTAGAGCAGTGTTTCTCAGTCTGGCCCTCGGGGACCCGCAGACAGTCTACATTCAACGGGAGCTGAGAGGGAGCAAAAATGTGGATTGTCTGGCAAGGAACTGGGAGGGAGCAAAAACATGGACTGTCTGTGGGTCCTCAAGGACTGGGTTGAGAAACACTGCCATAGGGGACATGGTACTTCTTTGTCATTGGATTACTTGAAGAGTGAGTAAGTTTTGGTTCCTGATACTGTAACATATAACGAGAAAGGCTGACATGAGCCATCTCATCTCGGAAACAACAGGAAAGGGACTTGGTCAGTTTGGGAAATTTGCTCTTCAATTTCAACTGCTGCTTATTTCCGTACACCGAGCACACATCCGACTCAAGCTAGTCACCTAGGAGACCCATAGCTTTAGAGTGCAGTTGTATATCTTTTGGTATTGACTATGCAATGGGACGTATTTTGTATTTATATTGAAGTATGTGTTGTCTTCCATCCATATCCAATTACAAATGCCATGCTTTGTAAACTCCTGGTCATCTTGCAAATACATCACTTTCTCCCTTCTTACCAGCCACAAAAGCACTCCTGATTTTCTCTATTAAACACTGATGTTTGAGAGTTATGAACCACACAGCCAATAAGAAATCAGGGATCCTACAGGTCTATATGATGTAAGACCTGTTCTTGCTTGATTTATGACCCAAGCGGCGTTTCTTTAAAAAAAAATGTCATTATTTCTGCAGGAAAATAACCTGGGTCTTTCCCAGGCTGGTTTCCTATATTTAAGTACTTCCTGTTCTCCCAGAATCAAAGCAGGACTCTCTGGGAGGCAGGACTGGGGTGGGGCACAGCTCTGAAAAGCAGAGCTAGCTGAGTGTTTTATAACATGTCAACAGTCGCCTGGTATCAAAGTGACCCCCGGCTGCTCAGTCATCAAGGGGTGCTGCAGGCAAATGCCATTGTGGTGGCGTTCCCAGGCCGGCGAGATACGGAGCACTCGCTAATGGCAAATGGGAGCGCGGCTATTAAAGCCCTTTCCGAATGGTTTAAGGAGGCCTGCAGTTCCCAGGATCCCTGATAACGACTTCCAGCCAATGTGCTGGACGTTTTCAGCACCGTGCGGCCCGGCTCTGCTCCTAATCGCTTAGCAAACATGCAAAAACCCTTTGTGTGAGCTTTAATCTCAATGAGAGAAAGAGCCGGCAGAAGTCAGAAGGCATTCTTAATGAGGAGGCCTGTCTGACTGCAGGCCGGGGTTCACACGGGCCCGGGTGGGATTGCATTTGTGCAAATTCACCCATTCGCCTCTGACGCGCACATGGCTTCTTTAATTTCGCTCTCTTTCCCCACCATTAACCACAGACCAGTTGGCCAAACTCCCCAAATCAATCTGTCTGGAAAATCGGCTTGTTCTGATTAGCGTGTCCAAAAGCACAGGCTTCGACTTGTGGAAACATCATCCGGGCCGACGCAGTGAAAGCTCACACTTACCAAACCAGAAAGTATATTCGTTTACCAGCAAGGGATTTCACGTGTGGAATTTTATAGACGTGATGTCAACACAGGCGTACGTAACCCACTGTAAACAACGCGGGGCGAAAGTGAAAGTGTCGAGATTCCATCTCTGATGGGAAATCGCCAAAGGATCAAGCGTATCATCTGTTATTAAAACTGTACTCTTCATTGCGGATGCAACAGAGTAAGATCTGAGCATGTTTACTGTTTGGTAGACAGCCTTATCTCGAACAAATTATGCGGCTAATATCAATATCGCTGTCACATTACTGCAGCATTTATGGATATATAAGACAGCCAAGTATGAAGCCCATATTAACCTTTATACATCTAGTTTTTTTCTTTTTCCCACAGCTACAGTACAAAACCGACATCCACAGATTTAAACTCGGGGTGTATGGGCCCTGATTGGACTCCAGGTAAAATTCCACAGTCCCAAGTCTCTGCTAAATATTCAAGGTGCCGGCTTTCTGAAGTCTTGATCTGCGAACTCCGGTTCTGGTTAGGAAAACACGCCGGGGCTGAGACCCGACGCCGTATCTTATCACGCCTGTAAGCATCTCCGCTAATTTTACTCAATTTGGGCGGGCGTGCGCAGCTCGGGTAATCAGCGCCATGTTTATTTGTTCTGCGCTTGTGTTTGGCTTAATCTGATGCCTGGGTATGCCACAAGCACTGAAACTATGTCTGGATAGAATCAATCATTTAGCAGGAATGCTGCTGCTGAAATTCCCTTTTTGGACGCAAGTGCGGTTTCTCTTTCTATTGTACGTCAGGGGAAATCGTTCAGACGGGCAACGCGGACCCGAGTGCTAAGAAAAGCCATCCTGCGCGCCCGTCCCACCGAGCTCCAGCTAACGGGCGGGGATATATCCGATCGCCATCTGAAAGGCATTACGATCCTGGCGGCGGAATCCTTTGACAGCAAGACAAATTGGAGGTAAATAACGGGTCCTATCACGCCTGGCCAACATAGAAGGGGGACAGAGAGTGTGTAAACCGGCCCTGTTTGCCGCTTTGTTCCAACCCAAAAACAGCATCATGAAATGCTTTTCTTCATCTTTAATGGATCACTGCACTGCAAAGAATAGAGAAATCATTGGCCTTCGCAGTATTGCACACATTGCCATTCTGTTCTGACTAGTCAAGGTTACATTCACATTCGGACAAAATGTGTTGCTGCAGCAGGAGATGCCATGTGTGTATTGTGTGTGGATGCAAGTGTACAGATGACCAAGAGTTCACAGTTTACAACACATGGCATAAGTAACTGGGTATGGAGCCCCCCCTTGGCGAAACTACTTCGTAGTTCTGAAGATTTTCTCTGTAATCCGGTTACCGTGATGATTTTAGTATGTACCCCACCCCCCCACCCCCCCAGGCAAATCACATGTGCAGATCATCCATTTTCCGCTTGTTTATTGTCACCGACCGCAGGACAGTTACCGCCATGAGGCGGGATGATCCATTTCTCCTTGTGTCCACTGCCCATCTTGTGCGACATGCCCCATTGTGGGCGTGGTGAAATGTCATTTTTGAGCCTCTAGCCTGGAGATCTCTGTCGGTTTCTTGTTATTTGTGGTAATGATTATCAGTAATAAACCCCATTGTGAATTAGGACCTGAACTTGTGTCCGTTACAATCTAACCAGATCAAAAATATGAGCAGAGAGGAAGCATACACCCACATTAATAAGGTATCAATGTACATGGACCTTCCGGTGGCAGCCACAAGAGGGCATCGCGAGGTGCTGGACCTCTGCCCTGCCAGTGCTGAGTGGATCGATACCGGAGTGAACGACACGCTGTTCTGTCGCAGGGCAGTGCGGCTAATTGCCCCCGAGGCTACTGGGAAAAGCAAGGGGTCGTTTTAAGAGCCGTAACATGCGTTTTATTCGGTTGTGACGTGGGCACATCGTTAAAAAGTCATCCGAACAATGGGAGAGCGCGGCGTGCCGTCCTTAATGAACCCCTGGGGAGTTTGGCAATGTGAGCCCTGAGGACGGCAGCCCATCTCACGGCGTCGCTAGCCTGGGCGTGCTCACAGGTGCCGGGCACAGACACGAGCGAGCGCTCGCACGTGCGATTTGACCAACTTCACCTTGGCATCAGAACGTTTATTTATTCAACACTTCCTCTTAGATGAGGATTAGCTCATCGCCTCTGGTTCAGTCCCCCCCCCCAAAGTACCCTCAGCCTTCTGTCCCACCCAGCGCCCTCTTTGTCTCCAGTGATGTTTTATAGACGTGCGGTCTGGCTAAGCCTGCCTACCAAACAGGTTCTTCCCTCAGCCCAGTTCTGCGCGTGGGCCATCCAGCGTCTTGTGTGCACACAAGGGTGTGTTATTGGAGAGCCTGTGTCTGTCTGATTGTTTGCACGTGTCGCCACTGCCTCGCTACTCAGCTTCCAGACACCATACAACTTTAAATCCTCTATTCAGACGAGTGAGGCGGGGTCACATCCCCGGCCCACCCGACGGCAGCCAATGAACCGTGAGAAATCCCGTGACATGTGGTTTCTCACCTTTAAATATGCCTTTTAATACCAGATCTACCTGAACTGCTTGGGGCACAGTACAATAGCTTTGGAGTAATGCCTTTGTTATTTCTTAAAGTAGAAGCTGTACTTGTTTTCCGATTGTGAATGTCACAGTCGGTTAGCCAATGGCATCGATTTCGAATGGCACGCTAAGAGATCTATTTTATTTCGGTCAGTTGTTCTGAACGTGAGCCTGTCCACCCAGGAGATCCAGTTTCAGGCCAGACCTATGGAAGCATCTTGACTCGGGCCCCGGGCCACAGGCCGGGGTGAGTTTTATTGCAGTATTAAACGCATTAGGTCAGAGCGCACTCGGTTTAAACTGAATTACGACCAGCGGCCCAATACCATTACCACATCGGATCCTGAAATTCCAAATCTGATTAAACCAAGGTCAATTTTTCATTCAGGAAAATATATGCCACACTGACATCTGCTCCCTGCTGTGTAGTGTAGCAGCATGATTAAAATAGATTACTTTCACCTTTTTGGTTCTTTTTGCCTGTATGGATAGGCAGTAATGGTGGTAAACTGAAATTTCTTGCAAGAAACACGTTGCATTATAACTTAAAATGTACTTTTGGCAGGTGGTATTTGACATAAACCCCATCTCACTTCTCAGAGGAGCTGGACATCGGTTTGTATTTAACGAGGACTTTATCACATTTATCTGAAACCTCAGCTACAAACCACGCATGCATAATTAATCAGGCAGCGTGTAATTTGCCGAGCGCGTGCAGAAACACTCAACAGGAGAGCGTTATGGATCCCAGTACTGCCGGCAAGCTGCACAATCAGCACGCAGGGCTCCATAGTAATTACCCCCGTTAATTGGCACGTTATCTGTCAGCAATTTAAAGCCGATCGGGCAGCTAAGCAAACGTGTGAAGAGCAGGATGCCACGTATCGGCGTTTCCATGTTGTGGTGTGAGATTTGCCATCTTGAGGTGGTCAGTGTTGTGAGGATTTGGTATTGCGGATCCAAATGGGACCGATTCGATTAGGCTAAACTCCCCCAGTGACGCTCGAACCCGCGGGCGGCCATTGGATCGGCCCGACCTCCCTTTGTTCAGACAACATGCGGATGCTGGTGTCCCTGATTACGCGCATCTGAATGAGCGGGCGATTTCCTTCCTTTCCTGTCAGCATCCTCATTAGCTGAAGGACCCGGCATCTCCATGCGTTTTTCATAACGGGGCATGTGTTAATAAGCTGAGAGTGTGGTTAAAAGCCCCCCCCCCATGCCGCTGGCTCCTTCGACCACACGTTCCCCGTTTTCTCATTATTACAACCAGAAAGGAGATGGGAGAGGGGGGCGGGGAAATAAAATGGCCTCCAGGTAGTACTTTGATCAGTGGGAGTACAGTCTGTTTGACAGAGGATGACATAGGTTACGGGAATTTAGCAGGGTGGGGGGGGCCCTTACAGGTAGCCATCAGGCACAGCAGCATACACCAGTCATCGTTAAATCCAACATGCTGCTTGCTCTGGTCTCACTGGAAGAAAAACGGCCCTTTTTTGTTGTGTTTTTTGCTTCCAGTGTGATCTGTTATCAGTTAACATGGAAAGCTGGTGGGGACGGGGGGGGGGGTTGGGGATGTTTCCCGCGTCATTCTGGGCGGCTTCTGGTACGATGGATCCCCGCCAAGCAGTTCCTACCAGTCCACCTGCACCTCCTACATCGCTTCTCCAGAACTCCCCTGCACACACCCACCCCCGCCCCCGAGTGGCCCGCATGCCGACGACTGTCTGGAGTTTATGGGAGTTTGTGCTGCTCACTCTGGGGTTACACACCACCCAGACGGCGCTGTCCGCCCTGAACCGGGTCGAGTCTCTGGGGTCCTGGCTGACAGCTGTGTGGTAAACCAGAAACAAAACAAAAAACACGAGATGGCCATGATAAGGTCCCAGGAGGACAGCAGCATGCGAGATGTTATCACGCTGAAATAAGAAGTATGTTCTGCAGGATCTTCATCTTGCTGGCACATTGGGTCCCTGCCCTGCCCATCGGCTGGCTCTTGCTGCCACCAATCCCATGGAGAGCCGCGCCATTTGCCTTGACGGTATCTTATTCCGTCGTTCTCACGGGTCTTGAGCTCATCCCGACCCTCCCCTATGAGGGTGTCGGGCCGGGAAGAATTACTGGAAGCTCTTGGTAATCACGACCAGCTTCATCTGGCTTCGGATTTTTGTTGTTTTGTTTTTTTATGCACCGGATGGAGTCAGTGGACTCAAACACAATGAGGTGGGTCATGTGACCACTGAGGAGGGGAGTATGAATGAATCAGGGCATTATATGGAGTGCAATACTTCATCCTGAATAAAAAAAAACACGTGTGAATAAGTTGTGTTTCCTATTCACAAAGCCTTCAACTTCTGTCTGTTGCCCACCCCATAGTTAAAAGGGGGGTTTTCAGTAGAGGTATGTAAGCTAAGGGGAGCACAGGGACATTATGGGGGGGGGGGGGTTAGGTATCGAGCCCCTTCGTTTCACCTGTAGCTAATCACTGGTGATATAAAAAGATTCTCTTTGTTTCCCTCAGGACTGACCGGATCTCACACTAGGACTAGCTGCCTCATCCTCTGACCCAATTCCTGCCCTGTTTTTCCACCCTTGCCCCATTTTCTGTAGCTGTTTGTTGCTCTACACTCATAGGCTCCAAAGCTTACAGCCGTTAGACTCCCACTTTCGGAGTCCTTTGTTTTTTTGTGTGGATGTGCTGGGGAGCCAGCAAGATTCTCTGAGACATGGCGGGAGAGTGATGTATGAGTTTAATTGCGGGGCTGTCCGTACGATGATGTCCGTATGATATTGCTGTGAAAGAGAGAGGTGAACGTAGGGCCCAAGTTGGGCGTTGGGGGGGGGGGGGGGGGGTGTATTAGGATTTATGAGATTAATAAATAATGTTGTTCCC
>JAODKC010000028.1:950381-963163 GCA_026777985.1 Mormyrops attenuatus | reverse complement strand
TCAAGATCAATTTACCGCTAAGAACGTTGTATAAAAGTTGTTAGGGAAGAGTGCACAGGAAAAGGAAAAGATTGTTAGTGGATTTTTTTTTTTACTAATTTTTTTTGTAATGGGGGGGGGGGCTCAAAAAAAATTCTGCTTAGGGCCCCAATTTGGCCAGGGGCGGCACTGATTGCCCATGTCACCTAAACTAATGTATGTCACACACGGCTTAAGTTAGCTACTTATTTGCAGCTTCCGATTCATTTAGCTTCTTATTCGCAGCGTCTTATTTCAGGGCTTAAGTTATTCCCAGCTTGTGTTCACAGCGCTATTTTATCTGTGCATGTATTTTCATTTTATCGTTTTCATTTTCATTTTATTTTTCGCAGAAAAGACCTCCCATAGTCAAACAACAGTAATTGGACTCATCACAAAAGGTTCCTTTTTTGATTAAAAATATTATCTTCTGAATAGTCCAGTCACAGGATGCATACATCACGAAAGTATTTACTCATTATTCTGACTAATAATGAAATGCTTCCCACTTTTGTAGTGTTTTAGGTAGTCCAAATGGGGACAGACCACCTATATCAAGTCTGAGTCAATACCGACCTTGAGTCCGACTCAAGATCAAGACTTTGAGGAGGTCGAGAAAAACTCAAGTCCATTTTTGAGTATATGGTTTTAATTATGCTGATTTACTATCATCATCGCCACTGCCAATATTCAAAAATCAAATGTAAAATGGTGTAAAAAGAAAAAAGGATGCCACCCCCCAATAATTCACTTTTACCGAGCTTTGGGGGGGGTCTCCAACAATCAACAGTCTCCAACAGCATCAAAAATGTATTACTGTGGCGAAAATATAAATTGGTCTTGCACCTCCCTCTAAAATGACAAGATTACAAGTCTGAACGACAAACAGTCCGAGACCGATTGAAGAATAGAGATGCTTTCAATTCTGAAACAAGCCTGACCTGATCCAGAGGGGGCAGGCCTAGACAACCTATGTCCTTGACCCAGATCTGACCCCCAAGAAAGGTGACAAGAATCCTAACAAGCTGGTCAGTTAAATGCAAAGGTGAACAAGATTGTCGGACACTACATGACACTACAGTACATCATGCAGTGCTCCCAAAAGACCTTCACAGATCAGGTAGGGAGGATCTTGCTGATTGGTTCAGTGCCTGTGCAGTCATGCCGTGACTGGGTACACGCGAAGCTTTACTGCTGCTCTGTCAGGCAGTCGCTTGTCTCTCAAACTGGTTGTTTTCACAGTGTGGTTTGTGGATTAGTGCCGTGCCAAACCATCCACAATGTTTTTTGTTTTTTTTTTACAGTTCCAAAATGTCAGTTTTGTTCATCACCAGTAAATGTCCTAATAAAACCAGAGTCACCTGAAACTTTAATGAGGAGGTTTTCTTTATTGGATACATTTTACAGGCAGTGCTATTTTAATTGTTTTGAAAACAAAGTTCTTATGTCACGATGTTTAGAAAAGCCTCCCAGTGCATTTGCACTCCTTATCCTCTGTGAAGTGCTTGCTTGGCACTATAACAAGGTGCCGTTGATTTTCCCATAAAAATGAGAGACAGTCCATTAAATCACATACTTTTGGGGGAAGTTGCCTTTAATGGCAGGAGGCACACCTAAAACGGGAGGAATTGTGACAAAGCAGTGAGCGAGTGGCATTCATCTTTGGCAGAATGTCATCTTAAAGCGCACACACATCTTAAAGTGACACCGCCGTGGGAGAATCTACTGATAGGACGCGGCAGTGCCCGATGCGTGCAAGAGGCTGGGAAACAAGTCGGCAGTCTCTGGGACAACAATGGGGCAGCAACAATGGCCCTTCCTGGTCCCCACCCCCCCACCCCCCATATTCTTGGATCTGTGTAGAGCAGCAATTGAGCTGTGTCCCTCTTGGAGGTCCACTCAACAACCATAAGTCAAGCCTAAAGACAGACAGGGTTAGAATCTAACCCTGATGACCTGGAAGTGTAATTCATGCCCCCCTGCAGTTCTTCAAGTGGACTATAGGGGAGCTGGAGAGCCAATCTCACTGCAGCAGGTGCATTGGCAGTCCTGACTGGATAGGTGGGCATGTCACAGGATATCATTATTCATGTGCAGTGAGGCTTCTGGTTTCAAAGAGACATTTTTCACTGACCTACATTTTCATATTACTTAAACACTTCAGTCTGTAGACCACGGACCAGCAAGCCATTGGGACTTATCTATAAATGGATCTGGGAATCATTAGCATGTAACTGAGAAATATTTCCTCATAAAGATGAGATATAGTCATACTTATAAACACATAAAAGCCAAAATAATTTCCTGTACTCATTTCTCCTAAATATGGTTCCATATAGAATAATGTAAGAGATTCATATCTGTGGTCTCTCATGATTAATTGTCTCAGTATTTCCTTCATTTACAACTTAGTTGACTAAGTTGTAAATGAAGGAAACTACAGTAAAAAACTACAGTAAAAAACCACTGAAGCAGGGAAAGGGGCATTCAAATCCACTAGGGCAGTGTTTCCCAGTCCGGTCCTCGGGGACTCATAGTCAGTACATGTTTTTGCTCCTGCCGAGCTCCCTACCAGAGAGACCATGTTTTTGCTCCCTCCTAGCTCCCGGTGGAGTAAAAACGTGACCCGTCTGTGGGTCCCCGCGGACTGGATTGGTAAACACTGCCCTATGGACGTAAGAGCGGCTATTGAATTTTGAGTTTTGTTTAACCGATTTTATTTTTAATGAAACCTATGAACTTACTGCTAATTTAAAATGAAACTGACAAGTCTCGTCACATCTTGTTGGTAAAGTTATCCGTCCCTCTCCAAAGGAAGCGGGGGCCGCTTGCATTGTTACCAGGGGGCTCGTAGTATTGGGGCGGGGCCAGGGATGGTGATGTCATGCTGCCATTCACATGTCCAGTTGTTTCATAAGTTTCCACTAATGACCCCCCCCCTTATAAAACAATAACTATATGCACACCTATATGAACTATAAAACCACATGCACGCCTCAGAAATGGGGGGGTCGCATGTCAGGAACCGTCAATGGTAGCTATTAGAGCAGTGCGCCCTCCAACCCTGAACAGCTGCCAGGACTGCTGAACTTCTGGAATGCTTTCGCTCACGTCCAACAGGCGCAGGCTCTCCTGCCAGCTTGTGGAAAGTGCAGGTCCACGGTTTCCGTTCCACTGCGGAGACGCTTTCATAAATCTCTCGTTATCTCGGGGTTGGGGGCACTTTCATCCGGTCCCCTCCCCCTCATATTTTTGAAAGTTGAATCGTGAACGAATGGATCACAATTTACCAGAGGCCACTATGCGGCAAACATGTCAAAATGTATACACTGTCGCCCTTATTTCTTCAGATCTGGCTAAACACTCCAGTCTGGAGTGTCGTAGACCAAAGGAAAAAATAAAACTGTTTATCGACCGTCACTGGAAGGCTGAAGAGCTGCTGGCACTGAATCTTGCCTCCCCCCCAATGTGGTCTGTCATGTTAACCTTGCCTTACACTTTTCCATGTGTCTGCGAAGACACAACAGGCATTGGTGGTGGGGGGGGGTGATAGATTATATACAATGGTCCTTCCAAGCATTTTATTTTCCCCACAATCTGTAAACACAAAGGAGAGCACTTCTGGAAAAAGGTTATGTGCCTCAGACACTTAAGCACCTTCCTTCACATTTGACCCAAATTTTAAGTGCAGAGCTCTGCTCTTTCATGAACAACAAATACTCACATGGTTTCTGCATCAATAAACCCTACATGCCACACTGATATCCACTCACTCACTGAGAGGCAGGCACCCCCCCCACTGAGAAATCTCAAACATATATGAACCATTTGTGAGGATTAAGGAGATGACATCATGCATATTATACTAAGTTGTGAACATGCTGCTTTTATGCTGCTTTTTTTATTTATACAATCTCATTACAGTGGGAGTCAACACAAAAGAATGGTACAATACTTAAAACTATTCTGAAATATAATAATTTGTAATGTCCTGTGGTCAAACTATTTTGTCAAAGCGTGTATTTAACGATAAAAGCATGTTCGTGAAATTTGGTAACTACTGCAGTGCATGATGGGTACGATCAGAGGCTACTTCAACTTCATCTCCCGCAACTGCTGCAACAGGCATAGGGAGACCTTAGATGTGAATTTGGAAGGGGGGGGGACATGGCCCCTTTTGGCCCCAGAGCCCAATGTACAGTTGTTCTGCCACTGCACGCACTCATCCACCTTCCGACCATCTATCCTGGTCAGGGTGTCAATAATATTAGCAATATAAATATTAAATGTTTTCTTTTATAGCAAAATGCTTATCCAGTACTGGGGGGCTTGGTAGCATTTGACACAATGGTACATGTAGTATATATGCAAAATGATACTGGATATAATGTGGAACAGGTTTAATGAGCAAAACTTTACAATGACAACATGGAGGTTGAAATCCATCATTTGTTGTATGTGCCTGGAGGGGTATGACACACGGGGTGAAATTCAATGTGAACGGGGACCCTTTTAACGTTAATCAGGGCTCCAGAACACAGGGAGGTCAGAAGCACGACCGCTGCTTTAAGATAACATCACCTCAAGCATTTCACTACGAACACTGCCGGAGATCCAAGAGCTCCCTGGGGAAGAGAACAAGAGGGCCAATCACAGGGCCCAGCTGATTGCTCTCTCGAAAAAAAGCGGGCCACTTCCCATTAGAACATGGTTTATAAGCCCAAGGACACATTTTGAATGCAAACAAACCGTGTCTGGTGTAGCGAGAGTGTGCTGGCTTGATGTGACATCACAGACACTTCTCACCTGTCTCTGCCTCACTCCAAAATGTATCCTTTATAAACATTTACACTCAAAACATTCATTATTGTACCCTTGCAGCAGCTGTTTCAAGAGAACACTCCTAACCAAAGGCAAACTGTAATTATAAAACAACTGTTAGCCCTCAAAAAAAACAACCGACCCCCACTTACACACACACACCAAAGGTCTCCCTCTCAAGTCCTGAACTAAGACAAAAGATTTTGCTTTTGAAATGACTTTTCCAGAAGCCAGATTCCAGAATTCTAGGGATGTTCCTTTGGTTGTCAGATAATCCCATCATCCGCGAACAGACAAGCAACAGCCTCCATCAAGCAGTGACAAAAATACTGCTTGTCCAGGGATCAAACCCCCGCTGGGTCACAACCTCTTTTTCCACGGTAAATCAAGCCAGAGGACCCTTTGAAATCAGTTCGACAAGAAGCAGGAGCAGCTCATGTCACCGCGAAGGGGGCGTGGCACCCAGCTGGCGTGTGGGGTAGCTTGCCAAGGATGCACTCCAAGGATCACTCAGTAAGCTTCAGTCAATCAAAAGTGTCTCATTGGTCGGAGAGTGACGCCTGCAGTCATGTGATATGGTTAACACTTCAATCGGACCAATAAGGTCAATAAGTTAATTTCCTCCTACTCGACCTGCAAGGATGCAGATCTTCCAGCTCTTTTCTGTATGAAGGGGCATTGCAACACGCCATTATTTTGGGGGTGGGACACTGCATAAGTGGCATGTGTCTGACTGCCAATGGGGGCGCTGATGCTGCTACAGCTGATGTTCATGCGGGTATGCTGTCAGTATCAGGTTGTTTGTCCATCATGTGACTGTTTTTTTCTGTAGTGTTTCTGATGCTTGGTCGAATAGCTAAACCCGGGGGATCGGGCCTGTTCAGGTTCTGGTGAGAAGAAAAACAATCATCGATACACAGCCCCCAGAAAGAATCTGCAGCTGTAACAATTACTATGGTGCAATTGCTGCATAATTGCAGCTTAATTATAGACGCATTGAGGTCAGTCCATTGAATGCATGGTTCTCCTCTGATTTGTTCCATATTTGATTTGGTCCATATCCGAAGCGCTTCATCCATCAGGAATCCCTATGAATGTGAACTTTGTGGGGGGGTGGCCATTGTGGGGGGAAGGACCTGGCTGAGCTCTTCTGGAGTCCTGTGTTGGTGTCTACCACACTCCTAGTATGCCTGTAAGCCTCAGCTGTAATAGATTTCTCCTAAAAAGACTACCGCTTCCCTATACAGGGACAGGGTGGGGGACAGAGAATGAGAGGGGTTGACTGTCATACTCACCTTATGACTGATTAGGGCCAGAGGGGACAGGGTGGATGGGTGTGTCCAGATCTGGCTGATCCATATCTCCAGGTGTGAAAAACAAAGCTAACGAGGACCCATTGTGATACTTTTTAAAAACACATATGGGTTATATCCCTGCCAAAGGTAATTAAAAAGTTAGCAAGTTAGCAAGGGTTTTGGCTCAGAGCTCACCAGCTGGCAGGCCCGAAAATCCCAGTGTGATTTTCCGATACAGTGAACACAGCATCATTCTCTCTGAATGAATGTGGACTGAATGACAGAATGATCTAATTCCCTGTTAATTCATGAGGAGACATGTTTTTTTAACATGCAAGATTGCCACTCGGTTATGTTTGCCCAATTCAGTGACCATTGCAGGTAGATGGTGACACGGACCTGAAGGCGTGACTCCTATAGTTGTCCTGCATGTGTCCTGCATGCCTCGATGCGTGTGCCTCTGCATGCCTCCTGTATAGGTTTCTGTCTGTGTTCCTGCCTGTGCTCTATCCATGTGCTCCTGTTTCTGCCTGTGCTCCATTTGTGATCCTGTCTGTGTTCCTGCCTGTGCTCCGTGCATGTGCTCCTGCCTGCACTCCCTGTACGTGCCCCTGCATGCCTATTTCATGTGCTCCTGTCTGTGTTCCTGCCTGTGCTCCATGCATTTGTTCCTGTCTGTGTTCCTGCCTGTGCTCCATGCGTGTGCTCCTGTCAGTGTTCCTGCCTGTGCTCCATGTGTGTGCTCCTGTCTGTGCTCCCTGTACTTGCCCCTGCATGCCTATTTCATGTGCTCCTGTCTGTGTTCCTGCCTGTGCTCCATGTATGCTCCTGTCTGTGTTCCTGCCTGTGCTCCATGCATGGGCTCCTGTCTGTGTTCCTGCCTGTGCTCCATGTATTTGCTCCTGCCTGTGTGCCAAGCAGGTGCTCCTGAATGTACTCTTGCATGTGCTCGACGTACCCAGGCCTGTTCCATGTGATTCCAAATCCAAAACAAATGGCAGCCATGCCTCGTCCATCCACAGTGGCTCTGGGGCAAGGGCTGTCCTTTCTCATACTGTGTGGGCAGATAAGCACAAAGAATAAATAGGCAGTATCTGGGCGGTAAAGAGCGTCCGGAGGCATTCAGAGGCTTGGGGGTGGGGGGCAGCTGGTCACGCACGCAATCGGGGGGCAGGACCAGTGCCACTGTTGACTCCCCCACGCCAGGCCCTGCGGCTCAGTCCTGTGCAGTCATTTTCTCCTAATCCCTCCCCCCTCGCTTGCAAATGCCCCCCTGCCCCACACACTTTTCCAACAATCAGACTCTGTGAATAGGAAGTGAGAAGAGGAAGCGTCTCCAGCATCCACTGGCTGGGAACCGGAAAATCCCGGAAGGCAAAATTACAGAGGAAAAAACAAGGGCTCTCCAAAAATACCCCCCAAGCCCATCACTGGAAATAAACAGCAATAGTATTAACCAACTGGCAGCCTGCACCCCCTAGCTCCACCAAGACACAGGAAGTTCAAGAAGGACAGTTGATTAGGACTCATTAGCTTCCTCCATGTCCAGCTTCCAGCCATGAAGCGAAGCTCTCCTTTCTCCACAGTGCTCCCTAAAAGTTCCATGGCTCCCAGTCAGGAAACAGGGGTACTGAGGAAGCAGGCCCACCTTGCCTCAGTGTGCTGGCACAATACATCCCTCGTGCTGGGATTTCTACCACTGCAGCAAAAGGTTGTCATTGATTTGACAGGTGCTGTGAGACGGCGCTCCATTTTATCGGCTGCCAACAATGAGCGCTCAATCTCAAATTAGCATTAGCGTTAGCATTAGCCTCCGCTAATGCTAATAGAGTCATATAGTTACACAGACTGGCAAGATGAGGAAAGCTTTACATGACTGATGCCCTGCAGCTGTACCATGTCACGAAATCCCAGAACTGCTGCCGGGGGAGAGGGGGATGGGGCTGGGGGGGGGGGGCTGAGGGGGGTCATGCCGACACAGGACGCCACAGTGACTGACAGGATCTTCCCCCCAAGGAGGGATAAGGTCACTGGCCTCTGTACGCTTCCTCTGACCCCCGCTTCCTATACGCTTGTTGTTTTTTCATTTGTTTTTTTTTCTTCTTGTATCAGCAGCCCCCCCCACCAAGAGCCGACGGTGGCATTCTCTGTGGGTGCCTGCTCCCGCCGGACTCCCCAGAGCACCCTTTCCAATCTCTGCTGAAAGCCTACTTGTTTATCCCAACAATCCATCTATCAGAACGTAAGACGTTCCAAAAATCCGGGAAAGGCCAAATGGAAAACCGTGTTTATTGTGTGTCATTCTGATGGGCTGGATTTTGCCCGTGGACCCCCCTGTTGGGAAGCCCTAGCGGACAGCCTGGGTGGCCAGGAGAGAAGTGAGTGTGACCCAATGGGCCCTTTTCACAAGCCTCAGGCTCGGACTGCAGGGTACTCCGGTGCCGCTTCCTGTCCATGAACCCTCAAAAAAAAAAAACAAGGCGATGCCTTGACCTCTAACAGGCGAGGATTTCCTTTCATCCCACCGATTCCATGTACAATTAGCTTTGTTGTCAAACATCACAAAAAAACACAGAGGAGAAAAAAATCTCGAGGATAAAGAAAAGGGGGCGGCTAACGTGCGACTTTCAACTGTTTGTCCTTCGTGTTTTACGTAAACAGGGACTTGGGTAAACAGAGCTCTCCGTTTTGGGAGTGGTACCTGTTTACAGGAACCAAAAGACATCAGCAGAAAAACAGAGAAGGAGACCTCTTTCTCTCTCTCTCTCTTCCCCTCCCTCATCACCTAACTGTGACAGATGCCTGGGGTTTGGCAAAGCGGTGGCCAGCCAAGGGTGGGGCATGTTAAAATTGATAGCCAGATCTCATGTGATCAGTACCTGTCATCACTCTGAAAACCTACAGTCTGCCAACAGTACCACTTGAGGCCCCGCCCTCTCTCTGCTCTTCTGACACACATGGATGCTTGGTTTAGAGTCCCATGTCATTGGGCAGCTGCTGACCACCTGCTTTTGCAAACAGAATCATCACTTCCTGTGCACTTTTATAAGCTCCTTTTCAGATATACCATGACGGTCCACCCATTCAATGGATAGTGAATCTGTCTACACTCACTCTTTGCTATGACATAAAAAATGATTTGTTTTTTCCTTTTAGGAATTTCACATAACACACACCAGTAAGGATCTGTCTTAGAGTGAGGAATTTAGGTGACAGTAATCAGAAGCCTCTGAAAACAGAAGCTCCATTCCTGGTTTTTCCATCATTCTGGAATTTTCTCGAAGTTTTAATCAGTGCAGTCAGGCATTAAACATGCACATTGAACATATTACTGATTGTATTTTAAGTTTCTCCAGATCTAAATTTATTACGAAAAGACCAATACTGTTTGAAATCTTCCAGTGTTACTGTTTACTTACATCCAATCACTTTAATCCTGCCTTAAGTATTCTCTTAGTCCTGCAGACATACTAGCGGTCTCATCACACATTTTTTGTACATAATTAGAAAAATAATCTCTTTAAATACAGACACGATCCAGGCAGTGTTGAGACTGGTTTGTGGAATGGCGGCTTTGGCTGCTAATGTAATTCACCATTCCACTGTTTTTTTTTCTTTGCAGATCTATTTACCTAAGTAAACCGCAGAGCTTAAATGTGCACCCTTTTATAATATTAAAATTACTGAATATTGTAACAAAGTCATTCAGATGAAGTGCCTTTAGCAATAGCAACATGCTTCTATGACATGGAATAGCACGATTACCGCCGCAGCTCTTCCTTGAGGTTTTCCACATACTCCCATATTCCACCCAGCCGGTTAGCCGGGGGCCCATCAGTCGGGGGCATAACGGCCAGGGAATGTCAGCTGGGGGGCGTCAGCTGGGGGCCTGTCAGCCAGGGGCCATCAGCTGGGGGCCCATTAGCTATGGACCGTCAGCTGGGGGCCCATTAGCTAGGGACCATCAGCTGGGGGCCTGTCAGTCGGGGACCATGAGCTGGGGGCCCGTCAACCAGGGACCATCAGCTGGGGGCCTGTCAGCCAGGGGCTTGTCGGCTGGGGACTGATCAGCCAGAGGCCTGGTAGCCTGGGCCCTGTCAGCTGGGGACCCGTCAGCTGGGGGCCCGTCAGGCTGGGGGCCCGTCAGGCTGGGGGCCCGTCAGGCTGGCTTCAGAGCTGCTCTGTGCAGCACGGTTAGGGTGCAAACAGAAAGAAAATCACCCTCTAACAACTTCAAATGCGAACAGTTTGCTAAAGCAGCCACTATTCCTTAACAAAGTAACATGCCAAACTTCAGTATGGTTTGAAATAATCTCTTAGGGAACTAGAAGATGGTTAAGTCCTGTTTCTTGGCTGTTAGATTACCTAGAAGTGAGAAATACAGGAATATATTTGGATCTATTTTAAGAACTAGAAGCTATTGATCTTTACTTTGAGGATGTTAGTTATAAAACGCATGATTTCTGAGAACGGAGGTCAGCTTCCTGTGGCTTCCTGGGTCAGCACATGGAAGACACGCACTTCCCTTACTGTCGTTGTTTATATGAAGCTTTTCCATCTGGGGAATGACTTTCACACAGTCCGACCTTTCCCTGTCGCATCACAAACATCGATAATAACTCTATGCTTTCTATAACATTCTTCCTGCATATTTATTGGTGGCTACGGCCTAGATATAGGGCTGGGCGCTTGTCCTATTCAGGGTCGCGGGGCCCTGAGCCTATCCAAGAGGCTACGGGCACAAGGCAGGGAACAACCCAGGATTGGGTGCCAGCCCATTGCAGGGCACTTTACCATTATATAAAAATTAAACGTTAAACTGAGAAACTTCGGTAAACTGTCAATAAAGAACGTTGCTTGGTAACTCATATAACATCACAGAAATAAATGCAATTCCAACCAATCATATGGTAGTCGTTTAAGAACAAACAAGCAACTAAGGCACAGCAACGTTCATTTCGTTAGCAGAGCGTCCTGCATGCTATTACTTTCGTAATGTGGGAGGGATGAGCGCTCTCTTATTTGGCAAAGAAAATTACAGCTCAGCAGCCACTACGTTTTTAAAAAAAATTATATTGTGAGTAAACACGGTAAAAAGACGTCAGGGTTATGGCGGTACTTTGGTCATTTAATGTCTGGTGCGGTGTATTGTAAATTCTGCAGAAAACTTGTGGCAAGTAAATCTGGAAACACTGAAAACTTATTTCGCCACTCGAAGTATTGCCGTAGAGTACCATATACAGAAGACAAGCACTTAAAGTCATGGACACCAGTCATTAGAGTTTAAACTTTCAATCTGAAGAAATGCTGGACAAATTCCATCCCAACTTGGTTCAAAACTTGACACGGCAGTCCCACCCTCTGGAACACACAGCGACGCAGTCAGAGACTATCGGCGTTTTCTAGTGTTACACCGTGCGGCATTTTTTTTGTAAGATTTATTTCTAACTAAAATTAGATTTCAATTTGCAGTCCATTCAACGTGGCGTCTTTTTCATGTTCTGAATCTGTTTATGGAGAATCCTGATGGAATTTTAAGCAAAAATAGAGCCTTGAAATGACTACTTGAATTATACCACGATAATTATGAATATGAACTGATATGAAAAAAATATTGTAACAAAATATTCAGCCATATTTCCAACTGATGTGCAAATATATGTACCCTGCCCCACATCAAAGGGAATGCACATTTAACTGATTAAAGTTGGGCTGATGGGGACAAAGGACAGAAAGGAGCCTCTGTGAAATGATTGTGTTCAGTGTTCAGGTGACTCTAGCTGGGCGCATTGTCAGGTATGTCCTTTCTGGTGCAGCGTCACCTAACTCCTCTGAATGACTCCAAACATTCCCAGCAGTCGGTGCTGCCTGGTGATCTCAGCGGCAAGGACAGCCACACAGAGCTTGGGGGACTGCGTTGTTCTGTAAACAGATTGCGAGCCGGAGATAGGAAAGTTCCAAAGTGCCTGCAGATCCAGCTGTCCGACCCGTCTAGTTCTGAGATGGCCCAAAACCTGCGTACTGGTGGTTATCATTGTTAGCATGGTCCATTGTGGAAAGCAACCAGGAAATTGAATCACAGACCTCAAACATAGTACATCTCAAAACCAAAGTACATCTACCTCTTCATGGCTTTATGTAAGTTATCTGTAAAACCCTGATGTGGACGGAGAGATTTATGGCAGATTTATGAGGGAGCAGAGCTGCGTGGCGAGCGGCTGCATGCGTGCCGCTTGTACGGGATGCGGGCAAATCCAAAGAAACTGGCCAGCGATAATCAAAGTAGCAGGTAATTTGTCGCTGAACAAAAGCAGTATGGCGTGCAGGAGCCTGCTGGCTGGCCGCACCCCTGAACACCTACTAACTCTGCGGGACAGACTGCAGCTTAGAGATCAAACACGCAATTAAGACGTGCTAAACTGCAGCGCTTTGAATGGGGAGGGGGGGGGGGGCAGGCCATCTGCCACCACCGCGGCTAATTTTCCGTTGAGCGCACCCAGCGGCCCGCGTCTGGTGCCCATGGGGCTGCCTTGGCACCCTCCACTGATGCATATTTTCCCCCCAGCCCCCCGCCCCCGCCCCCCCCCCCCCCCCCCCCCCCCCCCCCGCGCCCCGCCCCCCCCCCCCCGGGCAACGAACAAAAAAAAA
>JAODKC010000028.1:936114-946678 GCA_026777985.1 Mormyrops attenuatus | reverse complement strand
GTCTGTCTGCTTTCTGTGTGGCTGTGTTGTGTGTGTTTTTTTTTTGTGTTTTGTTTGTTTTCTGTGTGTGTTGTTTGTGTGTGTGTTGTTTGTGTGTGTGTGTTGTGTGTGATGTGTGTGTGTGATGTGTGTGTGTGTGTGATGTGTGTGATGTGTGTGTGTGATGTGTGTGTGTGTGGTGTGTGATGTGTGTGTGTGATGTGTGTGTGTGATGTGTGTGCGTGTATGTGTGATGTGTGTGTGTGTGATGTGTATGTGTGTGATGTGTGTGTGTGTGATGTGTGTGTGTGTGTGTGCATATGGTTTTTACCCAGATTTCCCCACAATATGATAAAAACATGTTATTTTGACCTCGCGGGGACATGTTTTCAGTCCCCACAAGGCACAAGGATAACCTCAGATTAATTCTAAAAATCTGTCATTGGAATCAAAACACTAAAAATGCCAAAAGTCTTGTATTTTGTTTGGTCATTAATGGTTAAGGTTAGAGCTGCGTAGGGGTTGAGGTTGTCTTGGTTGTGATTAGGGTTATGCCCACAGAAGTGACTGGAGAGTCCCCATAAAAATATGAATACTTGGACTGAGTGTGTGTGTGTGTGTGTATGTAAACCAGGAAAGTAAACAGATTTTCTGTTCCCATTCTACAGATCCCAACATCCTGACGTTGATTAAAACAGAGAGTTCAACCAAGAGCTCAGAATAAGTCTCTCTGGAGAAAATCTAGTTAAACGTATGTAAATGAAAGAGATCGTCCTTGTGCTAGAACCACACGGGTGAGCCCTACTTTTTCCCACCCATTGTGGGGTCATACTGAGCCTGGAGCCCATCTCAGGGAGCATAGGGCACAAGCTGAGAACAGCCTTGAGGGTGGGGGGGGGGGTGCCAGTGTGAAATGAGGGTGATTTGGAGACACCTTCCACCGCCATCTCTCTTCCGACTGCAGGGGAAACCCAGAGGAAGCCCTCTCACCGTAACTGTGCAGAGCCAGGATAAGAACTGAGCTTCCAAAGAGCCTCCTGACTGCTGAATGTGGCTTCGCTTTTCGGCAGCTGCAGATTGTATATCGCGGGGACTGCGGCCCGGCACATCGAACACAGCGGTGTTCCCCCTTTATAAAGATGGGGGCTGGCCTTTTTCCCCAAGGAGAAGCCCCAATCGGCAGGCTTTCACAAAACCGCTTACAAAATCTACCCCAGGCCTGCCGCTTACGATCAATCGCACCATGAAACACGGTGCTGGATCTCAGAGACCAAATCTGTAGAGGGGTAGACAGTATTCATGCATTTAAAAAAAATAGGAAAAAGAAAAGAGAACCACATCAGTCCCAAATATTAAAAACATGTATGGCACTAAGAGTGTCTGTTTTTTATCTAAAAATGGAACTATTTATCTGTGAAAATACTGTAGCTTGATATTTGTTTCTTCATCTTATAAGGGCCATGCCGCAAGCGTTTAACAATATGCCGTAAATTATAGACTGTCTAGAAAATTCGAAAGAAAAATATGAGCCTTTGTCTCTTTTCTCATTATAGGGGCACTGCTTGTTCATGCACAACAATGGGCCAGTGCCTTTATTGTAAAGTCATCTACGGGCCTGGGCTTGCTCTGTCCCTGGTTTCCAGTGGGCTAGGCTCAGGTACCTGATGGGGGGGTCCAGAGAAATAGGCCAGCCACGCTGCAGATAGGTGTACACCGCTCCTTAGGTCTGTGCTCCTCTTATTGCCGGCCAGTGAGATCTGATCTCACACCCTACAGTACTGCTGCGCTGTTGCATCAGTGGACATTTTTATTGAAAGAGATGCACAGCTTGCAGTTTTAAACACTGTCTATGTATGTATACGCCTGGATGTGCTGTACCGAAGCACTTCATAGCATGAGCATAGATTTTAAAAATTTTATGGCAATACAGTGCCTCCCAGGCCTCAAACCCATAGCCTCCCGGTTACTTTCCTGAAGGCCGTGTCCCCATTTACCAAGCCTGCTTTCAGCTATCTGTGAGTATTGAGCAGGAAGGCTTAGTCGTATCTGCCGCTGCAGCAAATGGGATCGCGGCTTGCAGGACACAATGCTGGGATGTTCTGCAAACAGGCCTCTCAGGATGCGAGCAGGCAGAGGGCTGTAACTCATAGATAATGGCAAGTTCAAGCCAGGAAACAAAGCAGAATGATGGGGTGAAGAAAAGAGCGTTTGTCCAAGGGCCCCGACAGCTGTTCTTTTATGAATCCGCGGCTTCATTTGGCTCTAATCTCCATTTAATGCTAATCTTCCTCCGGACCACGAGACCGAATCCAGGCAAGTTTATTGCTGGGGGCCATCGGAGAAGACACCTGTAACTCCGAGAGACGCAGATGCAGCCGTGCCGAACGCTGAGGTGCAGCCGCTGGAAAAATAAAGTACATAAATATAAAAACGGATCAGCCATCTGGCCAGGTGAGCTATCAGCCTGTTGTTAATTGCACTGGTGCCAGTTCTTCATTTATCTGCGAAAGTTACATGTCCAGATGACTGAGTTTTATAGGTTTAAGGTGGAGGTATAGGTTATGAGGCACAGTAGCGAAAATGATTTTATGTCTGTCATGACTGTATCTGTAATATTAGTAACAGTCATTTTTTTGATAGAGAGGTCTGGCAATATTGCCCCAGGATGATTTTTCTGTTGGGTGGCGTGTGGGGGGGTATCTCAGCAGTGCCTTCCTCCTGCAGGATCTGAGCGTGGCCTGTGAATGGTGGGAACAAACCAAGGGGAGAGCAGCGGGTCGGCTGGCTGGGCGCTTACTCACGCGGCCGGCAAATAAAATAGTCGGAATAGGCCATTGTCTTAGTGCAGGGAGATCACTGCCCCGCGTTACTCTCAGACTCTCAGTGCCGTGGGTGGCTTGCCGGGGTGTGTGTGTGTGTGTGTGGGGTGGGGGTGGATGAGGTCATGGCTCTGAGAAAGCGCTTCATTTCAAAGACATCATCATATCTGCACACTAACGTTTCCTTTCGCCCATTCCCTTGCTAGCGTTCACTGTAAATCAGCTGCGAGATAGGGGGCAGCCATGTTCACACCCGGCGTGACCCTGCGTGCCGTTAAATCACGTCCAGCAGGGGGGCAGGCTGCTCCTTCGCAGCTCGCAGCACTTTGCACGCCTCGCCTTCACAGTCCCCTGCTACTAACCTGATGACAGTGCGGTTAAGTCCTGTGTGGGACCTCCGTGCCCGCCAGACACATGCCGCTGCGACTTCGATGTTCCCGCAGAAAAAAAAACACTAAATATCCCATATTGGCTAAAGTCGCAACAAGCACAAATTCATGTGGATGATGATGGAAGAAGATAGAAAACAGGATAAGTAGAGCTGAAGTGAATCAAATTTTCAATTACGCATTGTGACTGTACGAGGTGTAAAGTTTGTCAGATCGTTGAGATGTACTGATGCCTGCACGAAAGATAAAAGGAAGTTAATTTTTTTATGCCGTGTGCAAGAGTATGGTCAGAGCTTGTTTTTAGACTAGAGTCACCATGGGTTGAGGTAAGGGTGTGGGCGGGGGGTGGCAGGTGGAGTCCTTTTTATCAATTTTGATCTAAACAGCTGCTGTCAGAAGTGTATTGACAACACACCATGGCTCTCAGCTCTCATGTACTGATATGGCAACAGGTCACATGGTACAACAGGTCATGATCCATTTGGGGAACAGGGGCCCTGGATGTTTAAATGAGAGCATTATTTGCTTGTATTATGCTTAAATTTTTAAATGTTATTCATATATAACACAATATAAGAATTAATATATAATGAATTTGGTTTATGTTCTTAAAGAAAACACCTCTTAAATAACCCCGTAGAAAACAATAGAGCAGATTGTGTGCTGAAGGTGTAATACAACCCCGCTATGTTTTGGAGACAAAAACGCTGTTTAATGACGTGTCAGTCACGCTATCCGTAAATGAATTGAGTGTCATGTGGGCTGCCTCAAAGCGGAGACAGATATTTCGATTTGAGCCTTTATGTGCCGTGAAATGGGAGATATGTCAATTTTATCGGGGATATCTGCGCTTGGCTCCCCGGGGCTCCGGCGCGTGGCATCCCCATTCAGCGTACCAGCACGCGTCTGTCTCGCGTCAATAAGAATGGGCTGGATGCGCAGATGCCCGCAACAGTTTGCAGATCGCCTCTCCTTCTGCTCCTGCGCCTGATATAATTGATCATGTTTCTGCTGATACATACATGAAAGCTTTTCGGAGCAGTTGATATATCGTCGCCGTTCCATGCACTTATTTCCGCTGCCGTCATCTATTGACATTCTACTCCATATTCTGTCACTCAAAATGGTGTAGCTGTAAATTAACAGATTCATAAGCATCGTTTAATTCGGCGTGATTTTCGTTCATTTAAAATCGTTGGTGAATTCACATCACAGAACTTCTCTTCTGACGGCATTCTTCATTGGTCTTTCATAACATATCAGTAAATATAAATAAGACATTTATTAAAATGACTGGCATAAGCAATATGTGTTAAGTAGCCTATTAAAAGTAAAAAGTTGAAATCTCTTTTTAATCTCTTACTAAAGCAAACAGAAATTGCAAATTTAGAACTCGCATGAACCAAAAGTAATTCCGTTTAGAAAAAAATGTATTGTCTGTTTCTTTCAGGTCTTCAATACAGAATGCCAGTTGCACATAATGATTATCAGTTTTAAACAAAACATCACGATAAAAAACACTCCACCGATTAATTAAAATGCCCAGGTTTGGAGCATCTGCAAGGAATGTTTCCTAATTAAGAGGGTTGTCGCGGGACGTAGTGCCCTAGCGCGCCGTCTTTCGCCAGATGGTGGGTAGGGAAAATCCACGTGCGAACAACACAACCAGTCAAAAATCAAAACCAACAGGCTAATATTACCAGTAAATGTTATACAGCTTTTTATATGCAAAAATAAATTACGCCCAGTCCCATGTGTCAGTTAGGTTTAACATTTTTTCAGCAATTTCGTCTCGCACAGGTCTAACACATAAGATTATATCTGCGCTTATAGAGAAATAACATATAAAAAGTAATCATTAAATTTACTGTCTAAAATTAAACCGGAAAATCATAAAGAATGTGTTTTTTAAGATATGGAAGCCTCACCTAAATGTTTCTGTTTATTCCACTAGATAAAAATGAACCAGTACATGATTGAGAACTATCATTTCAAATTGCTATGGTTAAAATAATATTTTCATTACAAAATATAAAAACCAGATACGCAAACGAAATAAAGGGGTCTCTAAAAAATGAAACAAGCACAAATGGGTCTCTAAAAAAGAAAATTCACCCAAAACAAGTAATCTCTTAAACAAATAGTTTCAGTGCAAATTAAAACGGATAGTTGAATTAAATTAGAATGGCACTGTATCATAATGATATAACACCTCATGTATTATTATGAAAATATATAGGGAAAATCCCGATCGTGAAAATAAGCTTGACCGTACCCTATACGATTGTGATTAAGGGTTAGATCTATAAATGCGAAAGTGAGATTTTATGTGAACGGATTCCTTTTCGATGCCCTCTCTCCAAACAGTGATTGCTAATTCAGACTAAAGAAGCTGTAAAACAAAAATACATTTTCTACAAATGTTAAACAATAATACGATTTTAACGTGTGATTTTGAAAACTTCGATAAATGCAATGACCACGTGTCAAAGATCTTATTTCAGATGTTCTTATCAGATGTCCTATAAACAGGCACATCCAGGCTTTATGATGTTACGGAAGCATAACTCTGATGGGAGCTCATTATCATACAGCTGAGCGGTTATCTCCCCCATCGCTTTTACAATCTTAAATAAAAAGTCACATGAAAGCCGGTTCTGTGTTCGACTTTAATGAGGGGCACGCGACCCAACAATAAGAGGCAAGGTGCAATCACTTGGGCGAGCTTAACTGGCTCGCCACGCAGCCGGTCGCCAACCTCAGAAATATGTGCGTGCAATTTCAAAACGGGGGGAAAATATTTACCTTGCACCTGAAATTTAGCAGCACCAATACCCACGCCTTGTACGAAAGGTAATTTGTCAGGGTGCCCTGCTAATTCTGTTTACAGTAAAAGGTTTGTTTCAAGTTTTATCTGCCTTGTTTGATAAGATTCATTTGTTATTGTAGGTGTTATTTGCAATGTCGTTTTAAATAATAAAGTATTTCTCTTTGTAAAATGATTTTCTTGTATACCAGCCTTTAATTGAATTGTATTTGTAAAGGAAGAATAGAATTCAAAATAGTATGCTTAGTTCCGAAAAAATATATTGCATAATAAACCATTTATTCAAGTATCCCAATGTCCTCATTCTAAATCCGCCAAACAAAACAAGGTCTTATATAAAATCTATGAAATATGAATTTGGACGCTGAGAAAATTAGCTTCAAATAATATAATATAAATCTGGAAAGATGGACCGGAGCAGTAATTAAATTTGCCAGGTCCCAATGTCTTTGAGTCTCGCTGGATGCCATTTGAGACATATGATTTTACGCCTGTTATCCCGCGTTATAAGCATAACATTAAATAAGCTGGTAAATAAAATTAAATAAAATATGCTCAGTTAATTGATACAAAAAAAATCTATACGTTCTGTTCCCTAAACGCTCAAAATATATCAACAGATGCTGGGCTTTTTGATAATCGGTCTGTCTCCTTTGGTGGTCAGCGTTGCGGTGGGGTATTAACTCTGGATATGAGTGTTGTTGGAAATGGTGGTGGTGGGGGAGGGTGGTGGATGGAGAGGGGGCGGTGTTTACTGATGGACAGTTTATATAATGAGCTACAGCAGGATCAAGTATATAAACTGAGGGAGGCGGACAGCGGTCTTCATTTAGGAATAGTAAGCCCTGGCAGTAGGTTACCGTCTCTACTGCACGATACTGTCGCTTCAAAACGTGTGTTTTTTTCAAAAACAGAACAGAAGGCAGACTAGGACCCGCCACGAAACCAAATAACACGGTGGACTGTATAGAAGGTGAAGCCAAGCAGGAGACGCACGGGGCCAAACTGTGGATACTGATCTTTATAATATGCGCTCAACCTGTACCGTTGGATAACCAGGAATTTTAGGACCTTCGTCTGGAGTGTTTGGAGTCTCTGCAACGGGGGGATCTTGTGCTGATCTTCAAGAAGGATATATATTTTCGTTTTTCTTTTTTAACCGTTTCACGTTCTACCGTGACTATTTGGAATAGGAGACTTGTGACGGGAAAGCGGTATTTTGAGGAGACGAGTGGCTGCCCAGGAGAAGCCGAAAGGATGGCAGCTCTGTTCACCTTTACCTTCGCACTTAGCTTAACGATTTCAACGCAGGTAAACGGTTATGCTGTGTGCTGTTCATGGATCCGGGGGAGCTTTAAGTTATTTAGCAATGTAAATGTCTAGATTGTCGTTCAGAAAGTATGTGTCATGCAGTATTTGAAATATTTTTGTATTTTAAAGGTCTGGGGATCCGGAATATTTGAGCTCGACCTGCACGATTTCAAGAATAATAATGGACTGCTAGCAAATGGGACAGCGTGCAAACCAGACTGCAGGACTTTTTTCCGAATTTGCTTGAAAAACTACCAAACGGTGGTGTCTCCAGGTGACTGTATCTTCGGCAGCGTCCTTACTCCAGTCCTGGGGACAAACTCGTTTAGCGTCATGCAAGGCAGCAGTTTCGGCAAACCCATTCGAATGCCGGTCAACTTTGGATGGCCGGTAAGATGCTTTTCGCAAAAACATGCATTGAAATTTAAATTGCAATTTAAAGCACCTGTTTTCTTCTCTAAACCCTCTTGTTAATGTTAGTAATGTTTTAACACTGCTGAATAAAGATTGCATTATTTCACTAAGCAGAATGAATTTTAAGAAAGTGAAATATATTAAATCTGTATTTGTACCTTAGTATTTTAGGATATCTGTACTGATACCACTTGTGGTTTTGAAGTTTTTTACATCTGTAGTCATACGAATAATTTATGTTATGTCCTTAGGGGTCATTTTCTTTAATTATTGAAGCCTGGTATTCTCCCTCCGCGGATCTACCTGCAGGTGAGTAAGTCCCTATTTCACCACCAGAGGGAGACATCTCTCCTTGTTCCCTCTTACGGCTATTTACGAATTGTGTGTTTCTCATGTGTGAACAAATGTTTATTTTACAAACATACTCTCTAATAGTAACTTTATGTTAGAGTATTCTTCGCTATAATTTATTCCAATTGTGGACGTATCCAAATACAAGGTATGCTTTGCTTTGTTACGTGCTACAAAACAATTTTTTCATTCTTATACACCAACACAATTGCGCTTCCTCCGAGTTATTTTTGGCGTGGGAACGAGTGTTGGTCTTTGGTGAGAATATTTAAACCTTGCCAAAACCTTCTGACTGCCTTTTCCTGTATTTTACACCTTTTTCTGTTCCGCCCTTTGGAAAGGGAATAATAGCTTGAGAATGTTTTGCTGACACGAGGGAAGAGGAAATTTCATTCGTAGTACTCTGCACTTGAAAGGCTTACGCGCTTTTGATAACGCACATGATAAAAACCGCTGTTGAACCGAGTTACCATCTGTTATTTAAATTTTAGCAAGAACAAAGTAAAGCCTCTCCCAGCGCCTTATATTTAGCGTTGATAGAAAATACGTTGTTTTGATAAAATTCGTATTTTATTTGAACAGCTTTTCATGGTGGTTCTGCTTCTCCCCTCTCTTGTTCCTTGCAGACACAAACAACCCCGAATTATTGATTAGCTCTTTTGCCATCCAAAAAAAGTTGGAAGTAGGGGATGAGTGGTCTCCTGATGTACAGAACTTCAAGCAGACGGAGCTAAGGTATTCTTACCGGTTCATCTGCAATGAAAATTACTACGGCGAAAGTTGTTCCAAAATATGCGCACCCAGGGACGACCATTTTGGCCACTACACCTGCGACCCTGATGGGCAAATATCCTGTCTCCCTGGCTGGAAGGGAGAATACTGCGAACAACGTAAGCAATCGGAGAAAATGATCTACTGGCCTGAAATAACTTGGGTTTGCTTTAAAAAAAAAAAAAAAAACTACACGTTTCTTTTAATTGCTGAATTCAACAGTGCTGTATTTTTGCCCTTGGTTACGCATCTCAGTGGTGTTAATTTGTAACGGATCTCTTTAATGTATAAACCCTGCATCTGCACGGTGCAAGTAACTATGCTGGCTTAGCTGGCACTGATGTAGATGCAGAATTGTGCTATAAAAAGAGAGCCAGGTGAAGTGCGACCGCTATTCATATACAAAAACAGGAGAAAGTGTATCATATCTAGACAAATTATTTAAGCTGGACGGTCTTGTGCCATAAGAAAATATGGATATGCTTTTCCATAAAACGACACTATTACCTAAAATACCGTATAAGATCAGTCTTAGTTGGTATGGAATATATTGCGCTACAATATGCATAAAATTAGCTCGATTTTGTAAACAGAAAGGAAGGGCAATATCTTGAAATACCAACAACCGGAACCACGTGTTATCCGACGTCGTCGTCTTTTAACGCCTTTCTTCCAAAACAATCGGGTAGTATATACCTCCCAAGTCCCGATCGCAGACAGGCTCATCTTCGCGGTGGGCGTGTGACCACGGGCGCTCGCGCGAGCGGCGCCGCCCCTTCGTGTTAATTAGGAATCGCGTGCCGGGGAGCCACGCGGGCGCAGCCGCGCGTCTGGTTTCTCCCTCGCTGCCCGGGCGCGTGCCGGCAGCCTAATCCCACACCGGCGTCCCCATGGGGGAGGGCGGCACGCGGCGGGTTAATCGCGGCGTCATTGTCCCCTGCGCGCCATTCAATCGCGCTCCCCATTGTGATGTCACTGCGCGGTAGCAGCTGCAAACACGACAATGGAGGCAGCTGTCCGCGCCTGACGGCGAGCATCTGCTTCAGCCTAGCCAGCCGTTAACCCGCACAAATCAATGTCCCATCAAACACACGGTCTTAACAGAGATAGGGCCAGTGCAGAAGAGAATCGTCCCTAATCGCCCCATAAATTCTTTGTATAGAATTATTTGTGTGTAAAAATATAATCTAAGCAAACCTTTGTGTGTGGGAGTCCCTATCAATATCTGTGTTAAATATGAAAATGTGTGTTTGCAAGGCAAGTTGATGACTCGTTATCTCTCTGTGTTGCAGCGATCTGTCTGGAGGGATGTAGCAAAGGGAAGGGCAACTGCTCCAAGCCAGGGGAGTGCGTGTAAGTGGATGGGACGGGAGAGGATTGTCAACAGCTTTCATTTACACTCGGGTTAATTAAGGGGAAATGACGACCCACTTCTCTGGGTCTGGATTGTACAGATTTCGCTGTCTGGTCATTACTCCTCCAATTTAATTCATAATACCATGTATTCAGTTCATGTTTTTTTATATTCCTATGACAAATTTGACATAGTTAGAGGATAAACTCTATAACCTATAACTCTATAATCTAAAAAACATAACCTTTGTGCTGCTTCAGAGTTTTAAATATACCTGTTACCAGTGTATAGTGTAGACCATGGTTTCAAATGAGAGAAGGGCTCATAATTGAGCTGTCAGACCAGCACC
>JAODKC010000028.1:889718-901149 GCA_026777985.1 Mormyrops attenuatus | reverse complement strand
ATAAAATCTTGTTTAATCCCCCGCCCCCCCCACCCCCACCCCCCCCCCCCTAGCCTGGTGAGGTTCCCTTGTCGGTCCCCGCTGCCGTGCACTTTTTTTGGATGGGCAGGGCTGACCCGATCCGTCAATGTCATGCTCTACTCCATGTTTCCCGAGTCGTTGGGCCAGAGGTTTTGTTCAGATTCCATGTTTCCAAGACCATGGCATGCCAAGAGAAACAGGGCCGACTCAAAGCTGAGTTGATGCCTTTAGATTCCAGTTGGCTGCTTCCTGCAACAATTAATAATATCAGACACCACTTCGTTGCGGGAATACATTTGGCGCTCGTGTCATTTTGCTTTTGTTCTTCTGAAGGGAAAAAAAGATGGTTTTACAATCAAGGAGTAATCAGCCAACCCCAGTCGATTCTCCGATGTTTGTTTTTGATTTTTATCTGCTGCCCAAAAAATGTATGTGTCCTTGGAATGGCATATCTTGCTTAGGATTTTCTTATCACTTTCCCAGAATGCACTAGGGGATTGCACTCGTTTATTGTGCTCCCAGGTCACTCTTTTTTATTATGAACTGAGTCAGGTCCACATTGCTCCTGTTCCCATTGTTTATTGTGAAAATCCATTTCACAGGGACCACATCATAGGGGAAACCAAAATGACAAACTTTGAAGACTACAGTTGGGGAAAGTGAACAGTCGCTAATACCAATCATAACTACTATCACTGTATTCACCAAGAAATTACCAAGAATTCTCATAATCTTGTGACATTCAGGTCTGCTGTTATGGGAATTTGATTCCTGTAACTGGAATAGAAATGACAGCACATCAGCTGGGCTTTTCGCTGATTAAAGTCAATGACCCCCTTTGATAGAATCGTTCACGGGGCAGCCGCATCGAAGCGAATCGTAAGAAAAGCTTGGAAGAAAGGAAACTAAACAAACAATGAATATGTGGGGGCAGGAGATAAGGAGGGCCTCTTTCCAGCTTTGTGTGCTGTTTGTTTGAGTACAGCTGGAGCTCGCTGTAGGGGTCTTTCACACCAGCCCCCCCATGAGATGCATGAAGCGAGAGCCCAGCCACCAAACAGGGGGCACATGTTTACCAGATAAGAACAACATCATTGTTACAACTCCTCAAAAGCCCCCCAATCTTGCTCACACGCGAGGTCTGCCTACCGATTCCCTCTCTCCTCACCCAGTAATGGGCGGTCTTAAAAATCCACCTGCCTCTATGGAAACTGTGGGTGGGTCATTGTTTTGTTTGGCCCCACCTCCAAACAAGAGTCTATCCGAATGGTTCTCTATCACTCCTTGACAAAAGCAGGTCCAATGCTATGCCACCCTCTTGTTTCTTGAGTCCCAGCAGCATCTGACCATTCCCAAAATGGAATATCACAGTCTGTTGGCTGGGCACTCTGAGCTCCACATCTATACCATGCCTTCATAATGAGAGCACAAAAACCTTAAGGTAGCTGGCTACCCAAGGCCACATGGTGCAGGTTGCCTCATCCCACAGAGTGTGAGAGCATCCTTGCGACAGAAGCCAAGCAAGCCCTAGCTGGATGGGCCAGAGGAGAGAGAATCAAGCTGGTTCCACCTAGTGGTGAGGCACCAGTTGTACCTGTCCAGAGGGAGGCCGCCACCCACTCTGCATTTCTGTCTCTGTGCCAATTAATAACAACAGCAAATCACTTCCCTTGAGCTGCAGGAATCCCACGATGCAAGAGCCCGACGGTGCAGTTTCTTTAAAGGAGAGTGCATCCAACTATACATCCCCTAAGCCTATCCCATAGTTCCACACACGTGTACACATCATTGAGACTGAGGTAGCAGGGATATGATGGATTGGTTGCCGGGTGACTGGAGCAGGCCAGGCTGTCAGCTGGAGGGCGGAAACGAGGGAATCTCAGAGGGAGCCCAACAGTCTGGACCACGGCTGGGGCGGACGCAACTGCACCACACCAAGGAGCTTAGGCCTGGCAGTCGCTCCACTATCAGGCACCAGGGCATTTTCCAACCAGACCAAAAAATAAAAAATGACATCTCTGAATTGTGGTGGGAGCGTGGAAGGATCTGTGACTCCAGGAGAACTCAGAGTGCTTCAAGTATTCCGTAACAATCCTGAAACCCACATCCACAGAACCCTTTTTTGAAACCACTGAGCAGGACTTGAGGTGCAGATGTTGAGCCTGTTACAAAGGACTATGGCTTCTCATGAATGACTTGTCTTTTCACACAAAAAGAAAGGAAAATCATTCCCAGTATTAAACAATAAGTTATTAATTCATTCCACAGATGCCTGTATTTAGAATGACGTACAGGGCCTTCAGGACAGACGCACAGGCAGTTACAAAAAGAAGTACTTATCAGGAAAAAATGCTAACAGTATTCAGAAGAACTCCTGTCTATATTGTTATGGACTGTATCTGACTCAACATGACTCTAATCACAGATACCTACAGAAACATCTGTTCTGTGGCATAATTTGATTAGAGCTTAGTTTTCTCTTTGGAGCTTTCTTAAGAAATATTCTTGCACTCAAAAGTTTGGAGGAGCTCCTGTTGCACAGTTTAGCTTATGGAACCACTTGTTTGGACCTCTGGCCATGTCTCAGAAGCACCGCAGGGTCTAGTGTCAGGTTTCTGCTTTAAAGCATGCTTCTGCAGGACCTGGTTAGTCCCTGCAGGCCCTAGGTCCGACAGGAGAGGTGTGTTTGGACAGTTTTTGGTTCCCCACCCTCCGCCCTGCCTTCCTCCACATAGGATACGCCAGGCTGGAGCTAGGAGACGCTGCCTTAGGGGAGAAAATATGACCTGGGGTAACATTTCAGGAACTTTGCAAGAGAAGTACATGCTGGCACACCTGGTGTCCATTATGGTGCAGCTTCACTCACCTGTAAGACTGGGCTGAAAAGGTGCAAGCAAAGTGGGGCCACAGAACGGCAGTCAAATATGAGGAACAGTCAACACAGAAACACCCCATTATACTTGAGTTCCCACGGCTCATTCCTCATCCCCAGAGGTGTCGAAAAGCCCAGCAGTTCTGCTGGTTATTCTGATACTCCAGTTGAAAGACATGGTGATGGACGATTCATCTTTCCTGTGGAACAGTATCAGGTGTGTGTAGTGTGCAGTAGGCCAGAAGCCCAAAAGAAGCACAAATTTTAGGTAAAGTCTATAAGGGCACTGTTTCTGGCTGGGCCACAGATAAAACATCTCCAATCAAGCCAGTAGAGCAGCTGCAGTTCAGAGCAGGAGGTGGGGACATCTTTTTAGCTTGAAATACCCAATTTATTGAATACATCAATCATATATTCCTGAAAATATCCAGAGTGCCAGTCTTTAACATTCATGACTTGAGTCAAACGTCAGGTCCAAATGAGATTTGCATGGCATGTTAGACAAGCTGTCAAAAAGTCATGACCTCCCCACTGGAAACTGAGGCAGCCATAATAAACCTGTTTAAATAGACGGGTGCATGCATATGACATTGCACAGTGCATACTGCATTTAATCTCTGCAGTAGAATTTTGACTAGCATCTGGAGAGCCGAAGATGGAGCACCAGATATGCTCCCTGTCTTTTAGCCAGTCACAACAATTACAGGGAGCGGTCCATCTCCACAAACATATAGACGATCCTCCATCTATCAGCAGCTTCTGCTGCACCTATAACATCAAAATGCGAGAGGAGGGGAGGTTAAGCTGGAAGAGGAGTACCAACCTCTATCCACAGAAATCAGACCGTCAGAGAGCAGGAACGTGAGGTAGATTTTCAGGGTCATGTATAAGTGTGAGCCTCGTTCCCTATTCCCAGGTGGAACACTGCTTCATTGTCAAGAAGGAGGTAGGGCAACTGCTGATCTACCCATTAAGAAATGGGAACCATGGATCTCCTCTGTTTTGTGAAGGAGAACAGGGTATGAGCTCTTGGCTGCTGGACCATCTGTACGTTGTTCACTGTCCCAGAACTATTTAGCTTGATAGTGCTGCTGATCCAGCAAGATGAGGTTCATGAGGCTGCCGGTGGGGCTCAGGGAATGCTGTCCAAGCTACTGTAAAAGACGTGGTTCCTGATCAGTGCAGCAGCAGGATAGGATCCCAGCCTGTGGAGATGGGGTTGGGGGGGGGGTAATGTTGGGAGCCATGAGAGGCTGAGGAATCTTCCCAGGGGCTCTTTGGCTGGGGAAGCTGACCTGGGAAAAGGCTGTATCCTGGCTGGGAGGAGGGGTTGTCCAGAGGGACCGTGGGACGCAGCGACCTGCACCGCTCAGGATCTGTCAAAGCCTGGCATCTCGCTGCTTTATTGTCCTTTTTTTCCTCCCCTGTAACAAAGACGCAGCTTGGAAACATGTGGCCCATTGTAAACGTAATAAATCTTTCAGGGAGGCAGGGGCATAATTCAAATAGTTCATCTGAGGTTCTGTCATGCTACAGACCAGTCATGTTACAGTAGAACTGAAAAAAAGACAACAAATTAGAATGAAAGCCCGCCCAGTCGCTGGCCATGCATTTTAATGAGGAAGCACCCCAGCTCTCTCCTATTACACAAATTTGAAAGCAGAAGTAATAAAAGCCCACACATTCATGGGCTCATGAATATTAATGAGGAGATGTTCCAAATCTAAAAGCCTCAGTTGGATCTCATTGGACAGCTCATTATCCATGATTCCCAGTTGCCTGGAGGGTTTTAGGATCAAGCAGAGCCCAGTGAGATACAAACACATGCGAGTTGCTTTCGCGTCTGTCTGCCTTCTCTTGTGAGTTGATGTGAATTCCTTCCGTTTTTTCCCAGCTTAAATGGCTGACTGGAGTCCGCATGGTCAACAGCAGCAAAGGGGTGATATGAAAGACGCTTATAAAGCCAGAGAAGCTGTACCCTGTCCTCGCGAGCTGAGCCAAGCATGGCGTGCTTAGGAAGAGTCCACTTCCTCATGCTGTTGATATTTCTACATTATTACATTTCATCACTGTTTTTCAGGGGACCAGCCTTGTCATTAGCCAATGATATGTTTTTAATCCAAAATGAGTGACAGGGGAAGGGGTCCTCTGAGGGCCAAAAGGCTTTCAGCTACGTCCCTGAGGAACAAGCATACCCAGTCCTGAGGGTGGGGTGTGTTTGTCGCTGGGATTTGGAGACACCTATACTCAATGTGAGTATTGAGCACAGGGGTTGTGATAAAGTACAGCAGGGCTTCTTTTTGGGGAGGGGAGACACCCCAGGCATTGGGTTCACATATCTCTTCCCATACTGTACCATAACATCTACCAGTCCCAAAAACCTTATGTGTACCTCCAGAAAGCTTTCACTACAGAGGGATTTCTCACTCTGTATGGTATGACCCTGCTAAAGTCTGCGTCACCCCATGCTTTGGATGCACTTGAGACACTGAAACTGTAGAAGGTCCGTGGAGATGATTCAATGCCTTTAAAGCATAATTCAGACTAATTCAGCCTGGTCTTCTGATGTCGCCTAGCCTGGCTCAGGCACTTAACGTGAATAGTTCCTGTAAGACATCTAAATAGACTAAGTGTTTAGACACGTCCATTAATAAAATGTGCAATGTAAGAGCATCCTCTTAGATAAATGGATTAATAGTTTAGGTAGCTACAAGATCTCTTCAGATATATAGCTGACTCCTACTCAGCACCAAACACAGCTGCACCATAAGTCTCCTGCAAATGACATTTCTTCCACGGGCCTCTCCCAGGACTACATACTGACCCTCTATAAGTACTGATGTGCCAGACCACTAACTGAGAGCCATACAGTAGATGACCTCCATAGTCCAATATGGTTTTCCATAGCCAGGGGAAAACACAGCAAAAGAATGACAGAGAATATCGTCTCGCCAGTGTTTACAGCACAATGAAGCAGTGGGTTGCCGCAAAATGGTAGGATCTGTGTGGCAAAGCATCGCAAGAAAGATAAATATTACATTCATCAGTTAGATGTTTGCCAGCCAAGAGCCGAAAGGTCATACTGCTTCCAGGTATCTGTGTTTAATAACCTTGATTTTTTTTCCAACTGAAACAGGTGTTGTCAATTACCTTTGCTTACATTGAAGCCCTTCCTCCTGCACAGTCACTCTCAAAGCACTAAGCTGTATTTAAAATATTACCAAGGAGGGTCATTTCTCAAGAGGACTGCTAGTGTTCTTCATGATTCCATAGAACTGTGAAAAAAATGTAATTTCTCTCAAAGTAAAGGCCATTTATCTCCTTGATAATGGCCAAAGCTTTACAAATATGCCCTTCTGTGTGTGAAGGGGCCAGGTGGAGCAGGTCTGACGTGATCTTGGTGTCTGTGTGTCATCACTCCTGGATTAATATAATCCCATCCTCTGGGTGGGTGAACAGTGGGAGACAGGAGACACAAAGCTTGTAGTTTGGGTATGGGAAATGGGGGTGTCTCCAGTAGTGGAACTTACCATCGTGTGTGGGGGGGAGGAAGCACATGCACTAACACCCCCAAAACTCTCCAGAGGATGGAGGATTTACACAAAGACCACCTTATGGGGACATGGTGATGGGTGACTGTAACCTGAAATCGCCTCAGTCGTGATCCAGGTATCAGGAAGATGCAGTTAGAGTCCAGGATGGATGGGACAGGCTGGTCATTTTAATCAAATAAGAAATGACTTTAACCATACATACTACCAAAATTCACTTTTTCCTACCAATGAGTTTTTATCGATCATTACCTCCCCCACATTGTGGTGTCTTGTTTTAATGTCCTTGTTTTAATGTCAATCACTCTTCCTGCCCTGTTCCCTCCCACTTATCCAGCTTTATCTACAGCTGATGCGCTGTAATCTTTTTACACCTCATTAAAAGATTTTCGACTGGACTGACATGTTATTTGAGGTCTGGACTGGCACTGGCCTCGGGTATGAATTGGGGCCAGACCGAGCCCACAGACCCGAAACAGTGATGGCCATGCTGCCAGGGCAATGTGAGGGCCCAGTGTGGAAGGTGTTACTGGGGCACAAAGGCTGCCTGACCAGCCTGCAGAAATCAGCCAGAAGGGATGTTACGCTGGGCCAGTTAGGTGGCTAAGCAGATTACTCCTGCAAATCCCTGTCAGGATACAAATTCTCTAGGACCAAGGACTGAGCCAGGCAGGGCACAGACACAGCACAATATCTGGAGCATGGGCATCTGCATGCTTATCAACGTATTTTCCACAGGCAAAATTAAGTAGAATCGATATAAAAATCCAGGAATTTCAATTACCTCACAGAATGTCTTTGAGGCCAGAGCAAAAACATTGAATCCTTGAGAATAGATAATCAGAGCTCTGCTGCCACCTACAGGCCAAATAAAGACCAAATGGGGAACCCTCTAATAACTTTATATATGAGGGGTTGGCTCAGTCTGTGATTGGGTATATTTATGTATGGCCAGGGTGTACCCCCGCATGGTACCCTATGCTGTCTGAGATATGCTACAAGTTCCCCCAAAACCTTATCCAAGACAAGCGCCTGGAAGATGGCTGGTGAAATACTTATTAGTAGATTTAGAAGACTTAACAATGGAATAGTACAATGGAATGGTATGATAGTATAATGGAACAGCAGGGCAGAATACAGCCGTTGACATTAATGATGTGGCTTGGATGTCCAACCTCAATACAGCCGTTGACATTAATGATGCGGCTTGGATGTCCAACCTCAATACAGCCGTTGACGTTAATGATGCGGATTGAATGTCCAACCTCACAAATCCTCAACAAAGGCTTTAAAATCATGCTTTCATTTTTACTACTACCTGATTTAGTGAATGAAGGTGGTTTTTAAAAGGAAAACAGTTCCCTCCACAGAAGGGGGAGATTTTGCACGAGTCAAGGTTACTTCGAGTTTACGTTGCAAATCCAGTGGAATCTCTGTGATATTTGCTGGGAGCGGAAGCCAAGGAGGTCATCAGAAGGGGCCCCCAGATATCTTTCTGGGAAGGAGGGGACCAGCCAGCAGGTGAGAGAAGGAAAGGGAGCTATGAAGGGCAAACAGGAAGCATCCCCTGCAGCACTGATGCATTTCCTGCAGGCCTTGACAGATAAGCGGTGATGTTTTCTAATTTTACATTCACTCTAAACTTATCTCCTCCTTCCTTAGAAACACTTTGGCTGTCAGGGAAAAGCTTTTACCAACCTCCCAGAAACACGCGCATCAAACATTTACGTGTAATAGACTAAATCACAACTTTAGCAGACAGGCTGGTCTTCAAATTAAGCACATATTTGGTACTGAGAAAGGTCCAAGGGATATATGATCGCCAAACCTGTGTTTTTTGGAATGCGAAAGGTGTTGATTTGGGAACACATCACCCACTTGAAGGTGTTATCAGACTTGTTCCGTCACTTAAGACTTCTGCACATCTATCCTCACAGAAGTTTTTTTTACCTTCAACTGAAATAACATAAAAAAAACAATCATTCTCAAAAAGTTCACCCGCAGAGACCACAAAGCTTGATGAGTCACTGTGACCTTTGAAACACTCCAGAAAGGGTTTGTTTGCCCCGGCAGTGAACAGAAACCAGGGCTCAGAGAGGGGCAGCTAATTTAAATCCAATCAGATCGATAAGCACTCTCGGTGAAGGTGGCGATGATTTTTGAAAGCTTCATCTATCTCCTGTCAGCTTGAGAGACCGTGAGTCATCATTTACCCTAGTGATTCAATTAAAGAATGTATGAAGGTCTTTGGGTCTTGCACCAGGGAGCCCCCGTCAGATGTTACTGCCACGTAATTCCAATTGACTGTACTTGACGCAACGATTTTTAATTAGGGCCATGCCTAAGTTGTGATGCTTCGTAAAAACCGTCGAGTTTCTCAAGTGTCAGTTGGTCATTAAGGAAACTCAAGTACCCGTCTGCCCGCTGCCAGCTGGGATTTAAAACATCTGCTGGTTACCCGCCCAGCATCTTTCTCATTGTCTTTCTCACAAACTTAATGCTCAGTTCAAACACGCTGCTGAAAAAACACAGGGGAAGAGGGAAACCTTGGAAAGAGGGGTTACAAAACCCACAACATATGGGGAAAAGGGAAGGCATCACAGTGATCCATTAAAACCTGCATCTGATGGGTGTTAGATCTCCACCCATATTCCCAAAGCATTGCATTAATCATCCTGTTTATTTGTAGGACATGTTGTGACCCCATTGATTTCCATCAGTGTCTAACGTTACACTCCAGCTCTCCTGACTTTTCATTACATTATCTGTGACACAGTACCCGGGCCTGGTCTACAGCATCAGGGGTTCTGCCCGTTAAAAACCAACTCTGGAGCTGCCAGCGCAAACCTCGCATCTGTCAGCCAGCCGCCAGTGTGAAAGCAGAGCACTTGTGTGCTTGTGATTAGAGCTGAACATCTCCGAGCTACATCTCGACAATAGTTCAGGACAGCCTCCGGGTGTTGTGGATTTTTGTAGAAATGGTTAAAAAAACAGTGAACGGGCCTTCGCTGCCGTAAGCCTCTCAATACCCTGGTATAGCTGCTCAGAGTTGTTTTGGAGACACATGCGGGGCGATCGCAGTAAGATATGCAAAACGTTTGTGTGGGGTCTCTTAACTGCTCTGAGCTTCCTGACAGCTCCCAGGGACTTTCCGGGCCAATCTTATCTGATCCATCCCACTGCAAGCTCTAACCCGGCCTGTTTGGGTCCGTCGGGCCTCCTCCGCACTCGCTGACACAGCTGAGATCGGTGACAAGAGCAAAGAGGCACCTATACACGACTGCGAGACAGAGAGTCTGAATCACATCCTAGGATCTGAGACGCGGCCACGCCAGATGTCCGTGTCTCATCCTCCTCCGTGTTTTTTTTTCTCCAAAGGAAGTAAATCAGTGTCCATGCAACAGATGGATACCTCCCTGGCCCGCCAAAGCCTGCAAACCGTCCAGCCAGCGTGTAAACAAATAGTGGCCTTAGCTGTTTTGGAACACCATCTACCCACTGCCCCGCTAGGAGGAAGCAAACACAGATCCCCCTGACCGAGCAGAGCATGGCCATCCCGTGTGAAAGCAGAGAGGCCGAGGGCCTAGCAACAAAACTGGCACATTTTCTGGTGACAGAAACACGAGAGACCTCAGATGATCCCGTTTGCCTGTCAGATTAGGAAGTAACACGGAAGAGAATAATTCCGACGCAGCAGATCGGCTTGGAGTTCGGGCCTGAGTGAGCGGTTAGGGGTGTCGGGTTTTGGTACCTGCACCTGACAGCTGAGCAGAGAGACCCCTGGCCAACTGCTGACAGTACCACAATGGTACTTAGAGTGGACAAGCACTATTTACAGCTCACAATTGGGCCCGTCGGGAGGAAATGGCAGGCAGGCAGGCAGCCCTGACCCACCAAGAGCGGGATGGATGCTGGATGGACAGATGCTGCCACTGGAACAATACTGCCCCCTGGTGGAAGAGGTGAAAATGAACTGCAAAGGTACACATGCTTCCTGGTTGAGGTTCGTCCGGGTCAGCTGCTGTTGTTCTCTCGTAGAGTACTCCAGCTAAGTGTCAGGGCCCACATTTCAAAGACTTTTTGGACAAAAGGGAGATGAGTTCCTATCAGGTTAATGATGCAGAGGCATCCATTGGATTGTAAATCTTTATCCAAGCCCCACGCAACAGAACGAGTCACATTGTGGTAAGTAGGATTACTCAACATGCCACTGCGGCTTTTCATTTTTCCGACATCAGTGACACTTTGAGGAAAAATCCATCATCCATCCATTATCTTCCGCTTATCTGAGGTCGGGTCGCGGGGGCAGCAGTCTCAGTAGGGAAACCCTGACTTCCCTCTCCCCGGCCACTTTATCCAGTTCCTCCGGGGGAATCCCGAGGCGTTCCCAGGCCAGCCAAGAGACATAGACATAGGAAAAATCTAGACGTTAACTGAGATAAGGAGATTAAGGAGCATGGCTAAAAGGGTGGTGTAGGAAAGAGGGGTTCCAGTATATGGGGCACTGGAGGACCTTCTGAAACAGGTGGGATCTGTTCAAGCCAAATGGGTTGCATCTGAACCAGAGCAGAACCAGTGTATTGGGGAGGCGTATATGTAGAGTAGTTGAGGAGCGTTTAAACTAGGGACTGGGGGGGCAGGGAGTGTAGTTAAGAATATGGGGGGAGAGACGGAAATCCCCAAATAATAATGAAAGTGGGCACTGTCAAAGGCCTACCCTTTGCTGTTAGGTGTACTAGAAATAAAATTAATGATTTAGAGGCTTTTATTTCATCAGACTCTTATGATATTAGAGGAATAACAGACACATTAACTGACAATGAAGAATAAACATAGAGATGGTTACCCGTTGTTCTGTAGTGACCAGATAGGCAAGAAGGCAGGTGGTGTTGCAGTACAGTGTATATGTGAAAGAAAACTTGCAGGCAAGGGAGCTCACTGATAAAAATAAAAGTACAGAAGCTGTATGGATAAAACTAGATGCTAA
>JAODKC010000028.1:855830-882575 GCA_026777985.1 Mormyrops attenuatus | reverse complement strand
CTAATTAGAGGACTGATTGGCTGAAGAGTCCTCACACCTGGGTTTGAACAGCTGACCTAAAGGTTATCCCAAAAACTCGCATACACACCGGCCCTTTGCGGACAAGATTGGCCACCCCCGACTTAAATAACCCTTTTTCTGGTTAAGCCACCTGACATTTGAAGTAATGTAAATTTGCTGACAAATGTTTATTAATTATTTTAATTGTTTTAAAACTTTGGTGTTTTGTAACTTATAAGTTTAAATGTTTCAAACACAGAATTATGCCTAATTTTTTTTTCCCCACTACAAGGTCATAAGACATGGCCCCTAGTGGCCAAAGAATGCTGGTACGCACCTGCAGAGCCAGGTCCACAGCCTCCTCATACAGCTCCATTATCTTGTACACCAGGACGCATGCCTGGTGGTGCCCATGCTCGGCACACAGCCGCAGTGCATACTTGAGGTCATAGTGGATGTCCGAGGCATGAGTGCCGGCCTGCTCCAGGTACCACAGGAGCGAGTCCGGCCTGTACTTCGCATAGAGGGACAGGAGATAATTGTGGATGGCCTCGTCCGTCACCGTCAGCTCATACACACAGAATTCCATGTACCGGATGGTCTCGTTGATCTGCTGGGTGCTGCCAATCTGACTGTAGTTGACCAGAGCGGGGATGAGCTTTTTGGCATTCAGCTTCTTGCCCATGCTGATCCAAGCTTCCACCACCCGGGTGGGTATATGCTGCATTAGGACGGGGGAGAACTTGTAGAAAAGCTTCACGTCGCAGTGCTTAGATAGCACCTCCAGGGCGGCACCGTAGTCATCGTGTTGGCAGTGGTGAGAGATGACCCTCTCGTAGTCCTGCATGATGACGGCGAAGTAGACCATGTCGTCCACGTTGCCGTGGCTGGCCAGCAAGTCATAGATGGTGCTGCGGTTGTTGTAGAAACAGTCCTTGTATTTGGGGTTGGCAATGAAACTGCGGAACTCGCTGCGTGTCTCCATGGCTACGCTCTTCTTGGAGTCGTCTGCCTCCAGAACGCCCAGCCGATTCAGGTAGAGCTCCGTCAGCCAGGTGACCAGCAAGGTGACCTGAGTCTTCTCAGCAGGCTTGAGGCTGCCCAGTTTCTTCAGCAGGAACTCCTTCAGCGCTTCCTCTTGGCGGGCCTCTATAAACTTCAGTGCAATCTCCTCAAAGTAGTTCTGGGTCAGGGCATAGCACTTGGCGCTCTCTACATACCGCTTGTTTTGGAAGCAATGCTCAGCCTCTTTGGCCAGAACGATGTCTAGGCACTCCGGCCGGTCCCGACAGTACTCCTTAGCCAGGTCGAACTTCTCCATGCTCATATACATTTGCCAGACGTCCCGCGCCTCCCTTTGGATGTGGTAGCGGAAGACGGCTTTCTCCGTGTAGATCCACACAAGCCCATAGACCGGGTCCTTCAACATCTTTTTCAAGGAGCCAAATTTCTCCGGGAAGACGTCCTCATAGACCACCTGGCCGTTCAGGGTGCACACCGCCTTTACACGGTCGGAGAACAGGAGCAGGAAGTGGAACTGTGTCAGGACGATGGAGAGAGGCTTCACTGTTTGCACGCTGTCCAAGTACTCCCACACCTGGACATCGCTCAGGAGCGAGTCAGGCCGGACATAATCCAGCTGGCCATACAGGACTCCATTACCCATCATCCAGGCAAAGGCCTTGGGGCAGGAGCGGAGCTTTGAGGTGTAAAAGGCGATCTCGCTGTAGCCCATGTTCACCGGAAACTCCTGGAAGCTAGGCAGGAGGTCCTGGTTCTGACTGAAGATGGAGCTGAATCCCTGCTGCTCTGAGCCATCCGCGACCTTCCCCACAAACTGGAAGAGGCGCTTCCGTGTCGTGGCGATGATGAAGTACTTGGACTCGAGGCCCCGCTCCACCTCCAGGCAGCAGACAGGCGCAGGGTCGCCATCTTCCTCCAGAGAGTGCACCTGCCTGAAGTACTGGTCCGGGTTATTGTTGAACAGGCTGCCCTCTGATGCAGAGATCTCAGCCTCGAAGATCAGGCCCTGGCTCGTACCCACCAGCACGGGGCCCGTGTTGCTCTCCATACCCAAGAGCTTGTTCCAGCCCACGCTCTCGATCAGGTGTCCCTTCCACCGAGAGAGGCTGCGCACTTTCTGGGTGTTCCTGTTCAGGTACAGGCACTCGTTTGTGGTTAGGCTGATCACCAGATGGGAACCTGCAGGATGGAGAAAAAGGAGTCAGTAAGATTATGCACAAAACCGTACCAGACTGCAGGGACCCAGGTACAGTCTCCTATTATAAAGTAGTAAGTACGTAAGATAACAGTGTACCATCAGCTATAAAATCAGCACAACGCCCAACCACAAAAAAATGGTAATCCACACCATACACTTAAAGATCTTTAATCTGGCCCAGAAATGCAGTCAGAGTCTGGACTTCCTTGTGACAATGGCAGCGCATTCCTGTGAAATTCCTGCAACAATCCAATCAGAGGTATGTAGTGATGCTGGGCTGTGCATTTAAACGTACAGTACATGAAGCCCCTCCACATCATCCTCTGACAAAAGTTAGCACACCAGGTAAAGTAACAGCTTACCCGTGGGATCCAGGAAAAGTTTATATACGCTGCTTTGATCTTTTCTACCCAGTTCAATCTGATTGGGTTGGTCAGGTTTTCCCAGGTCGATCCTGCATCAGGAAAAAATACATACTTCATTTGTACTGCATCCAAAGCACTTGTTGCTTTCACGTTTTGTTCATTTTAAAACAAATTGAGTAAGTACGTACAACTTACTTAGTCCACTGGTACAAAAACAGTTCCTTGTTTTGCATTACTGAGGGTTAAGCTGTCAAAGAATGAATTCCAACTTCCGTATTTAAAATACACATTTCAGGAAATAAATGTATAACTTGTTTGCATTTATCCAGAAAATCCCAGCATTGAAAAACAGACTAATTTGCAGTTTACCGTAAAATCTGCGTTAATCAAATCAGGTAAGGCAGTTTTAAACAAAAAGGTTTAAAGTTTCGGGTAATGGGGATTTGCTGCATTACAATTCAATTCAATTCAATTCAGTCCTTGTGCCTGGTGGTTTTAACCTTTGCCAGCCTACCTTAACAGCGTATCCTTCCCGAGACTCATACATAGCTGATTGTTGCACACCACAAAGTAGTTAATCTTTTCGGGAGGTGAAAAGTCGATCCTTTGTTTGTGGAAAATCGGCTTCTCTTCCTCCAGACGCACATTGACAAACCCTGCAGGAAAAATCCGCGAGTTATTCCTCGCTTCATCCTCAGACATCGTAAACCGATGCGACTTTCCTTCGTATCTCGGCGAAGAAAGCGGCCGTTAAATAGGAGATAGGGGTTGTCTCGTCCTCGTCAGCTGACAGTAGAAATGCTAGGATCGATAGCGGAAGCATGCGACGTACTCTGATCGCAGTTACATAACGATTTTACTTGCATTTTACGGTACACGCATCCTCACATTATCCAGTAAACGTGTCAGATGATTAAGCGAACCCCTATTGAGCAGCGATGATGTACCTCCATTCTGCAGGCCTTAAGCTTACCTGAATGTGTTATCCCAATGTTTGAGGCAGAAATTCTATTCTGATGACCCGGACGACTCATATTTTGCGAGTCTTCATACTCGTCTAGTATCGAAGCCATATATACAGTCGTTAGGGGTTTTTAGCAGGGGGAAATGAAACTGCACACCAGTGCGTCAAAAACAGCTCCACAGCCAGCTAGCTGTGTAAAGAGAAGCCAGATATCTATAACTCGAGATCTGAAATGAACTGGTGTCGCAAGTACGGCGGAAAAATAAAAAATACATAGACCCGGAAGTCACCAAATAAAATACGTATCTGATAAATTAGCGTTTATCTACATGGTTCTAGAGATTGACAGAATTCGCACGAAGTGACAGGGAAAGGACGGTCATGTGATAAATGGTCACGTGGTTCACGACCACGTGACGGTGCAATACGAAAAGAGAAAAAAACAAGCCGTTGCGTCCGTCTGTCGCAAGGTGGAGCCGTTTACTAATTATAAATGACTCCGATAATCTCACAACGTGAAGGGTCAGATTGTAAATTGCAACCGAAATACACCACCGTAACTTAGCTCTTACAAAATAATTTAATTTAGTATAATATGCCATCACTGCAAATAAGAAAACAGATAGTCCCCCCCCCGTGGATTGCACACTCGGTGTGGTGAATAAATAAAAAATGAGGTAGACTTTTCATTTATGCATTCATTATACTGGTAACATTATTGGACATTTATTACTTTATTTTTATTCGAAGACGGAGAGATCCGTGAAGCTTTGTCTGCCTGAGTCACTTCACTAAGGATGTGTTATAGTTCTGTTAGTAGTAAACTTTTGGTGGTTTGATATCGTAACGGATTATCACGTAACAGATCAACACAATTTTTAAACTGTGGTAAAATAATAATGTACACTCAAATGTCTGTTAAAACGATCGGTGTAAGTCTTATCTACACTGGCAAGGGTTTTTCGTTTCCTTTTGGAAGGATTTGTGTGCGTGACTTAACTGGGCACGCAGAGGAGTGGCCATGCAAATACAACCTGTTAGGACAGTTGGTACTAAAGCGAGAGCTGAGCAATGACAAGCTCACTGTGAGTCTTGGAGGTGATGAGAGCATCGTGCCGCCCGTTGTCCCAAGCTGTCTGCACTGCGCTGAACCCCGTGCGGCCACTGACCCCCGGATCTACCCGCTGAAGAATGCCCCCTCAAATGGACTACCACTGCGATCAGAGACGGGTCCCGTCAGTGTGCGTGCATCAAGAAAATACTGAGGAGCCGGCTATCAGCTGTATGCTGGTCGGGGACGGTGCCGTGGGGAAAACCAGCATGATCGTCAGTTATACTTCCAATGGATACCCTATGGAATATCAGCAGACTGCGTTTGACGTCTTTTCCGGTATCTTAAATACTTTTTTTAAATACAATCTGAGCAGCCTTTCTTTTCTTCGGAAAAACTAGTAGTTATGTAGCAGATTACAATAGGTGGCATTAAGCATGCGGTCCTACTCTTCTTTCGCGGTATATTTTGAAATTTTGTTGCAACCTTAAAGCGATGTACGAAGAACTACGGAGCAATCCCAAATTTTCTCGTTGTATGTGTAAATAGGAAAAATAAATATGTAGAAGGAACAAAATCGGGAATCGAAATATTTGTGTTTTAACGCATTTTTTTGTGTTTTTCTGCAATAGGACAGGTTCAAGTTGATGGGACGCCAGTACGAATTCAGCTGATGGACACTGCCGGACAGGTACGAATACTGCTCGACATTTACCTCCCACACTCAAGTCCGCATATTTTTATTCCTCCGTGTATTTTTATTCCTTCTTGTGATTTCGCAATAAATTTTGCAGAAGTTATCCCTTGTGTTTAACATAACGCAAGACACCATGACTTATATTTTAAAAAATGTAGTTTTACTTCCATCATCTGATCTCCATGTGACGTATTTCTATGATTAACTTGTTGCTTGCCCTTGTGAATAACATCTTGGAGTGCAGCTAAGTTGCATTTGTTGACTTTTGATCTTTATTACAATACTGGCACATGACATTTGAACCCTGTTACTAATGTGGTTTGTGATCTCTAGGAGGAGTTTGATGGCTTCCGTTCACTGTGCTATGCTCACACGGACGTCTTCATCCTCTGCTTCAGCGTTGTCAACCCTACATCCTTCCAGAACATCACAAAGAAATGGGTTCCGGAGATCCGGGCCTGTAACCCAGCTTCGCCAATCATCCTTGTGGGGACACAGACCGACCTCCGACATGATGTTAATGTCCTCATCAACCTGGACCGCTTTAAAGTCAAGCCAGTCCTATCTTCTCGGGCCCGATGCGTGGCAGAGAAGATCCGAGCCCAGGACTATATTGAGTGCTCGGCGTTGACTCAGAAGAATTTGAAAGAGGCTTTTGACACAGCCATCTTTGCTGCCATCAAGCACAAGGCCCGCAAAGCCAAAAAACTAAAGATGTCTGACCGAACAAAGACATACTCTAAGTGTGGCTGGAAGAAGTTCTTCTGTTTCGTCTGATGGCCTTCCAGCAGTACTTCAAATCACCAAGGACTACTTTATTAAATTATTCAAGGCGGAAAGCCTGACCCATTTAGACTGACAAGCTTTCCTTTGTTATAAACACCTCAGTGAAGGACAGTTTGGATCCGGAGAACCAGTCCGAGCCGAGTGGTCATGTGGAGTTTTTGGTGGATTTCAGTTAAGAACAAAAAAAGTATTAGGGTGAAATGGAAATGGAATTTAGAGTGAGAATTCAGAGCACAAACCAAAGCAGATTTAAATACAGAGGGAACCTGAAAATCTAACATGGTGTTGGATTTGACTAGACACCCCCCCCACGAGGTTGGATTAACTGGTGGATATGGCAAGAGCCCGCCAATTTTGAATCCGCACCAATCCCGCCGCCGCCTTCCCTGAGCTGGCAGTTGGCATAGAGGAGTGAGTCGCGGGACCCTGGGGGCCACTGGCCTTCTTTTCAAAGTCCGCCATCCTGCTGGGACCGTGCCTTTCATATGCTAAACTTAAAGTCATGGCGTCGCATTAGGTGTCGGTTACGGTGTCTGTCTGTTTGGCCGCCCCGTTAACTGGCGACGGGCCCCACATTGTCCCCTCGACATTGTATTCATGAACTGAATTCACTACAAGGGTACTTATTTGCAATGCACATTTCAATGGCTCCAGGCCAAGCCGGGAAGGAGGACCGGTCATCTTCCGCACCTAGGCCTTAGCAAGCACCTTGGGCAGGGATTTCAAAAGTTTGATATCTGCTCATAATGTGGTCCTGGGTCATTAGGGCAACTGGCACACTAATCAGTGTCCAGTAACCCAGGGGGAACAGTTTTGTTTTTTTTTCCTTTTGGTTTTAAGCTGCAGGCTGTTTTTCTCTGTTTATTGAAATTTTCACCTTGGAAGGAATCATATCACAGCAGCCATTTTGAACTCCTTGTAGGAATTCATACAAATGTATGAATGTAAACATTGCATTAATGCTTCTTGTGGAAGCTTTTTGTTTTTATATTGTTTTTTTGACAAGCGGTACTGTTTGTTTAACAGTTCGGTCAGATTTTTATTTGACGACTACTGATCCTACCATCTCTCTTTCCTAATACTTCAACTTGGCAATAAGACGCGGCGTTTTTCCAGAGTTTGTTTTGAATAAGTGAAATCTTGGCGTGTGAATGTTACATGAAATGCTGGCAAATAAATTAAGATGAAATGCACCTAAGTCTCCTTGTTATTTTATTAGTAAATGTGGGTCCCTCATGATGCCTCGCGTGAGCATGGAGGCATTTATTGAACACCTTCGCATCTCCACGTTGACATCCTGCCAAGAGCCTTGTGATCGCTCCTTCACTTCGCAGTGAAAAGGAAGCAGTGGCAGGAGGAAATTGGCTGATTTTTTTTCCTTGCTCCCTGTGGTAGTTTCGGCACTAATTAGTTCAAGTTTCCAGACTTTCACCAAGTTGTACCGTTGGTTGTTTTTCCCAAAGCAATTCCATTTATTACCTTTCCTCAGGGGTACAACAGCAGGAAATCTATACGATAGGGCTATACCTTTAACCACTGTGCCATCTACTGGCTACACTAACTGACCTACAATGTCACTATTGTGAGGATGTTCACTTCTGGGCAAAAGAATGTGAGCTAAGCCCTAAATTGCCTGGTCGGAGTCCACATTTGAACCCTAAAAAGAATATTTGGTCTCACATTAAACACAAACTAGGAAATGATTTTCAACTACTTGGCAGGTGCTTGAAGTTATTAGCATGTAGTGGAAAAACATTGACTGTCCACTTGTTTACCACAAAACACACCAAAGGCAAAAGCTAAGTTACTTTATCTATTTGTTTAATTCTTGCTAATGATCTGACAAATTATTTTCTGTTGACCATTGAAAACTTTTTGTTTTGCAATTTTAGGTTTGGCCCATTTCCTTTTGTACAGGAAGATAGATATATGTCTCAGGAAGAAGGTTTCTGACCTTTGTTACCTGAGGTGAGCCAGTTCCCCTCAGAAGCACCGTTGTAATTTGAGTAAGGTACACAAATTACCACCAACCGCTACACTATAATACCAAGCCATATATAGGGGTAATGTTATACCTGCTGTTTGTTGATCCTGGTTATTCTAAATACTAAATATCTAAAACTGCAGTGAGACACCCTAGTCCAGTGTTTCCCGATCTGGTCCTCGGAGACCCACAGACAGTCCAGAAATTTAGTCAGAAATATGGACTGTCCGGTGGGGAGCTTGGAGGGAGCAAAAACGTGGACTGGCTGTGGGTCCCCAAGGACCGGATTGGGAAACACTGCCCCAGACCAGTGACAGAAGATCTGAATCACATCCTGCAATGTTGGTAGAGAAGTTTTTTTTGAATGAGTCACCGTCTATAATGGGTACGCCCCTTTGGTCTAGCCCAGGTGAAAGGAGATGGACACAGGAGCATAGAAGGTGCTGTTAGCTATTTGCTGGCCATTCCATATGCCCCCCTTCCTCACTCCAGCGCCCCCCCCCAACACACACACAGCTACATCCTGCAGCTGATGACACTGTGAAAAAAGACCCCCGCAGTGAGGTATACCTACCTGCTGTTGCCTAGGCAACCGTGGCTGGATTCCACCAGTGACAAAACTGAGGTTGAAGAGGACCCCCCCCCACCCCGTCCACCCTGACACTGCCCCAACCTCCACTTCCTTCCTCACATCCTAGAACACAATCATGTGAATGTCATCTCATTTGACGATTCATTTATGCAAGTTCCCAGGCAGGGTGGTCACCCGTTTCAAACTAACTTTCCAAACGACAATTTGTTTTAAAAGAGAACACCCCCTACCTCCTTACTGCTTCTTATCTCCAGTTTCCCCAGAATTATGAAATTGTAAATATCGGCCCAGTGTAAGAAATCTCCACTGGAAACTGTATGAAAGCCGCAGATCTGACATATCAACTAACTAGAATGGAAAAATTCTCGTTCTATTCTATGGAGACTAAAAAAGACCATTGTTGCTCATGGCTAGTCAAGGTTTTGGGTCATATTATTAAAAGGCACTTAGCTCTCCACGGGTCATTTGAATGCAAACCACAGGTTATCAAAGTATACCATCAAAGACACAGCTTCATCAGAAGAAAGTTCTTTACTTGGCAGGATAAACACACTGACTGTGTGCTTTCTGCAACGTGTCTTGGCAAGTAAAGTGTGAAGTATACAATGTGACTGGCCACAGTCGCCTCGCTCCCAGGTACCGCATCAAACCTGCATCAGGGACTACAAGCAATTTGATATGCACCTGACAAGCTTTCGTAATGCCCTGGGTTACCATCAGCATGACTTTTTAAAGTTAGATGCATTGTATTCTATTGTCAAAAGATTTTTTCTGACCTTTTCTGGAGCTCATTTTGTATTGGTTTTGTAATTTAAACGTTAAAGTGCAGACTGAGTGAAACAGGGCCAGCGTGTCTGTGATTGGATGGTCACCAGTTCAAATCCCAGTAATAGGCAGAGTGATTTCATCGTCAATTGCTCCAGCAGTTGTTTGACCCTGTTTTCTCAAAAATGCATGCTACTGTGGATAAAAGCATCTGGTAAATAAATAAAATATACATCTTTGGTTTGGTTTGATTGTATTGAATTTGCTAGAATCGAAAATACACAGCAGAAGGGAGGAGTTGTCAAACACAGATGGAGTGACCCGTGAAACCATTCCACAGGCTAGACTTGCGGGCTCAGGGTCGGTGCAAAGTAAGCCCAGGGTGAGAAACACCTTGGTACATGCCTTGTTTGAGGGTCTCTTTGTTTTGAAACAGAGTATCCACAAGACTGGGGATTAAACACAGAAAAACATGCATTCAGACACACACACATGATGAAACAGACCGAAGTGGTTTCCTTGAATGTTCGCCTACCTCACAGAACATGTCACAGAAGCACAGCCGATGCATTGGGCAAGAGCAGTCAAACCTGTCGGAATCAGATTCCCATGAATGGTGAGCTGTGCCTCTCGCCCTGTGGTTTGAAGTCAGCGTTAGTCATCCTTTGTCTTCCGACTCTCCCAGGAGCCGGGCCGTTTCTCGTTCCCAAGGCTTGGGCGAAATTAGCTAGTGCCGTTTTTGGCGTGTGGCCAGTTTCGGAGTTTGGGAGTTTCACTGATGCAATTTCCTGGCAGAGCACATGGGAACCGACAGGTGCATCTCCCCGGCACGGGCGGCTCCCCCAGCGACACGGGCCATCCACCTCGGCGACGACAGTTATGGCCCGGGGCTCCGTGGCTGGGACTCTTTGGGCCAATTCGTACTCAGGCGTGCAGGAAGTACTGAAAAACAGAAACTGCCTACATGGCTGGTTGGTGTTTTGGTCAACATGTTTATCTGCAGTGCAGTGTTTCTTGGCTCTCGTGTCGTGAGTTACGGATGTTGCCTCGTGAGGCTTATGGGATCATGTCAGCTGGGACTTTGCATCACACCAAACCCAAATTTCTCCAGGACAAATGCGCAAACGTTGTCCGGCACCTTGGACGCAAAAGCCTTGAAACATGAAACTAGGAAGCGGAGGGTAAACTTACTCTTAGCTCTTTGAGCCTGGCCACTGGACATTCGCCAAGTAGTTCAACTGCTGTTCAAAGATGAATGCAAATAATACCCCTGCTTTGTTTCCAGTTCATTGGTGTCAGACCAGATTTGTCGTTCTGTTGCACATGTGTTACAGACAGTCACCATTATTTAACTATTTAAATTTCAATCATTGAAATTTATATTTTCAGTCAAAAGTTATGCTATAGGTTAATGTGCAATGTTATACACAGTCGTCATTATTTAACAATTTAAATGTCAGTAGTTAAAATTTCCAATAGGTTAGGTTGTAAGTCAATGTATAATGTTATAATGTAAAATTATTAAAATTTTCATATTAAAAAAACAAGACAGGAAGCCTTTATAGGCGGAATCCTATAATCATAAAAAGACGTAATAGACATACAAATTTTGTTTTCGGTAGCAGTGGTTTCAGATTTGAGTACATCTTATTCACTGCAAATAGATTAGATACACTTAAGTGAAAATAAGTTTTTTGTGTGTGCACGTACACTCCTGGGGGAAAAATATGGGCCAAACCCAAAATTGTCTGGTCAGAGTCCAGATTTGAACCCTATAGAGAATAAACTAACCAGGTAACGTTTCTTAACTACTTGTCAATTGTTTGAAATCGTTGACATTTAGCGAAACAACACTGGCTTTTCTTTCTGTAAAAACCTATCTGCAAAGTTTACCTAGAAGACTTAAACATTTAAAGGCAACAAAGATAAAAGCTAAGGTACTTTATCTATGTGTTTAATTCTTGCTAATGTCCTGACCGATTTTTTGCTGCTGAGAACATACTGTTTTGCAATTTTAGGTTTAGCCAATTGTTTTTGGCCAGGAGTTATGTTCCTTCTGATGGACTCCCTACCCCAGCCTAATACCCTCTGCTGCCTGCCATGTGCTTGATCCTGACTGGGACAAAAATTCAGAAGATGAGTGGATTTAATTATACATGTACTCACACATGCAAATGAGCACTTAATTAGTGGTTCTACTCATGCACAGTGAAACTCCAGTACACATCATCTCTACAGTTACTGGCTTGTATCTGTCTTTCTACAGTGAATCCTTCATTTGCAACTGAAAAGGTCTGCAGATGGATTGACCATCAACAGAGTATTCAACCAAAGAGCAATAGAACCCACTGAGTGATAATGTACACCTTAATGTAAAACTGCATCTTTTCTTTCCAAAGATTCAATTAAGTGCCCTGTGAACTTCTCATTTTTCATGAAATCTGTCCATTGACATTTTTATTTTTTATATTAGATCTGTTCTTAAGTTTATGATGTTCACGGCAGCTACAATGCTCAACCTGCAAATCACCTGCGATGTTCCTCTGAAGTTTTCACGCTACATTAAATTCACAAGGGAAGAAAGTTTAGTACCATTAAAATACACACCGTGTTTATTTCTAGTCAGTTGCAGTTGAAAACATGGCAAGATACTAACAGATGTGTACACAAGGTCTAGGCAGATTTGCATAACGGGGTGCATCTCGATTGGTAGAGAGCGGCCATGTGACCGCATCCTGCTCTGGGAATGGCGGGGGGGCCTCTTTCTCACACGTTGTGCAGTGGGGGTTGCTGTGACAGGGGACTCCTGGAGCGGCGCTCCAGAGAGGCAAGTAGAGGCACGGCTACCCCCAGCAGCGGCCCGGGGCCCCTCCCAGTAGCGGCCTGGGGCCCCTCCCAGCGGCGGGAGCAGAAGAGACGTGGTGGCCGCCTCTGTGTGTTTGTCAGGTTTGCTGAGGGCCGTGCTCTTACTTTTCCCAGACTTAAGCGACAGTAAAGTGTGTAAGTTACACTCCCTGTGTGAAGGGATGCCCCTGGCTTCGCGAATGGCCTGTTAGGACACGCCACCGCCAAGCAGCCCTCTCTGCACCCGTGGCGCCCATAGCCCTGCGCGCCCCCCCCCCCCCCCAGCTGCGGCTAGCCAGCTGGTCCACTATAACTAGTAGAAATACCAGGAACAATAATAACAGCAATAACAGAAAAAAACATAATTACACTATTGCATTTCATGTAAGTACTAGTTCCTCAGAGGGCAAATTATTAATTCAGTTTTTAATTTATGTTATGTATAATTCAGTTCTGTGTAGGTAAGTGTGTCCCCTGTGACAGACTAGGATCCATCACAGAAAGAGGTGGATACAGAAAGTAAAAATCCAGACTAACATTTTGTTTCAACCAGCCAGTCGAGTACTGAAGACTGTGTCTCTTTATGCTTAACTAGTTGGTTGAAACAAGATCTTGGTCTGGACTTCTGCTTTCTGGACCTGAATTATCCATCTCTGCCCACAGGGTCTACCTCAACCTACTGCCCTGTGCTTCCAGCAGGGATAGACTCCAGGGGCTGGACCCCACCCTATACTGGGTAAGCAAACCACAAACTGAAGGTAGCCTCAGATGGTTTATGATTAATTAGCAACAGTGAATCACCACACAGTGAAAGTCTGTCTACGGATCATATATCACATGTATGGTACAGAACGTGCTCTATAGGACGCCGTGTCAAGAAAAAATACAGAATTCAACATGTAATAATTATTGTTGCAATTAATAATTGCCCATTAGAGGAGTCATTAAATCTGGGTGAGACAGCAGATTTTAAAAGACTATAATGTTTCCTTTTATTTTAATGACTAAATGTAAGGAACTGCCGTGGCCGAGCTATTTAGAATAATACCCATTGTTGAAGATGCATTCAGATAAAATCGGTGGGGGTTCAGTGGTTTAAGGCTTTGGGGGTGGTGGGATTCTTTAGGTAAACTTTCAAATGCAGGTTGGAGAGGACGGGCACTGCTTCCAGCACCGCTGTATGTGAGTGGCCGTGGAGGGATGGACCATAGGATGCTTATCCAATCAGAATGTACGTCCCATGGCCACATCGCCCTGGTGGCACCTGGTCTAACACCATCCTCTGCCCACTGATTGGCTGGGATGCAAATAAACAAAGAAGAACGCAAAATAGTGACAAGTGAAAATGCAGGGTGTGATTAAAGAGAACTGCATCCATTAATAAAACATGAACCCAATGTAACTTGACTCACAGGGCTTTTAATGTTAAAGCATTTGCTCTATACGGGCTGTAGTAACCCTGGGTGCACGTGGAACGGAGAGGAAGGAAGAGAGACACTTTGGGACCACCTGTGGGCTCCTAAAACAATTATAAGGGGGCCTTGGGATAATGTCCATAGTTATGGAAATGAGATGTAGTGGGGCAGACAGTAATTATTTCAATTCTCACACACATCGTCAAAAAAAAGGCTTTTTGTTTTTGGCTGAGTAAGTAAACACCCTATTACTTAAAACCTCAATTATTTTTCAGTCAGACATGTGAATTTATGCACTTACAATTTTTTTTGTTCCATTAAGCAACTAATACCTGACTATAACTTACAAACAAATGCATTGTTCAGTGAGTCATTTAAAATACGACTGGTTCTGGTCTGCCCAGTTTCTGTGGTCTGCTTAGGGCTCAGAATGTAAGATTTCACCAAAGACAGGCTTCAAGCTGGCCGGTAATACTGACAGTCCCTGTGCTGTCTCTTGGGAAATGAACTCATACACAATACTGGCTGACCGGTTTGTTTTTCGAATCCACAGCTTGTCAGGTCACGTGTGACACAAAGAGACATGGAGAGAGAGGACTGGGTAGGGCTGCATCACTGCTGGGGTGAAACATTGGGGGGGTTTTGCTGCAGGGCCCAAAGCAATGAGAGACACATTGTGTCTCTCATTGGGGAGGCCATAAATTTTGAGAACTTAGATGATAGAGGGAAAAGGTCACATGACATTGCCCCCTCAGTGTGTGTACATGTGTGTGTGTGTGTGTGTGTGTGTGAATTATGTTTATATTACATTGTAGGGACCAAATGCTAAATGATAAAAAAAACGGTTATTTTGACGTTGTGAGGACCATTTTTCAGGTCCCCAAAAAGATCTGTGAATGTAATCAAAAATCTGAAAATGCCAAAATGGTTAAGGTAAGGGCTGGGTATGGGTTAAGGTTGTCCTTGTTGGGATTAGAGTTTTCCCTATAGGAATGAATGGAGAGTCCCCAAAAAACATATAATTATAACCTGTGTGTGTGTGGCGGGGGGGTGGGATGGAGGGAGTGGGAGAAGCCTTTTAAATTGGCTGCCTGCTGTCACATTCAGGTGGCAAATTTACATGAGAAAAGCCCTTTAAATAAGGCCTATGGCCGCAGAGATCTAATTGGATTAAAGGTGGTTCCCATGTATGCTATAGTTTATGGCTTCATACTAATCATGTAGCCAGGTGTCATGTGACATGACGCACTGCCTTCTGCTCACATCATTATTCGTGATGCATGAGCTGTAACTGTCTATGACACATAGTTTATCATCAGGAGGTAGATTTAAGCACCGGAACTAAATAATCGAGGACCCATGAGGCCTGGGTGAGGTTCGCCTTTGAAACTGTTTGTTCTTCCACTGGCTACAGAAGTGTAAAATGAGGGAGGTCTTTTGGCAGGGCATGCGGGGAAACCCAGAATGTTCTGCCTGTGTCTGGAGGATGAACGGCCGTTGTGTGCCAGGATGCTAAAAGAAGAATGTTGTGAATTATGAAACTGGTCTTCAGTACTACAATGACAAAAAAAATCATCTTCAACTTATTCTTGGCCAGGCCCTTGCGCCCATGCCATACCGAAATGAACAATGGCTGCCCTGTTCTGATGCAAGGTGCCATTTAATTAGGGGCTGAGCAACATATTCAGTGCTCAGGCTTGTTTAGCTCAGCTGTCGTAACGGCAAGTGCAGCCTGCTGTCATTTCCTCACCCAGCAGGTCCGACCGGCGCTGGGCTTCCATTCAGACTCCAAAGCCTGTCAGACCAGATGAGCTCATCGGTGACCCCGACGAACCGGTCATCTAAGCTTCCTTCAAAACACTGAGCTGCTGCTCTGGGCCATGAAACGGTTGGCTCCCATCCAAGGGAACCCCAGCTTTGACGAGGGTCCATATCCTTCTCTTCTCTGGGAGGATGGATGACCACGCAGATGACCACACAGCGACCGCAAAGGAGACCGCGCTCTTTCGGAGAACGGTGACAGTCCAGCCGACTGCAACCTTCAGGAGGAAGCGGATTAAAAACACGTGACGATAAAATGTGACACTCGAATGACGTTTGTGGTTTCAGCATTTCCGTAATGTTTTCCTTACCTGAATACAGGGCACTCCTGTGAACATGTGGCTTTCCTCTGTTTCGTCAGATTTGGTAAGGATGAAACTTCAGTCTGTCTGTTCTTCCTGCTTTCAGATTAAAAGCATCTGCACCTTCCTCTGAAACAGGAGCCTCTCCTATTTCACAGATACCCAGGAATTTTTGACAGATACCCAGGAATTCCACCTTCCTGCTGGTGCTTTCATCAAAAGTAACTTACATATATTAGTGGATAGTTCAGGTCCAGAAAGTAAAAATCCACCCCATGAGTTTGTTTCAACCAACCAGTTCAGTATACAGAGTCATAGTGACAGGGTACTCAATAGGTTGGTTGAAACAAAATCTTGACCTGAGTATTAACTTTCTGGACCTGAGCTATCCACCTCTGCTTACTTATTATTATTTAGCAGAAACTTTGATTCAATGAAATGTACAGTTGAGAAAGGAGGGTCAACCAGTCCCTGGAGCAACTGGAGCTAAGGGCCTCGCTTAGGGGCCCAACGGTGACATCACCCCCAGGCTTTGAACCTCCTCAGACTCGTAACACTGAACCACACACTGCTGTTTGGTAATTGGTTGGAAAAATGTAAGTTATGTACTGTGTTCAAGAGTTTAACAGTAGGGTTTTTCGTCAACAGCTTTTTGGTTACAAGTTTATGTCCTCACAGGTTGGGTTAGTTCAGGTAAACCGCTGGTCCTGTTCAACCCTGTGCCACATGGGGCAGTCGAGTTTGGGAATTCAGGCCCCAGCTCAGTCCTGGGGGGTGGAAAAAGACACTGGGCTCGGCGGGGCCATTTGACAGCTGTGCTCGGCCCAGCGAGGGAAGCTGACCCTTTTGTAAGAAGCTCTTATTCACTGTGCCGCCCCCATCTTGCTGTTCACCCAGGTTTAAGGAGTCATTCGCAAAAGGGGAGATTAACCTAATAATACTGCTGACCCCCCCACCCCCAGGGCATTGTGTCCTGCCTTTGACAGCTAATTTGGCAGACATGGAATAAAGCCTGCCGTTCAGAGGCACGGACATATTCACAAAGAATGAAAGAAAGCTACACTTACCAAACCCAGCAGGAAACCGATGCCCGCGCACCTCCCAGGAGAAGTATGGCAAAAATCCTGCACCCAGATCTTTTTAGATAACACATCGTTTGTATCCTTTTATAGCTGAAAGTTTACATGGTGATGTCAGCCTGGGCACATCTCAAGCCATTATTAAAGGTCACAGGTAAGGTGTGGCTTACATTATAGGAAAACTGAAATCGTCCCTAGAGTTAAATACCACCAGATGGGCGTACATAAAATTTAAACATCTGATCAGCTCAAATACAGTGCCCTCGACAATTACTGGCCACCCTTTGTCAAGATATTTAAATGGTTAATATCTCACGCTGAAAAAATTAGAAAAATCCAACCTTTCATTGAAATAAATTTCATCAAAGAAAAACAAATCCATCACCAAGAAATAATTATTTTCAACAAAAACACATGCGCCACAATTATTGGCACCCCAGCATTTAAAACTTTGTACAACCTCCCTTTGTCAGTGTAACAGCCAGCGCCGCCCCACCCTACACGCAGAACACACGCTGTGCGTAGGGCCCCACGATTCATGGTGGGGCCCATTTTCCACAAGGGGATGCAATCGCCTCAAATGCGCAAAGGATGCGCATCGCTGCCGTGAGGCGCGTAGAGCACCAAGTCAGCCCAAGGCAGGAGAGGAAAAAAGAGACGAGTAATCTGACACCGCAAGGTTGTAAACCTAAATGGCATTTCGTGATACATTCATTTTGGGCAGTACTGGTAACAGCTCTGAGTCTTCTCCTATAACATTTAATATGGTTGGAGAATACAGAGCAGGACATCTGAGTCCATTCCTCTGTACAAAATCTCTCCAGATCATCCGGGACCTGATGCCCCTGGATTTTTCTCATTTTTTCAGTGCAAGATGAAGTGCCAGAAGTGTAATTCACCAAAAGGTGAATTTTTTCTATCCCTTTTTACAAATCTTCACAAGGGGTGCCAATAATAGATTCTTAATTTATGGTATGCATGGTGTTCGTTTTTCTGCAGTGAAAGGAGATTCTATTATGTCCTCTGATTTGTAAATGCAGTGACGGACCTTTTCAAAATTTCACGTCCCCGGGAAAAGTCAACAACCAGATGAGACAACTGTTCAAGTATCTTGAGATACTAAAGCCCAGAAATCCCACATCTTCCCAGCTGTCTGGGTGAAGGATGTCTGTGACTCAGCATCTGTTTTCCTGACATGATTCATGAAGGTCGCCTTTCCAAACACGACAGCACAAGTACCGTCAGCTGCAGGTGAGCAATAGCAGGTGATCCTTAGGTCGCCGCCAGCTCGGAATGTGGGACAATACCCCACGTGAGCTCCAGGGGACGCCACCTTCTCCAAAACCCTTTGTCGGGCATAAATAATTTGATTCCAATAAGTATGATGTCACAGATCCCAAGCTTTTACACCCTGAAGTCACATAAACTGATTAGGAAGTTAAGTCAGAAATTATAGATAGTGGATGATAATGTAAGATGAACCTGTGCGTGCTACACCTGTGACAACCTTTCTGGGTCATAGAGGATAGATACGTATACCATCACATACTGGGTTACTGGAGCTACCTGTCAGGAGACTGGGTGGGGAAAGGTAGTTGTTTGTTCTCCTTAACAGACCCACCCACAAACACAGGTTCAAAGAATTTGTTTGTAAAGGATTGGAAATCGATCCGTTCCAGTTGTCGGGGAGCTGGCCTGCGGGGACGGGGTTCCAAAAGGAAGCCTAGGTGTGGACAGAGCCTGCCTGCCTACCGCAACTGATGAGGGCCCCTGGGAGCAAAGGATTATGGGAAGAAAAAGACAAGCCCTATCAGACAAAACCCCAGCAAGCAGGTGACCTCCGACTAGAGCAAGAGCGAGAAAGAGAAAGAGAGACACCTGTCAGCGTACAGCGATCGCCCATTAGCCGCATGGGAGAAGGCGTTATCAAAAGCCCTGAGCCAAAATTCAAACACGAAACAACCGATGGTAATTTAGGCTACAGACCAATAAGCGGGGAGGGCTGTCTGTATAGGTGGAGTTTCGGGAAGCCTTTTGTTCCTGAGGAGGTTAAGGCAAGTCAAAGACACCAGTATTTCATAGCCATGGCTATTAAAAAAAAAGAACATAGAGTTTTGCAAGGCAGGGGAGGATAAAAGGCTTTTGTGTGAACTTTTGAGTGGCTACCAATGAGCAGAGTGCAAGGCACAGTACTGTAATTTGAATTATTATTAGACTCTGTAACATAATAATTCTCTGACTGTCATTAGCAGATAGCCCAGAGCAGAGTAGCACTGCTGCTCCAGAAATTCAGAAGCAGGATTGAAAGTGGTGGCCCCTCAGGTCTGGGGGGGGGGGGTGGGGGGCAGCAGGGTGCTATAGCTTTAGCTCTTCTGTCATCCCTTATAAATGTCACACTATTTCACTTCAGGCACTGTGTGGGCACTGGTGTAGGGTGGGTGTATCATCTCCCCCGCCCACCTTCCCTGCCCCCATCCTGAGAAGCAAGTTGGGGGGAGACTCCCGGCTTAGAGGGGCGGTTTCCTGCTGAAGACGCTCGGCGGGAACCCTCAGCCTCGCGGCTCCGTCCCCAATCCATCAATCTGTCCCCTTCCAGGGGTGGTGGTTTCTGTTGTGGAGGATAAACTGCCAAATGACACACATTTTCGGTTATTAAAGGAATATGTGTTTATGCTATACACGGAGACCTCCAGGGCCAAACCATGATCACTTCTCACAAAGATGGATCGAATGAGACATATTAAGGTAAGGTGAAAATGGCCAAACTGAGGCAAATTAGTGCTCTAAACCAGTGTTTCCCAATCCGGGCCTCGGCGACCCATAGACGGTCCATGTTTTTTGTACAACATGCACTGTCTGGCAAGAAGCTCAGAAGGAGCAAAAACGTGGACCACTTGTGGGTCCGCGATGACTGGTTTGGGAGACTCTGCTCTGAACAAACAGACATCACAGATAAAAGTGTGTTATCTATTTTCTTTAAAGGGTGTGGGTGTGTGGGGGGGGGGGGGTTTATGATCTCAGTTTATAAGGGATGAGGTGTGGGTCAGGACACTCCCGAGTTCACACCTCAGGGCCAGTTCCTAGCTGTTTCACACCCTCCGGTGGGATCGTTATCCTGCTGGGGGCCCCTTGCCACCACCCCGACGTGCTGACCAAAACAGAGCCGTGAAATTTCTCTCCCTGCTCCCGCCGGGGCCTCACACCCCAGGAACATACAAATGGTGACCCACATGGAGGGAAAAACCCAGGCAGGGAAATGGTGGCACTCTGGCTCACTTGACTAGCAAGTCAAACTGCTCAAATTTTCACAAGAACCTCGAGAAGGAAATCTCAGGTAGTGTTATATAGCAAAATGGGACTTTTGCTTTCTCTTGCTAAAGATAGTTATGCAATAAATTCATATCAAACAAAACAATGAATGCCAGTTAGGCTCTAGTTTGCAAGACACGTGGTACTATAGGATTGGGTAATAATGTGTCAGTAAAGGAAACTTTAATAGGTACTTGTCAAAGCTCTAACGACGTGGATAGTGAGGGAAAACATAGCTGTTTCAACTTAACAGGGCTATGAAAACCGTAGATAATGTGATGAAGCCAAATGGGGAAGAGCTCTTGCTGTCTGTCGGTGAGGTGGCCTGCAGCTATTCAGTAACATACAAACAAGGGAGAGCACCGACAGAGTCCCTTTTTCTTAAGAGTACAGGCAGGATGATGCACAATTGAACTAGTGCTTCTTATTTTGGTAACCACGCAGGTATTTCTAAATGAAGGGGTAGATAAAACATATGGCTTTCAAGTTTTGTGGTAGATACAGGTCTCAGAAAGTATATAAACTTACCGTGCATAGAGCTATTCTCTCCAGAAGAAGCTGGAGAGAATCTGATTATACTCACACAGAGGTTTGCTTTAAAGGGTCATGGATCATATTAGGTAAATATTCTCACATGGCATAATGAGTGTACATAGGAAAATAATTATGGGAAAGACTGAATTGTTGTTCCGTGCCAGATCTCCCTTTTCATGGTGAACCTTCGGAAACAGGTTTGCCAGGTTAAGCGAACCTTTGACAGGAATAAGATTTTAATCTTCCTTGAAGAGCACTTGCAGTTTCTGTCAAGTATAGGTTCTCAGCATTGGCCTGGGTCATATATATATATATATGTATGTATGTGTGTGTGTGTGTGTGTGTCTGTGTGTGTGTGTGTGTGTATTCCATCAATGAATGCTTAAAGCTGACATGTTCTTATAGTTTTAATAGTTTAATTACAGTTGCATTGCATTTCTTATGTTACCGTTTTCTTCCTTAAGTCCATCATTCAGAAAATGAAAAATAGATAGTACTTCATTTAATTAATCATGAGCAGCATATGAGAATTCAGTGACTGACTAATGAGTAGATGTGACAAAGTGATTACTGCTTTCTAACAGCCCATTCATGGCTGGAACGAAACCTGGCAGATACCGAGTCCCGAGGACCAGATTTAAACGAGTCTGAACCTACGAAAAAGTTTGATATTTAGTGCCCCCTACTGGCGCAAACTATATGATCCATACATGAAACAGCCCTCCAATTAAAAAAATTGAATAAAAATAAATACCGTGAGATTATAAGAACAGTTCATTTTACGTTAAGACCACCTTTTAAAGAGAAGTTTAAGAGGGAAAATAAATGGAAGCCCTAACTTGGAAATTGAAACACGCTTCTATGGACAAAATACTTTATTTGCTGACGAAAAAAGGGGTAGCACTTACTGGGAAAAATGATTGCCGTCTTAACACCATTTACTTTTATTACTATTTTTGTGTTATAAAACATTTTGTCTGATACTGTATTTTTCACATACATAATGACTGTGGAAATTAAAAATATGAAAAGGTGTGGGGATATTATAAAACCACTAAGCATCTACGAGATAAAAATGAACGAACTTGATGTTTTATTGGTAAATGTCTAATTTTTAAAATATCGCTGTAGAGGAGGCGTACTTTGCCGCATTAAGTTAACAAAGTTAACAGTATACGCCATATAGAATACAAAAATTTTTAAATTCAAAACAATATTGAGAAAAAACACTTGTTTCCACGTTTACGTCAACATCCAAGATGACCAATGGGACTTGTAGTCCGCAGCAACTCGAGTAACAAAGAAGGAAAATCACTGTAAAATAATAACATTTAATGACTACATTCTCCCTGCTACTATATACTCCCCATTCAGATACATGTCTACATGATCTCATTAATATAGACGTGAAGTAATTACACTTTCCCTGTGCTTAAATGTTTTCTACATTATCCCGTATACGCACGATTTACACTGCATTACCCAGAATGCAACTGTATCCACACCAGTGTGACATTTGACCTGTGACTGAAAATACCCTGATCAGCTGATCTGACCTGGCAACAACATTCTGGGAGGTCTATCAGGGAGGGGAGCTCAGCTAACAAAAAACAATGCCTTCACTACACAAAGCAGCACTTTACTGAAAAGTTCGACTTTTTGAAACTCCTGAGACGGGTGATGAAGTTTAACTGTTGGCAAGAGAGACGTGTCTCTGTTGTTAACGCGCCAGTAGCTAGCTACGATTACTGAGTCACTATCCAGTTTTATAGACCGACTCTGTTTTTGTTGTGGGGTAAACATTGATTTCTGTGTTCGTTACAGTATTATTCAATACACACCGGTTCCGTCTTCTTTAAAACGCTAATCTTATAAATTGAACGTAAACCGTACGATTTGCGTGTTTAATCGCACATTAAGGGCAATTCGATGTACTGGAAATGTTATTGGTGTGTCTGTTTTTTCATCGTAGTTCGTGTCACGTATGGTTTTTAGTCTATTGGGCTTGGTTCAGGTATGCTTTTTACCTTGCCAATGTAGGAAATTATTGATGTTTTTAAATGTCAGGTTTACAGAGGTCGCTACAGAGGCAAGTGAACCAGTCGCGTTCATTGGGAAGGTTTCGTTATTCTGGCTCTTTGTTTTGATGTTGTCGAAGTTTAGTTTTTTAAGAAAAAGTTTTATTTAAATGTACGGTGGCATTAGATATTTAACGTAAGCGGAAATTGCACTCATCCCACCGGGTCGATTCATGTCATTCTTTTGTTGTCGATACAAGGGCATTATTGGTGTTTGCACTGAATCATAATATGAGTATAAGTGTTTAACTCACGTTTGCATTTCATTGCCTGAAGAGATCGCGAAGGGAAATAATGTTGTATTGTTAAGGGGTCTTGCCAAGTCAGGTGTCTGAAATTGTAAAGCCAGGAGTCGAATTTATTTAAACGGCTAGTGTATAAAATCAACACTGCACATATAACGATCAAAGAACGAAGCATTTGAAATAGCTTTAAAATACATGTGTATGTGTATATTTAAATAGATTGCAATAGTGAAGGATATACTTGTAAATATAATTATAATAATATTTAATCATTTAGGGTCACGGCCCATATACTAAGGTGTATCATTTCAATACTGAGCAATAATGAGCGGCCAGGGTCCCGGAGTCAGTGGCAGCCTGGTTTGCCAGGAGAGCTATGCCTGCGGGGGTTCAGAGGAGGCGACGTTTGAGTGCGACGAGTGCAAGAGCCTGCAGTGTGCCCGCTGCGAGCTGGAGCTCCACCGGCAGGAGCGCCTCAAGAACCACGAGCGCACCCGAGTCGGGCCGGGCCACGTGCCTTTCTGCGACTCCTGCAAGGGGGAGGCTGGCGGCCGGCACCGGGCGGCTGTTCGCTGCCAGGGCTGCAAGATCAACCTGTGCCTGGACTGCCAGAAGCGGACGCACAGCAGTGTGAACAAACGCAAACACCCACTCGCCTCCTACCCCCCGCCCAAAGCAGTGGACGCCAGCATCAGCGAGGCCGAGGTCCAGAGGGCCCAGCTGCTGGACAAAGTCAGGAGCTTCCTGCTGGTGGACGAGAATGAGGAAATGCAGGTGGGTGAGGATCAGGATTGTAGAGTTACTGCTTCCCTTTGATTCCCCTTCCCCTTGATTCCCCTTGAGCACACCATTCTCTGGCTGGCAATACAGGCTGAGGACGGTCCCTGGAGAACACCTGTCTTTCCCTCTTCTACCAGTCAGTAATGATGAGTCTATTTGCGTGGCTGACAGTTATCAGTAGTCTTTTGCAGTATTAGACCGCAGAATCTCTGTTCGGCCATCAGTTTATTCGTTTCCTAATTCTTTGCGGGCTGTTTTGTTGAATAAATTTATACCAAGCTGGTCCCCGGTCAGGTGAAGGACGAAGACGAGTTTGTGAGAAAGCTGGACTGCCCTCCTGACCAGCTGCTCAAGGTGGTGTCCATCTTCGGGAACACGGGGGAGGGCAAGTCCCACACCCTGAACCACACCTTCTTCCTGGGCCGTGAGGTCTTCAAGACTTCAGCCACCCAAGAGTCCTGCACGGTGGGCGTGTGGGCAGCGCTGGACCCCATCCACAAGGTGGTGGTCATCGACACGGAGGGCCTGCTGGGGGCGGGCTCCCACCAGGGCCAGCGCACACGCCTCCTTCTGAAGGTGCTGGCCATCTCCGACATCGTCATCTACCGCACCCATGCCGACCGGCTGCACGACGATCTCTTCAAGTTCCTGGGTGACGCCTCCGACGCATACCTGAAGCACTTCACCAAAGAGCTGAAGGCCACCACGGCACGATGTGGCCTCGACGTCCCTCTGTCTACGCTGGGCCCTGCTGTCATCATCTTCCACGAGACTGTCCACACCAAGCTCCTGGGCTCAGGTCAGCAGAGTCTCCTCACCTACTCTGCAGAAACGAACGCCAGCTTCCTTTTGCTTTAACTGATTATTTATTAATGGCCCTTTGGTGTATTTTTGGGCCTTTGATTTATGAATATTGTACTTTTCTGCCAGATGTGCAGAGACATGTTTGTTTACTAATGAGTGTGTATGTTGTGGTTTTGAAAGCTGAACTTGGCGTACTATTGGTTTCTGTATCTGGCACTCATCTATACATGCCCCTCCCCTTTGCCTCCCTCATCCTTAAATAGACAAGCCAGGGGAGACAGCAGAGAGGCTCCTGCAGGAGCGCTTCCGGAAGCTGGGCCGCTTCCCCGAGGCTTTCAGCTCTGTGCGGTACTGCGGCACTCGCACCTACAACCCGCCCACTGACTTCAGCGGCCTGCTGCGCAGCCTGGAGCAGCAGCTGGACAACAGCACCACACGGTCCCCTCGCTCACCGCTGGTCGTGTTTAAGGCACTGCAGGTTTGTGATGGGCCACTGCCCACCTCGTCACCGCTGGCTGCCTGGGCGTGGCGCCATAACCCAGCTTCCCGGGGATCCCCCCACTCTCCGCAGGCCCTGAGCGAGCGCTTTAGCGGCGAGATCCCGGACGAGCACCAGGCCCACAGCTCCTTCTTCCCCGATGAGTACTTCACCTGCTCCAGCCTGTGCCTCAGCTGCGGGTGGGTGTGGTCTCTGGGTGGGGAGGGCGGGGAGCCATAGTGTAGGCGTTTGATGGATCACACCTACCTCGCCTGTCTGTGCTCCAGGTCCGGCTGCCGAAACAGTATGAACCACCTGAGGGAGGGCGTAAGCCACGAGGCCAAGCACCGCTGCCGCTACTCACCCCACTACGACAACCGCGTCTACACCTGCAAGGTAGCCCCGCTCCCCCCATTCTATCCCGAGCCTGTCCCACGTGTCGCCTGCTCCAGCCTTACCGCACTGCCCCCCGTCTGCAGGCGTGTTACGAGGGGGGCATGGAGGTGATCGTGGTGCCCAAGACATCCGCATCCTCAGACTCACCTTGGCTTGGCCTGGCCCGATACGCATGGTCAGGGTAAGGACTTCATTTGAGCTGCTGGAATTAAACACATGGGCCTGTAACATGAAGGTTGTTGGTTCAAATCACAGCTATATAAATGTTTGAAAAATCACTTCAGGCAAGCAACTAGACACCAAGGTGGCAATATGGACTTGGCAGTAAGCAGTGGTGCACCAATGTGGAACTTTTAACCCCAACACTGATAAGCTCTATAGGTTCGTCGTATATTACCAATATGTAGTGAAGCCTGGGCCGTGGGGGTGGGTGGAGTTTGCCAGTGCTGGTGCCAGTGGGCTGGTTCTTTGGGACCTATTCTAAGTGGTGAATGAACTGATGGAATCCCTCGTCCTCCACCCCGGAAAATGACTGATATTCCTGTACAGTCATCTCTGTGTGTCTTTGGCTCTGTTTCGGCTAACTTTGAATATTAACTGAAGTCTAAATATCAGTCAGCGATATCGACCTATATCGACGCAGCGGACAGATTCTGATGTCTTGATTTTTTTTTTTAACAAGTATCGGTCAATACCAGTATGTTCAACCAATATTGTATGTATCTCTATTGGGAAGTAATAGTCAGGGTACAGATATACCGATGATAATTTATGGCTAGTTATAAGCCCATAGGTGTTTCAGATCTACAGAGCTTTACCCAAAGCATTGGCTGTACGTTATATTTTTCCCTTACCAGTTAATCCCTTGGTTGTTTAACGTGACTGCCCACCTTGGCCACGCCCCTCTCCAGAAGCGATTCCAGCCTCTCTCTTGGTGTGTCTTTAGGTATGTGATCGAGTGTCCCAACTGCTGCGTCATCTACCGCAGCCGCCAGTACTGGTATGGGAACCAGGACCCCGTGGACACTGTGGTCCGTACCGAGATCCGCCATGTGTGGCCTGGGGTAAGAGAGCCCCCCCACAATTTCCTCCCCGAATGTGTCTCTGTTCAATCTTCAGTCAGAATCTGCATCTCTGACTGGCTGGGCATGTGAAGGGTTTGTGTCATCTGGTAGGGGGGCCTTGGTGCCCTGTCCACTGTGCCAGTGCTGGGGGTCAGGAGCCTGGGGCAGAGT
>JAODKC010000028.1:840698-851699 GCA_026777985.1 Mormyrops attenuatus | reverse complement strand
AAATATAAAATACATATCTGTTCCAACACTTTTATCAGGGTCTTCCTGAAATGCAAGGTGTGAATCTGTGAAGTGACCAGGGGGGTGTTCCACAAATCTGGATTTGTCAGTTAACTGGGTTAACTTAAGCTTGAAGTCATGATTGTCCAATTGGAATCCTCTTTACCTAAATTCTTATTGGACAATCATGACTTCTACCTTAAGTTAGCTGGGTTAACTGAGAAATCCTGCTGCGTGGAACTCCTCCCGGTTGTCTAATGGTTTTGTGGCTTTGATTAAGACGGAAGGAACTAGCGTTGTTTTCTGAGGGGTGGGGATCAGGTTCTTTTTCGATGTCCCATCAAGCCTTGTCAGTCTGGAAATACTGGAAGTGTCCGGCCTATCCAGCAAGCTGCGGAGGTAACACGTCTCAGTCACCGGTGCAGCTGTTGCGCCTGTTACTTGACTATTTTGGTGTGATGTGGTTGTCAGGGAATAGGGGTCCTCGTGGGCCTGGAGTAGTTACATTTCTTCCCCCATGTTCTTCGCTGTGAGTTCCTTCCGTGACCTCCAGAGGAATGTGCCTGCATGTATCCAGGCGGGTGGATGTTTCCGTGAGCTTTTAGATTCATTCCATCGTCATGGGTGTTGCAGTTTATTAAGCTCTGACCACAGTGTTCGCATATGAGGTTCAATGCATTTTAGGGACAGGTAGGTAGGCCATGCCCACTTCAAACGCACTTCCATATTTCTGTGTTATAGTTGGTTTTTAGGGAAGAGGTGTGGTGAAACTGTAGGATTATCCTGAAAGAAGTGCGGTTCGGGTTTTTTTGCTTGAGGGGAGATGGTCTGACACGGCCGACCTGTGGAAAGTCATGGCGGGCCCTGGGACTGCTGGTGGCTGGTTCATGATTGGTCGCCTCGCTTGTGTTCACATGCCCCACTCAGCATGCATCCTGTTCGGTCACCTTCGCTGGGTGATCTTGTCTGTTACGAAATGCCCATTGCCCTACTCACCTCTTCCTCCACCGCACTACAGTTGGGTGAGGCCGTGAGTGACAGCTGAGATGACCAATCGCAGGCTAACCCTGACCGTTATGAACAAGGGGCCGAGCTATGGAGCATCGAACATCAAGTTTTATGTCTCATGTATGCTAATATATTAAAACTTTTAAACATTTAATGTGTGGGTGTGTCCTTTGACCAATTTAATATTTTTATATTCTCTGTAATACAAATTTTGATTGATGTACTGAAGTCTAGACAGCGCTCTTCCACAAACACTCCATCTACTAGGGGCGTCACTTTTGTACCTTGGTCATTGCAATCCCAGAGAGTCTCAGGTGGAGTACCTGGGCTTGAGTAGTTGGTTTGGTGTGGATGGCACATGAAAACTGCTTTAACCATGTGCAGTTTTTGACTACCCCCTTGATTTTACTTGGCTTTTTGAGGTATTTGCTTTTATGAACTTAAACTCATTAAAAAAAAAAACAGCTACAACATCCCTGGTAATGATGGGGTTGGAGGGTCAGTGCTTGGCCTGGCTGTGGAGTTGGAGGTAAGCTGACACTCCCTAGTTCATGCATGTTGCAGTATTCTTCTACACACTCATTTTCTCGGCCACAGTAGGTTACATAATTCCGTCGGGTAGTTATTCCTTGCATGAGAGCTTGTTACTGTCTGGACTAATAAGGTTTTTTTTTGGAAATCCTATCAAAATATGGTTAACTTCTTTTTGCAGAAGACAAATTTAAGATGTTTTTTTCCTGTTCCGTTTATGCTGGCAGGACCAGGAGCATGTAAAAAAGCTCAGTCTTGCCCAGAGGGAAGGTCCCAGCTGTGAGTTTCTTTTGCCTTAACAAACTTGTCTGTGGGGGGGACCCTTTCATAATCAGCGTATACCATTCAACTCTGGTTCCGTCTCAGCAGACACTTAGCAACCAAAGAATCAGCTAACAGCTTGGAACCGCTGTCGAAGACAGATTGATGAGGATGAATAAAAACACTGTTTAAGGTGGTTTGTGATTCATGATGGCCGCAAGCCGCCCTTCCAGCTCATGTAGACTCTGAGAACCTGTGGCTGTCCAGTTCCTGCTCTGCTCCAATAACTGCCGCTCCGGCCCCCAGGGACCTGACCCGCAGTTCTGCTCCAGAAGCTTCTATCGTATTCCCCAGTAATTCATCCCCCCCTCCTCCTGTAGGGTGCTGAGATAATGAAGCACAAGCACTCTGACTTTCCCTCCCTTTCCTGTTATTGGGCCCTAGAGCGTTGAAATAATGGCTGATTTAGTCAACGAGCTGCACAAGAGCATTTAGACTAAATTCTCCTTCAGCGAACTGTCTCCACTCCTTGGTTTATAGGGCCCAAGCAGCTGCAAGACCAGCCTCTAAATAGCTGCCTATTATCTCAAAGATGGGCTCAAAGTTATGGGTGGACCTTACTAACCATACCCCTCTGAGACCACCCCCCTGTAGATAAGGTCCACCTAGAGGTGGTCTCCAGATGTATGTTAGTGTCCATTATGCTCGCGTTGCAAGTACCTTCCATTTTATAAATATTGTAAATTGATATGATGAGCGCTGGTTTAATTGTTAAAATTGTCTTTGTAATAATATGCAAAACTACGGTAGATTGGAAACATGATGCATCCATTACACAGCTTATATACTCATGAGATAATAAATGGAAAAAATTGTAAGTTTAAGGCCGATGATATGACAGTGAAGGACGGAGATGGAGGGGCCATTTTTAACATGGTTGCCAGTTGGACACTCTTTTGCAGTTGCTGTTGTGGAGGCAGACTGGAAATGCTAGGGGGCGCTGTGTCTCTGCCGGCATGAGCTACAAACACGTCTCTGCTTCGGATAGTTCAGGCCCTGCTTCGCAGATGGCTGCCAAACGCAGAAGCCTGGACAGCCTGGACGTTGCCCCAGGTCAAAGACTCAAGAAAATAAATGTGGCAGTTCGGTGCCTTTGATCTGCTGCAGTTCATGACCATTCACAAAAGAGGAAAGTAGGAGGCGCTCATTTTTCACCTGCAGTCCTGAAGCCACACTGTAAGAATGATGACGATTGTGCTGGAAACTGCCATTAGCCTGCTACCTAGGAGGGTGAGGCCATGAGGATATATGCCAAGACAGACACGGGAAGGTTTGGGCTTTTCAGATCATTCCAGAATTCAAGATAGACAGCTTTCGGCTGATGGATGTGACGTTACCATGAGAACCACCATCAGTACACCAGGGAAGGTAGAACGACTCACTGAAACCCTGTCATCTGGCACATTGACCTCAAGGCGGCCAATGCACTGACTCATACAGTCCCCCTGGGAGGGAGCAGGCCCACCGCCTTTCACGGTGGAGACTGCAGGATTACACTAAGGCCGTCTAGTAACGCCGCTGACGGGGTTGGCCGCATTGTTCTGCAAAGTGTTCATAATGATGAAAAGCATTGCTCCTCCTTATGGTGTATGAGCCTGATAATTTAAAAGTAATTACATGTTTTTTTTATAGATTTGTGCATTGGTCCTAGAGATCATCAAAGGTTTGAAGTCTCAATTCCTCTTTTCAGGGCCATAACAAAGTAAAATTCTGACCTCACTGGTCAAGAGACATAACCAGTTTAGCAGTGTGAGGGCCAAAATAATAAAAAAAAAAACGCTCTTCAATAGTGCTGCATTCCAAAACTTTGGTGTGGCTCAGGGGTCAGAGGTGTGGGCATCGCCCGCTTGACGTGTTTCGGTTTTTTCGGGCAGCCAGCTGTCGTGGCCAGGGGAAAGGTTCGAAATAATGTGGCACCAGACAGTACGGCCACACAGCTCTCCCATGTGCACAGGGCAGCCGGACCAGCCTACAGCCACTGGGCAATGTGGGGTGATCGGCATCATCCTGTGGTCTTTCAGGAAGGCCAGCTATCAGGGGCCCTCAAGGATGCATGTACACAAAGAGAGAATCTACTAAATAACCAGATTGAAATGAGATTTTCCCAAAAGCAGAGCTTGTGGGCAGAACGGGGAGGAAAAACTTGTTTAGTCAGTGTTCCTGAAAACCCGAGAGAGACAAAAATACCCATGTCTTTTTTTAATAGAGGGATGGTTCCAAACGCCAATGCTAAGCACAGAGGTGACAGTTGTCAGCCGTCTTTGTGCCGTGGCCCTTGAACTACAGGACAGCAATTAGCTATTTCCTGTCAAACTGTATGCAGGTTTTCACCTCGGCCTGTCTCAGCTTGTCAATCACAACCTGCTGGTATGGAATTATTTCTATAAAGTTTAAAGGATTACTGGGGCTTGAAGCCTATATGGTAGCATGTTCCAGTGATTCTAAGGGGTGAGGGGGAGTGTGCACATCCATTTTGTCCCAGAGTCTTTGGAACAGGTTTGGGGTGGAGTTCGTTTTACACGATAGCAAAACTGAGAATGAAAGTGAGAACCGGATCTTCTCTGCTCGCACTAATTGCTGTGACTGCTTGAGTCATTTCAGCATATCGTGGTCCACCCTGACAAAGTGATCAACGAGGAGCTGGTGAGTATGATGGAGCTCTACCTGTCCATTGTCTGAAACCGCTTGTCCTATATAGGGTCGCAGGGGGTCTGGAGCCTATCCTGGAGGCTACAGGCAGAAGACAGGGAACAACCTAGGATGGGGCACCAACCCATCACACAGGTAATTTGGTGATGCCAATCAGCCTCAGCATGTTTTTAGACTGTGGGGGGGGGGGGAATCAGAGTACTTAGAGGAAACCACACAGCAACATGGGGAGAATATGCAAACTCCACATGCATGGAACCCAGACAGAGACTTGGGCCCTGGTGCCGGAGGCGTGAGGCAACAGTGCTAACCACCATGCCACCCTCAAATGGAGATGCAGATACTATATGTCTAGAATTGGAGACAATAATGTAGTTCATAGGGGAGTGACAACTCTAGTGAAGGTAAAGATACACTATATGGGCAAAAGTATTGGAACACCTGGCCATTACATGCACAGAAACTTCTATGACATCACATTCTAAATCCATAGACATCAATATGGAGTTGGTCCCCTCTTTGCAGCTATTACAGCTGCCACTCTTCTGGGAAGGCTTTCCATAACATTTTGGAGTGTGCCTGTGGGAATGCCCATTTGCCTATCCACCCAGAAAAGCATTTGTGAGGTCAGGCACTGATGCTGGATGTAAACTTCTGGCTTGCAATCTCTGTTCTAGTTCATCCAAAAGGTGTTCGATGGGGTTGAGGTCAGGGCTTTGTGCTGGCCAGTCAAGTTCTTCCACACCAAACTCACCCAACCATGTATGTCTTTATGGATCTTGCTTTGTGCATCAGGCACAGTCATGCTGGAACAGAAAAGGGCCTTCCCCAACCTTTTCCCACAAAGTTGGAGCATAAAAATCTCCAAAATGTCTTGGTATGCTAAGCATTAAGAGTTCCCTTTACTGGAACTAAGGGGCCTAGCCCAACCCCTGAAAAACAACCCCATACGATTGTGCCTCCTCTACCAAACTTTACAGTTGGCACAATGCAGTCAGAAAGGTAACATTCTCCTGGCATCTACCAAACCCAAACTCGTTCATCTGACCATCAGAAAGAGAAGCGTGATTCGTCACTCCACAGAATACTGCTCCAGAGTCCACTCATTCCATGATGCTCCCGGCAAACTGTTTTTGTGCTGGGTATAATGCCAGAAGAAGTTTGGAACTATGTGGTTACTGAGTGAACAGAGTGTTGACGACTTTCATACATTCTGTGCCTCACCGCTCTATTACTTCTCGTGGTCTGTCACTTCATGGCTGAGTTCCTGTTGTTCCTCAATGCTTCCATTTTGCAATAGTACCACTTACAGTTGACTGTGGAATATCTAGCAGGGAAGAAATTTCACAAACTGACGTACTGCAAAGGTGACATCCTATGACAGTACCACGTGCAAATTCACTAAGCTCTTCAGAACAACCCATTCTCTTACAAATGTTTGTAAACTTAACTGCCTGATTAAGTGCTTCATTTTCTACACATTTAGCAATGGGTCTGAATGAAACACTTCAATTCAATGATGTCCAAATATTTTTGCCGATATACTGTAGTTCCATCCGTCACTTGCGGCACACCCAGTGTGCGAAATACCCGTCAATATTCGGGGGGGTCCCCATCTCCCTGTTGTTGCGCAATACCGATCTTGAGACCCCCTTAAAATTTTGCTTTTGAGGCTTTCGGGGGGGTCGGAGCCCCCCGGAACCCCTGTATTTCGCACACTGGGCACACCCCACACAGGGTGCCCAGTGGTGAAACCGTGGTTGTCATGGATGAGCTAGATACAATGCCAGATATTCTCTTGAGGACCTGCAGGATGGAAAATCCAAGTATGATGTACTGACGCTTGGATGGACTTTGCTATCAAAATTGTGCAGGAAGGGCAGCCGTGGATGTCACACGTAGGTAAATTATCTTCACGATCTAGCAGTAAGCCTATAGAAAGCCTGACGCACTTAAAAATAAACTGCTTGTGAGAACCCAGACAAAATATCTAAATTTAGCATTTTACTGCAAGTTTGGTTTACAAAATAGAGAGGAAATGTAGCTATACATATCTCAGACACGTGTGCACCTGTCTGAAATCTGTGCATGATTCATGGAAAGTCTTAATTTTCCATCTAACCTATCAAGTTGCAGTAGGCCTGTGGTCAATCAAAAACTTTAGTGTTATCAGATTCAACTTTGTTTTTGTGAAAGGTGCTATATACGACAGGAAAGCAAGAGTATTTTAGAATGACTTATTTGAGATTTATTCTTTACGGATTTGTGATATGAACTGAAGGAGGGGAACCATAGAGTGTCAGACGAGAATGGATTTAAGAGGGCAACAGGCTGCTGGGTTTAAGGTCACTGTATCCTGCAGCTCGGTGACATTACAAACACAACATGGTCCTGTCAATTTTTGTAGCCGCTACAAAATCAGAGCGAAACAAATGGGACTTCAATGATTTCTAAAACAGAAGCATGTAGCACAGTTCTTAAGGACCTTGACTTTTAACCAGGTGGTTGCTATATTAAGGCTCTACAAGGCCTGAGGTTAGTGTATAACCTACACAATTTTGGATGCTTCAGAAAAACATCAAGTTTAGGGTAGAAAACTGTTGGTCTTCCATATACACGGAAAACCGTGACTTAAATCCTTTGACTATATATGGTTTACGGGCGTGATTCACGTTAGAATTCTTTCTAAGCTTGTGTTAAATTGGATGTGATGGATAAAAACTATCTGGTGTAGGAACAGTCAGTCTCAAATTGGTTAGCGGAAAGTCAAATCTCTTGGGCTTCACCTGCAGGAACTTTCGATCCACGATATCCCAGTAAATGCTTCCAGTTCGTGCTTAGTGAGCACCATGACTAAGCAATTTGCTAATTAAAGTGTCTATATCAACGATCAAAATCACCGATTAGGAATTCCTCCCATTTTGTCGAATGTGGGGTCTTGCTGTGCAGCGAGTCAATTTATTTTATTTTGCTATACACTGAGTAATCAAAATAAATTAACCATGGCTTCTGGCCACATTAAGTAATATTTTAATATTTTACACATCTGAGTAAATCTGTGGAATATATTGTCAATACCTAAAGGAATATTTGTCTGAAATATAAAAGTATTTTAGACGCGACTGGCATAAATGAAACCCTTAAATACACATGAGGTGTAATGCAATGAACTTGATAATTAGAAGAAACATAATGTTATCCAACAGCAATACTACTCATAATAAAATGCATTAAGAAATTTGCGAGACAAAAGCACACCAAAAAACCGAGTAGTAGGGTCATGAACATGAAGTCCCTTCCCCCACAGGTAAAAAAAAATAAAGAACTGCAGCTAACAGCCAGAGCGCCGACTAGTTATCTTGCATTTACATGCTGCAAACAGAGCAAATAACAGGTACTCGTGTTATAGTAACATTGCAAACTGCCTCTTTAAAAACTGTAGGCATTCAGCACTTGTACTGTACAAAGGAGAAACCCTTTAAAATGGTTTTGACAGTTTCCAAACAGGCCATGCCTTATTTTTCAGCATCGGGATATCATTGGCCAATGAGTCGGACATCTTCAGCGTGATTGGTTGCTTTTTTTCGTACGGTTTCTTCAGAACTCCGAGACGCTGAATATTGGGTTACAGTGTAGCAAAATGGCGGCTGTCATTCAGAATCCACTCAAAGCGTAAGTAATTTTAAAAAATTACTGCAATTGCATTTCATTTACTTCATTGTTTATTTTACCGGTAACGTTAAATTTAAAATACCGCGGAACGAATATAACAAAAAAACATGGTTGTTATGCCTTTTCCAGTATTTTCCCTTGCACAATTTTCTCGCACATGCATCTGAAAAAATAGCTAGCTAAACTAGTGGCTAGCCAGCTAATGCCAATATAGTTTATTTACGGAACACCAAATGAACAATGAAATAACTTGACAACTCCAGAAAATAATCCTTTAATGCCGTTTTCAAAATTTCGTAGTCGGAAGTGCACAGTGGCTGGTGCTGAATTCATAGGAATACAATGATTTCATTCCGTGTACTAAAATTAAACTATATTTCATAGTCCGTTTGCGGGACGATTGCATGTACTTCCAGCGATTTTATGAATGCATGCATTCTTTTCGGAAACCGGTATATCGTTTATTGTGATTGTTACTTAGCTGCAGCCGTAGAAGAAATGCACGATTTTATATTGTTAAATCATATAAGCAAGAGCGATTATTGTTGTTTTCCCAGCGCTACCAGATAAGGTCCCCCTTAAGATATTTAAATTTTATTTAATCATCAGCCGATCGGTTGATCGGAATTCATGAACGTTTACACATTGCAAAAGTTGTTGAGATAATATAATGGAGGTAACTTCGCGTCATGCAAGGCGGTGAGGGGTAGGAGGGGGTTAGTCAGTCTGTCCTAAATGCGGGGATATTCGGAGAGTCTCCTTGCTGCTCGGAGATCCTGTTGCGAACGAATAAAGCGGCTCGTGCCTGAATAAACGCCGATTGTTGTATCGATTTTAATTGTGACGTCAGCGCATCGTACGGGACGCCGCTGATTTCGGGGGGAGCTGGGGGGGGGGACCGGCCGTTTAAGGGGATGCATGTCAAGTTTCCTCTCCGTTTATTGCAATCCGCCTCTCCTTTTGACATTTTCACCGGCGCGTCGTGCTGTAACTTAAGCAGTCCTAAACTTGAAATTCGGGTCCGCAGATCTTAAATAATTAATCTCACAACGAAAATAATACAAGCTTAATTTTGCACTGTCGGATTTGTTCAGTTTGTGGCTGGTTTAAGGTAATTCCTCTGATAACATCGAATGTTTAATAATGGTGTGTGGTCGCAGAAATTGAGTTTTGGATGAACTGTTCTATGAATATCAGAATCCGTAACATTCATAGAAGTTTGCAGAGTGCATTTCTTATGCGGAATTTAAATGCAGTTCATTGCATCTTGCTAGCCTAGTTAGAGCTCGTGGTCGGGTGAATGAGTTTAACTGCATTGATTGCTGAGCATTTTCGTGTTTGCCTTCATTTCGCACGAAAGCTGAAGCTGCATGTGCGGGTTGGCTCCGCTCCAAAGCGAGGTGCGAGCCCACAGCTAGGCTGACACTTCGATCCGTGTAAGCGTTATTCCCTTTCATCTCCTGTATTTTTAGCACAGTCTGTTTTCGGTCTGCTGGTTTTTCGCTTTCCGCACTCCAAAGAACGAAGCAAAAGAAACTTATTGTTGATCGGTGAAGGCTGACTGCACGTGGACAGAGACCTTTCGCGACAAGATCATCCCGTATCGCGTTTGCGCCTCTCCTAATAACTAAATATGATGCGCGTCAGATGATAGACTTGCAACAAAAGCATGGAATAATAATATATTTATTTTTCCAGCATCGTCATTGTCACGCACCCTAACTAGGGACTTTCCCGGAAAATCAGATAAAGCGCATATCGGAAATAGTCTACTAGGTTATAAATTGCCTTAATTCAGACTGTTATGGGAAGCAAGGAAAATGATCGGGAATGCTGTTTGTACGTTTGTATGATTGCAAATGTCAGGAATAAGATGTGTGAGAAATTGTGTAGGAGAGAGACCATGGGGCCTCTTGTTTTGAAATGATTAGGAGGGTGGTTAGGGGGCGTGTGAGAGTGCCCTGGTGTACTGGTGTGAGCAGTAGTGGACAGGAATTCCATGCCTTTGTCTGGCGTTCCCAATGGCCCTGTCAGCTTGTGTTGAATCCCAGGACTGCTTTACATAGCTGTGTTTTCAGGAATATTCCATAAACGCACGGCGCCTCTGAGTGAAACTGGAATGCAACAATGCAAATCTATTAAAGTTTTGCATAAAGAAAAACATCAGATCTCTGCTTATCCTTCCCAGAATCAGGGATGGACTGGCTATTGGGATTATCTGGGGAATCTGCAATGGGCCGCTGTAGTGGTAGACCATGAGTGAAATTTCCCCGCCCCCAGAGTGCAAAATATTTAAGGGGACCTCTGGACATAATTTATGGGGCTGTTTTCTGTTCCTAGTTCATCTCTTTCCAGGATTGCGCACTTTAAAGAATTGGTCCATATAAAACCCGGTGAATCATGAAATGTACCGTGGGTTGTGGAATGTGATTGTTTTTTGGAGAGCAGTGATTACATGGCTGTTAGACAGATTAGGAGTCTGGGGGTGTCTTGTCCTGTTCCGGCCCTTTGTTTCAGTCCACTGTCCCTCACGTGTGGAATGTGTGCACTGCAATGTTCTTGCCATTATGGAAACCCAGTTCTGGTGGCAGGAATTCCTCTGCTGTGTCCACTGCCATGCCGATAAGCTGTTTATTCGTAGGGAGGGGTAGGCGGTTCTTCTATTTCACACTACAAAATTCCTGAGTCACATACTGAGCCAGTAGGAGTGGGGTTGGGGGGGGGGGGCAGCACAGGGGGCTTAGGGGGTGGAGAACTAGCGGGTTTATCCAGGGGTGTTGTCTGTGTTAGTGTTGCTGTTGGCTATGCTGATAGGTGTTC
>JAODKC010000028.1:795895-811274 GCA_026777985.1 Mormyrops attenuatus | reverse complement strand
AGACTGTGCATGTGAAATCAAAAAACTGCCTCTTGATGTTAGCATACATTGCCCCTTGACCCTAGTATCGTCTAGCTGATGACATAACCCAGAATGATGTTATCCTGCCCTCAAGGTTTTTTCAGGTGTTTTTCTTAAGCCATGTCTTGCCAGTGTGTATGTAACGGCCCCGGGTTTTTGTCGTGGGTCCTCAGTGGTGTGCCTCAATGGTACACACTCAGATGACCCCGCAAGCCAAGCTGAAGGTTACTGTCACTTCGGGTTCCATAAGAAGTGGTCATGCTTGGCCCGCTAGATATGCGGCAGCGTTTTGCTCGTCTTCTGCCCTTTCTCTTCCTTCAGAGTAGGATGGTGAGAGAATTGCTCTAGTCTTCCAGCAGTAATATGCCAACGGGAAAGCAGGCTGCCAGAAAGGCAGCGCATTACTGGTAGATCATCCTGGTTGTGGTTTAAGCTAGATCAAGAAGGGTTTGTGGTATTTGTTCTTTTTTTTGTCACAATTGTATAAATCTCACTGGTGCTTGAACTGAACACAAGACTGCATGAGATTAGGTTTGCAAATTAATTTCCTGGTGCAAGCAGAATGTCTTACAATGTCATTTGTGTGATCAAATACCGAACATTCAGGTACTTTAAAAGGAGAGCCAGATCAAACTTACACACATACACACACACACACACTCTGCTCTTATCAGGGATGGTCTCTGTAACCGTAACCATGACGCAAACAGCACAGCCTTTGGCTCTCTAACTGGAAAGTTGCCTCACGTTTTGAGCATAATGTGTGATCTTTCCTTTCTTGAAGAGTTTCCTCTCAGTAGGGGTTCTGGCTTCCGTCACATCAGGGTGAGTAAAGTAGCTGCTCCCTGCAACATTGCGACATCAAGATTGTAGAATGAAAGTGAACATTTCCTCACTCAATGCTCAAGATGTCACTTGTAGCTTCATCCTGTGGAAAGTCCATACTGGGCGTCAGACCTCCGACGAGCTTCTTGGTGTGCTTCCGAAGGACAGTTGACTGTCATTGTTGAAGGTAGTCAGGGCAGTGTCATCAGGGAAACCTTGTACAGTTTACGTACCTCTTAAAAGTCCACTAAGGCTGAAGGTCAAGGCACCCCTTAGCTGGCCTTCTGGATTGAAGGAGAAAACTATGTTGAGATGAAGCTGAGATCAAACTGACTGTTGTAAACTTATTTTTGTCTGTAAATAATCAAAATGAAACAACGGAAGTCTTTGTAAGTTAAACTATTTTTATTGTAACAAAGGCAAATAAAGAATAGCACTGCTACCCCTTGCCTGGGCACTGATCTTGTGGAGTAAAGAAAAAGTGTGGATCCCTTGACCCCTGTCCTCTACTGCCTCTAGATGATGTGCCATGATTACAAACCTGAAGGATGCCAGTCAGAGGCCAAAAGCATTTCAGAACTCTTACTCTGCTTATATGACACAGCCCTCCAATACTGTGACGTTTACACCATGGCCACTAACCAAATCGATGAGAAATTAGTTCCTGTACTCTGCAGTAGGATTCAGACAAGAAAAACCCAAATATCAAGGATTGGCAGACAAGGTAAGGCAGCTCCGCACAACACATCAGGTAAACCCAAACAGGCGAAGTGCAGTTTGATGTACAATGCAAACGGTCAAACGTGCAAGGACAAATGATCTCAATTTCAGTGAGAGATAGTTTTGGGGTATTATACTGTATGTAAGGTGTTAGGGTAGGCAACTCTTTATGTAGCACCTTATGTTATCTTCAAGAGTACAGAATGGATTTTCTCAGACCCAAGTTTCTACAAGGTAGAAGTCCTTCATATGAATACCACACAACCGTAGTGTGGTCAAAATGTACATCCAGGTTTGTGGAATTATATGTGCTCTGTTGTTTGCTCTTTTTTTTCTTTGGTGCCCCTGTCTGTCACATGAAGCCTGTATACCAGCCAATTTATCCCTGTAGGTTGCCTTAGCAACAGGGTGCAGCTCACATGTAGTGCCACGTGACTTGTGTGGCGGGGAAAAAAAATGTTTGTTTCTTCCGGTAACTCAAAGCCATATTTTGATAGAGGATCATGTCATTGCTGTTCCCAGAAGCCTCCGCACTCCACCTTAGTGTCAGCCCTCCAGTTGGGGTCCCTGATTGGAGTCACTGGTTTCCGGTTATACTTGACTTTTCTGGGTCTGTGAAGTGAGTCAGAGACGTGAAGGAGTTGTTGCACTTCGTCGTAGACACATAGCAGAATACGGCAGCCCTTCGCTTAGCCTGACTGTTGCTATGAGAGAAGCAGATGTGTTCATATATGTCCACATAGCAGAGAACACCTTGTCGCTGGTGACCACTGAGGAACCTCTACGCTAGGTTGTCAACTATCTTTAACAGTATTACTCTTTCCCAATTACAGGCAGATGTCATGCAAGCATCCACCAAGTATGTATTGACCTTACAGCTGTGCAACCAACGCTGGGCTTGTCAATGTAACAGCAAACAGACATTGTTCCCTGCCTTGTTTTCCCATTGCCCTTGAACGTTCCATTCCTATTTTAAACTGTAAACTGTAACTGTACAGTGTAAAGATACCATGAATGACTAAATGACTACATTTTTTCCTCAGGAGCCATGTTTCTGCCTTTGGAATTATAACAAAATTTCCAGAGTGATAAACACTATATTTAACCTGAAGCTTTCTGCATAATGGATGAAAATAGGTCATCAGCAGCAACAAAGAATTAACCAACACTTACAGGAGCAGGTGTGCTAGTACCATTAAACTTTAAGGGGAAAACATATGGAATAAATGGCACTTTAAAGTAACTGATGGGGTATTTCACATTTTACAATCTTTTAGGTGATTTAGCTGGTCCAATGTGTGAAAAGCTCCTTGTGTGAGGAATTAAAATAAACACTTTGATGTTGTTAATGAAAATGAAACATTCCTGTGTTAGGGAAACGTAATCCAACATTGCTGCTCTAGTTCGTTATATGATCTCTGTGGATCTCACCAGACATCAAGACAGGTTGCGGTGCATGGCATGCCGGAAAATCCATGCAGCTCCCCTGGCTCATCAAAGATGTCTGCTGCATGCCTGGGTCTCTCAGATAGCCTTTAATTAGAGCACTGTTTTTAGTCACTTCCTGGGTAATTAGCAAGCAGTGCACGCACAGAGCGATCAGGAAAGAGCCTGCCGGGAAAATCAGAGCTCGTCTTTGCTTTCCTCTTCCTCCCACACCTTCCTATCAATTTTGATTGAGCGGCTGACAGGAGGATGGCATTTTTAAGAATGATGTCAGAAGCTTATGTCGGTCCTATGCTCGGTGCTAAAAAGCACTACCTTGAAAGAAGATCTGGTGGATTGTCCCCCAAAAATCAGCAGTCATGCTCAACAACATGACAGCCCGTGAGCGGTAAGAGAGAACGTCACCCTGGCCTCAGGTTCAGATGCAGGTGCATGAGTCAGCCATGGTGATATACGGCCATGTGTCAAGATGAAGGATGGAATGTCGGATGCACTGTGAAAGGAGGAAATGCAGAGATGGAAAATGGCAGCACAGAAGGTTCAGAACATACCCAGATAGGAGTTGTACTTCAGCCCATGTATCATTATATAACCTTGGATGTCCTCACTCCATCCCCTACAGGTCACCCCACCTGTCTGCAATTCACTGACAACATGATTCAGGCTGTGTGCACCTACCAGTGGCAGTGTATTGAATGCAAGTCCTGCAGCCGGTGCGGCACCTCTGAGAATGATGCAAGACCCCCGCCCCCCACCTAGCAACAGAGTGATAACCGTGTACTCTGGCAAATCGGGGCAAGGGCCACCCTAAATATGGGGCTTGAGGCAAACCTGCTTTCTCTCTATTTCCTTAGGACCAGCTTCTCTTCTGTGACGACTGTGACCGGGGCTACCACATGTACTGTCTAAATCCTCCCATGAGTCAGCCCCCTGAAGGTGAGGCTCAGCCATGTCCTGTTGGACCTTGAGGTCTCAGAACTCTGTGCTCCGTGCCCATAAGACTTACACCATCATGCACGTAGCCTAGCAATGATCACTCTTGAGAAAGTGAATGGCCTGCCATCATGGGATCATTCCAGACGTGTCTATAGAAAGGTAACATGTTTCCTTCTGACCTTTCCTCTACAGGGAGCTGGAGCTGCTATCTGTGTCTGGCCCTCCTGAAAGACAAGGCCTCAGTCTTCTCTGAGCCATAATGGCAGGCAAGGCAGCGGGGAAATAGATGTCAATTATGGCTACATTCCTTTTTAAGCATACAGGCACTTCTAGCATAGCCAAATCCCCATCCACATACAAACACATGTACAATCGATCAAACCAGACCCCGTGTGGTCACTTTGCTGGTAATCACTTTTCATTCTGACCATACATCTGCTAGCTACATCTCTGCAAAAATGCCCAAGCTGCTTGATGCTGTAGCAGTCACCGCCTCACCTAGCCGAGTAAACTAAACATAATAGTGTGGAAAACATGCAGTCATTCATTTTGAGTGAAAGTGTCATTGCACAATCACCCCTACTCTACCTCGCAACAATCAGAAGCTCAACGCCAGCTTTTGAAACGTTTATCAACCGAGGACTGTGGTCCCTTTAAGGTAAATCTTCACCATATGAAAAAGTGTCCCTCCCACACAAAACTCAAAAGCACAATCTCTGTATGCGATGAGATTAGATGTAAACTGTGACGCAGACTTGCTGGATTCTGTGGCAGTATACAGAGCACTGACAAACACGGGGGTGAGCAAAACTACGTCACATCCTCCGGGAATTTGGTGCAGCAACTCAGAGTGAAGGTTATTGTTTTGTAAGGCTGAATTTCCGCTCTACTGGCAACTCTGATTGGTGACGTATGGATTAGACTGTTTTATTATCTATAACTATTTTTATATCTTGGCATTTCCTACCCAAATTAGAAGCGCTTAGCAGCAAGATTGGGTAAGACTGCTTGTGTCCATGACCCATGGCTTTATGTGCAAGTATGGCATCAAGTTTAAATATTAACAGATAGTTCAATCAAGAAGACCTCAATGGATATATGACATGAGTGTTTATTTGATTAAACAATGTAAATAAAATGAGAAAGTTGGTTTGGCGAAGCCCGTCTCTTGGTCGTCGGTTCCATCGCTTCAGATGACAACAAATCTGGCTGGGCGACCAGGCAGGAGGCGAAGGTGGTGTAGGGGAGGAGGAGGTCGAACCGAATAGCTGTAACGGCAAAGAAGTGGGTTAGACTTGCTCCTTATATAAACCCCTGATTGATGTGATTGGATCTGTTTGCATTCTTTAGGTCTCCTTGTTTGAACTTTCGTATTCACTTTCATGAGTACAGCTTCATCTGCATAAATGTCTTAATTTTTGCATTAAAAAGTCACATTCAATACAGTTATGCCTTTAGAATGGGTTAGTGTCTGTAATTATAATTAAGGTGGCCGAATACTTCAAATGACATCCAGTCAAAACAATGGCTTGCATACTTAAGATGGTGTTGCTACCTTGCTTGTTATATGTCACACCACAACCCAAGAGGGGAAAACATTACATGGTTACAACGTTCACTGTTAACACAAATACACTTATTCATTTACATTATTTAAAGTGTGGTGCGGTGCAAAGCATGCCAGTAACTGAAAAATTAATCCTGCCGGCCAACACTGCGGCATCATATTTAAGTCAGGCAATCATGGACGTAGGTGGGATCAGAACAAGCGAAAAGGTGAACTGCTGGGAACAGCACAGGCGATGCCTGGAAAGGGTTATGACTGCGGTTGTCGATTTCGTCTGAAGTATACGGCCATCTTTAGATGCGGCCGATGTTGAATCGTAGCGAATGTATATTGTAATGTATTGCCATGTCCACTACGTATGTCCAACTTACTGCCAGTCATCTGCTTGATTTTTTACCTCTGACTTTTCAAGCGTTACAGTCAACTCACAGTATGCCGAATATAAGAGCAGTAATCTGGTCATTTGTGCTTCAAGTGTAACTTCACGCTTGATTTGATCAAGAATCCACTTGTATGTCTCCAGTCCATAGCTGTCTTCTTCCAATCCTGTATCTCTCATTCTGTTGGCATTCAAGTTTGTATACCTCTTTTGCCGATTTGGGAAGAATCAGTTTCTATGTTCCATCCTGAGTATGCCTTTTTGTCCAGTTTAGATTTTCATACGTGTAATTAAATGCTCTCCCGATTACCTTGCAGGCCATCCAGTTGTATCCAGATTTGTCTGGCATCATTTCATCAGTACTGATTGATTTGTCTTCCATTGCTTATAATATTTCTAGTTAATGCCATCTATCCCTGCGGTCTTCCTTTTCAGCAATGCTGAACTGACCTCTTCATTATGGAAGGCTCTTTCATGTATCTGACCTCATTCAATGTACCTTGTTTGGGGATGTGTTTGCTGTAGAGGCCTTCTGTGCATTGTTAACACCTCTAGTTAGTCATTATTATGATGAATTATTTGCTCATTTTTCCATGTTTATTTCTGAATTCAATGACTTTGGATGTTGTTGTCTGTGATACTGTAAGCCTTTAGCTTCTTTCACTGATACTGTTTTTTTAATAGCACATTAGTGGTATGTAAGAAGATACCATTAAGGAGATCAGTTACCTTTATTATGTTGTGCTAAGTAACACTAACCTAATGCAATCACTCTCTAAGCAGTAGTTAACAGTTTTAATGAAGATGTGGGCCCCACTCCAGCTAGATATAAATGGACATCTCAAGCATATAGAGAGAGCTTCACATTTGTGTGATATCCTCTGAGGCTTCATATCACGCACTGGCCTCACTGGATCACACGGGCCGCTCTACTCTACTAGTTATGTCAGCTCATGTCAAAAAGCTGGACTCTGAAATGCTTCATGTATAACTTCCTGCAAACCCCCCATCCCTGCCCCCACTGCCCAGAACAGGACAGCAGACAACCGAAGACCACAAACGGAGCAAGAGACAGAACCAATATGGATTCCAAAGACAACATAAAATATACTGGGACTTGTACACTGTGTCATCATTCTTTTTTTTTGCTCTGAAGCAGTGATTCATTGTTCCAGAAGAGAGACACCTCTTTTTATTCACCTTAATGCTGATTTTCCCCCCGTAGAATACCCATGGAGACTGTTGATGCTGTAAAATGTTGATTTAATGTTAAAAAACTTGTTCCATACCCTGAAATTCAGTCTGGGTTTCTGCTTTCTCTTTGTTTTTAATGTAATGTTTCTAATATAGAAGTTTACCTGATCTTCGCTTTCACTGTCTTCAACTTCAAGTTTGATTATTATGTGCAACAAACTTTCATTTGTATTTTCATGTATTATTACTAGATGGCATAAGATGTTATTGAGAAGTTTTTGAAAGGGAAATTTTTGAGTTTTTCACTTGCAGAGTGGTGCTTACACCTAGGAAGAACAGGTGAATAGCCTAGCTGTTGACAGTTCAGTTCCCTGCAAAGGGAATTTAAATAATTAGGAGGAACGATCATGAGTCAAATGTCAAATGAGTGTCTAAAACGTCCCCTTCCTATATGCATCATTGAACCTTAGCTCTTGTGGAGTTCATGTTCACAGCAGTGAATACAACCAAGGCTTATTTTTTAACTTACTTTTTAATTTTATTATGTTTCTTTTGTATTTGATTTGCTGCTGTATGCTGTGTCCACCTGGCAGTAGACAGGTTTGCTATTACAATGTTTAAATACCGAGTCCCTTACCCGGATGTGAAAGGGAGGTTCTGGTGCAGTGACTCAGCAGTTAAGGCAGTTCGGTGCGTCCCCTCAAGGCTGTGACTCCTGTCAGGATCTTCTATGAATGGTTAAAAGCTTTTAGTTTAGTAGAACATCAGTCTGCAGGCAAATTTCAAGCACCAAAATTCCAGCTGCCTCATAAGCAATGAGTCCCAATGCACTAATAGAGGGATGCTATACATGGGATTCAGATATAGCCGTAACATACAGTATCAGGCTTATGAGATATTCACAATGTCATCATCAGGCTTGTGAGATGTTCAGAATGTCGTCATGAGGCTTCTGAGATGGTTGGAATGTCATCATCAGGCTTAGATATTCAGAATGTCAGGCTTATGAGATGTTTGGAATGTCATCATGAGGCTAAGATGTTCTGAATGTCAGGTTTGTGAGATGTTTGGAATCCCATAATCAGACTTACATCTTCGGAATGGAATCATCAGGTTTATGAGATATTTGGAATGCCATCATCAGGCTTACTTGTTGTTTACAATGTCATTATGAGGCTTTTGAGATTTTTGGAATGTCATCATCAGGCTTGGTTGTTCAGAATGTCATCGTCAGGTTTACGAGATATTTGGAATGTCATCATCATGCTTACAAGTTCGAAATGTTAGGTGTATGAGATATCTGGAACATAATCATGAGGTTTAGATGTTCGGAATGTCATCATCAATCCAACTTAGGGGGAAATTTGGGGGTTAGTGTTAGGATTGGCACTGCAGCCATCTGAAAAAATGCACACCGATCCATTCAGACTGGTGTGGTACTGAGGTATCACCTACCGCATGGCTGTACTCATCCCTGAGGTGGTTTATCATCTGGCGGGTGCAGCAACACACTGTAATCAGCGTGTGCTCCTTACCACACCTAGTAATGTGGAAAGTTGAAAAACTGCAGTCTTGTGGAGATTTCACTAGATCCACTACAGAACGCCACAGGCAACTCAAAATGCATAGAAGGATGCGATTTAGCATCCTGTCCGTCCTGGAAACGCTGAAAGTAGAATAAACTTCAATCTTGTGGAAATAACAAGACATCCACTTCAAAACAACACAGGCAACTCAAAATGCACCGTAGTACACGTGTGTCTGCATTCTATGAGTCTTGAAAATTCTGAAAGTAGAACAAATTTTCTTGTGGAAATTTCACTATCTCCACTCCAGGACACCACAGGCGACTCAAAATACCCAGCAGGATGCATTTCAGGATTGTACGAGTCCTAGTTATGTGGAAGGTTCATAAAACAGCAAACAGTATCTCCCACTTCAGAACACCACAGGTGAATCAAAATGCGGAGCAGGAGGCGGATCTCCCTTGTGTATGTTGTGGTACTGCGGATTTTTGAAAGAACTTCATTCTTGGTACGATTTCACTATCTCCATTTCAGAACACCATAGGCGACTCAAAATGCACAGTTTCACATGTTCAGCATTCTGCGCGTCCTCATAACGAAGAAAGTTGAAAAATTTCAATCTTGTGGTGATATCAAGTCATCCGCCTCAGAACAACACAGCCGACACAAAATGCACAGTAGGAAGAGATTCCGTATTCTGTCCGTCCTGGAAATGCTGAAAAGTAGAATAAACTTCAGTCTTGTACAAATATCAAGAACACCACAGGCCACTTAAAATGCACAGTACAATGCGTTTCAGGATTCTGCGAGTCATAGTACAGTGGAAAGCTGACAAAACGTCAGCCATGATTCAAAATCAGTATCTGCACCTCAGAACATCACAAGCAAATCATAATGCAGAGTAGGTTGTGGTTCTCTGTTCTGTACGTCCTGGTAATTCAGAATGTTGAAAGAACTTCATTCTTGTTAAGATTTCACTATCCCCACTTCAGAACACCACAAGCAACTCAAAATGCACAGTAGGACATGTTTCATCATTCTGCACGTCCTGGTAACGAAGAAAGTTGAAAAATCTTGTGGGGATATCAAAATATCAAATTCAGAAGACCATAACTGACAGAAAATGCACCATAGGAAGTGGTTCCATGCCCCATCTGCCACGGAAATGCTGAAAGTAGAATAAACTTCAATCTTGTGGAAATATCAAGACATCCACTTCAGAACACCACAGGCAGCTCAAAGTGCTCAGTACAACACATTTCAGGATTCTGAGAGTCCTAGAATTTGAAAAGTGTGGAAAGTTCAGTCGTAATTCAAAGTCAGTATCTCCACCTCAGAACACCACAGGCAACTCAAAATGCAAAGTTTGATGCGTTTCAGCATCCTGGTAACGAATGTAGTTAAAAAGCTTCAATCTTGTGGAGATAAAGACATCCACTTCAGAATACAGGTGAGACAAAATGCACAGTATTTGTCATTAGGGTTACCATGTTGATATTCAGAACCACTTGGTTGACCAGGAAGTTGGCTAAGCAAATCCTTTTTGAGGCGCCTGTGTTTTTCTGTAGTGAAATCTCCACAAGATTGAAGGTTTTTCAACTTTCCACATTACCAAGACACACTAAATGCAAAAAGGCATCCAACTGTGCATTTTGAGTCATCTGTAGGTTCTGAAGTGCACTTTTCAGATGGTATAAGACTTGTTTGTACATTATGGGAAAGTTCTGAGATATGTCTTGTCAAACTTAGCTCATATACACAATATAGCATGGATTTCAAAGTGCATCTTCAAAAAAAATGGTAGAGTAAAAAGTTATACAAATTTAGTCTGGAAATAGCTTGGGACAATGCCTTTCAGCTGGTATAAGACATGTTTGTACATCATGGGACAATTTTGAGATTTATCCTGTCAAACTTGGCACATATAAGCAAATGCAGATAAAACCATGGATTTCAAAGTTTCATTTTCTTGAAAATGGCACAGCAAAAGTTGACCCAAATTGGTCCGTAAAACACTTGGGACCATGCCTTTCACGTAGGATAAAACTTTATACATTATGGAAAAATTCTGAGATTTATCCCATCAAGCTTGGCTCATATAACACAATGTAACCTATTTCATCATCTTGAAAATGGTATAGTAAAAGTTAACCAAATTGGCAATAGCCTTAACCTTGCCTTTCTGATGGTATTAGACTTTTTTTATAGATTATGGGAAAATTCTGAGATATGGCCTGTCAGACTTAGCTCATATAAGCAAATGTATATATCACAGATTTCAAAGTGCTTTTTCTTGAAAATTGTATCGTAAAAGTGTCATGACCTGCTCGTTCAATCCTCTTGTGTGCCACCCCCCCTTTTTACCGCGTGTGGAATCCCGATGTTTTTCAGCTGTGTCTAGTTGTTATTAATTGATTTGGTGTCTTTAGTATTTCCTTGTCTATATCACCCCTGTCCGCTCATTGACGCTTTGTGCTTGCGTTATGTCCTGTGGTTCTGTCTTTGCTAATAAATCCCTGTTTACCCGATTTCACGATTTTGTGCTGCTTTCCTGGACGCAGTCCCTGACAGAATGACCAGACCAAAAGAGAAGACACCTCCCCTCAGCGAGGCGGAACACTTCAATCTGCTTGACGAGGTAGTTTACTGGCTCGGACAGCCCGAGGTAACGGAGGACCCCGTGGCGCGAGACGACATTTTACGGTCCCTTCCGTGGATCCACACCTCATGGAGGAGGTATGAATAAATGTGACCCAGCTGAAAGGCGTCCTCCGTTGCTGTGCGAGCCGCCGGACCTCGCAGCGCCAGCTCGTAGGAAAAAGAAGCGGAGAAAGAGACGGGAGGATGTGATGGCCGTTTCCCTAGAGGCCGTCTCAATCTCCGCTATTTCCCCTACGGCATGCCGGGAGGAGCCCAGCCCGGCGGTGTCTACGCCCGACACCTGGCTGCCTGCTGGTGCTTCGCCTGCTGCTGCTTTGCCTGCGTGCGAGGCCAGTCTTCCTGCTGCTTCGCCTGTGCGCGAGGCCCGTCTTCCAGCTACTTCACCGGCGTGTGAGGCCCGTCTGCCTGCTGCTTCTCCAGCCCCCGTGGTTGATGCTTCGCCCCCCGTGGTTCCTGCTGAGGTGCCTGATCTGCCCCTGGAGGTTCCAACTGAGGTACCTGATCTGCCCCCAGAGGTTCTTGACCCTACTCCCAGCTCCCATGGCCCCAGACCCTGTCCCCAAGGAGGTCCCTGACTACCCAGACCACCGCTCCTCCCTCCATAGTGGAGTTGGAGGAGGAGCTTGAGTGGGACCCCTTGGGGATTTCCCTGACTGCCCCTGTGCACCTCTCATGTGGGTTACCCCATCCACCACTACAATGTGGCAGATCCCTGCCAGAGCTCTGTGTCCTGAAAAGGGAGAGGACATCTGCACAGGGGTCGGGTCTCGCCCACCCTGCCCCCTGGCTCACCTGCGGGTCCTCCGGCTTTGGCTCGGCAGTTGCCTGTGGTTCCCCTGGCTCCTGCTCGGCAGTCGCCTGCGGGTCCTCCTGCAGTGCCTCACTGGGCGGCTGCGGTCCCGCCTCCGACGCCTCGTCAGTCGCCTGTGCCTTTGCCTGCCGTGGCTTCTGCTCCCTTCTCGCCTCCTCCAGTGTCCCCTTCACCTTCCTCCTCACGTCCTTCGTCAGTCCCTTCACCTTCCTCCTCGCCTCCTTCAGCATCCCCTCCGGCTCCTGCCTCACAGTCGCGGAGGGTCCCGCCTGTTCCTGCCTCTTGGATGCCTGCTGCCCCTGCAGCTCCCGCCTTCTGCCTGCCGGGGTTCCCTCCGGCTCCCTGCTTCCCCCCGCCCTTTGCTTCCTTGCCCCCTGCGTTTGCTCCTCATCTGTTTGCTCCGCCCTTGTTCCCTCCTGGCCCCTTTTTTCCTCCTGTTGGTTTGTCTCCTGGTGTTGTTACTTCGTTTTTCCCCTTCCTTGGGTTCTGTGTTTCCATCCTTGGTGCCTCTGTGTCTGTCTGCGTTTCCTGTGATATGTCGGCTGATGTTTTGGTTGCTGTCCTTGTGCCTGTTCTGTGTGTCAGTGCTGTTTCCCGTGTTGAGTTGATGTTCTTGGTTTTGTTTCCCCAGGTCCTGTCCTCTGTTGTCCCCGGTTCTCTTCCCTCCAGTCCTTTAGGCGCGCCTGGTGTGCGCGCCCTTTGGGGGGGGGGGTTCTATCATGACCTGCTCGTTCGATCCTCTTGTGTGCCATGCCCCCTTTTTATTGCATGTGGAATCCTGATGTTTTTCAGCTGTGTCTAGTTGTTGTTAATTGATTTGGTGTATTTAGTGTTTCCTTGTCTATCTCACCCCTGTCCAGTCATTGACGTTTCGGCTTGCATTATGTCCTGTGGTTCTGTCTTGGCTAATAAATCCCCGTTTACCTGATTTCACAGTTTTGTGCTGCTTTCCCAGATGCAGTCCCGGGCAAAAAGTCAACCAAATTTTGCCTCGAGCCTAGGACCTTGCCTTTCAGAAGGTATGAGCTGTTTATAGATTATTGTAAAATTCTCAGAAATGGCTTGTCAAACGTGTTTCATAACACAAAATTACATGGATTTCACATTATTTTCTTGGAAATCGTACAGTAAAAGTTGACCAAATTTTGTCTGGAAATAGCCTAAGTCTAGGACCACATGGTTCAGAAAAAATGTTAATCACGATTTTCTGTAACTATTTTTTTCCCCCTCAAATTTAAATCTTTATTCCACTCATTAAACTGCAAAAGGAAACACAACAAAACATGATTTTGCCAAATATATGCTTGATCCAGGACCAGCAACTTCTGACAACAGAAAGGAAACACTCAGTTGGGCATTCAGTTAGGGTAACCAAAATATATATATATATTAATAATGTATGCATGGACAAATGAAGTGACCCAAGCTTTAATTGTGATCTGGTCGGAAGGACCAGAGATCAGGATAGAATAAAAAGAAATAAAATATTTAGCATAATATAATAGGACAGCATGGTATAGGAAATTTTCTAGTATTGCAATGCGATTTTGTTGTAATAAATATTGTGAGATATGGGAATATATATATATAAAGGAGTTCAACATAAATTTCTCAGAAACCCATCTAGGAGTTATTTAAACAGCAAGGATGAAAATTATTATGATTTTCTCGGAGAACGCACGCACCGCTCATGCAAAAGCAGCATAAACTTTAATTTTTAAACATATAGCCTACTTGATAATCTTGAAAACGAATAATAATGAAAATCATAATTTTTTTTTCCTTTGAGAGAGGACGGGTTTTAGTGAAACCTTAACTCCATGACCGTACCAAACTGAGGGTAAGAAAAAGCCTGACTTAAATCTAGCTGACTGGCGAAGTATGAATTGCATGTGCATAAAATGCGATGTTGGTATTAATATCGCACTTCATCCAGCCCTATAATATACTACAGCCATTTTTCAAATTCAGTACAAAATAACCCGCCTCGAGTTGTGATGTCATTCGGCGGCGATACCAGTTTTTACACTGGTGGAAAACCAACACCTTGAAGTACTATATTTTTGGTACTTTCTTAAAGTACCAAAAGTAAGGTACCTTGTGCGGTGGGAAAGCACCCTTTAGTGAGAATGTACAATTATGGAATGACTCTTTGTGGAAAAGTCGGAGTGCTTGTTTTGATCCAGCTGATGTAATACAATGCAGAACCATTGTAATATAGAAATGAGATTGCTTATATACGTATGTGAATCGAGATCGCGTTGTCTTACGATAATTGTACAGCCATACCTAGGACCTTGTCTTTCAGGGGGTATTAGACTTTTTATACATTAAAGTAAGGAATTCACTGTAGTTAAGTACATCCTGTACTTCGTACATACGAGTAAAAATTGCCCTGTGGCTACTGGATCTGTACAGCCTACCTGATCTGTTCCTTCTGGATCCGGTTCATCTACAGCGTATATGTGCGGATGTGTGTGCTGCTCCCCATTTACGGACCATTTACAGCAGCCCCCAATATATGACAACGCATGTGTGAGAACGCGTCTATGCTAAAAGTAAAGTAATAGGCCTAATCAATCACCAATATAATTACTATATAACATTTCATTAAAAGTAAAGCATTCTGCTACAAGGCCCCTATATTGTGGATGGTTTATCAGCCTATGTTAGGGATGCCGAATTGGTCTTTAAATCTTGACTGAAGACCTATTACTTCAGCTTAGCCTACCCACAACTTAACACATAGCCCACTGTAACTATAGCTGCTGGTACTGCTTTACATGCCATTGTTATCTACTATACTTGTCCATTAATGTGTCTAAGAAACGGTGCCATCACCACTTTTTCCAAGGAATTAGAGGAAGTTTTTCTTTTCAATTCACAAGATGAAGGATTTGTTAATCTTTCAATAATAAAAAATGTTTTCCTATATCAAGCATGAAATCCTTATTAAAATCATCATTTATTTGTTTGTTCATTTGCTTATTTAAAACATGGAATCCTTGTTTTAAACCACCCTGGCAGGGATAATATGTACACTATGTGAAATAAATATCGCAAATCTAATATTTTTCGACTAGTACATGTCTTTCTTTGGAAACCATGCATTTAAAAAGTGTCATTTAAAAATCGGTATTTCTTTTTCCATTCTTGGAGTATTAATTTGGAAAAATGAATTTTACACATCAATTACGCTGATTTTATTAGTCGCTCGCTCTCTCTCTCTCTCTCTCTCTCACACACACACACACACACACACACACACACACACACACACACACACACACACA
>JAODKC010000028.1:778604-795795 GCA_026777985.1 Mormyrops attenuatus | reverse complement strand
CCCCCCCCCCCCCCCCCCCCCCCCCCCCCCCCCCCCCCCCCCCCCCCCCCCCCCCCCCCCGCGGCCCCCCCCCCCCCGCCAAAACCAAGTGATCGACACCACACAAAGTGAGGGCCACCATCACCAGCAGGGGGGACTCTGAGCTGGCAGCTCTAGGCCACTAACCCTGAAACATAGACAAGACAAAGGGGTTAAAACCACCTTACACTCCCGACGCCTTCGCTATCATCCGAGGCGAATGCAAACCAGAATAAACCCAAAATGATCTCCAACAAAAGAAAAGGAAAAAATACAACTATCAATTTAAACTCCGCCAATCCTAAAAAAATAAACATGTAATGTTGACCCTGTGTTAGCATACGTATGACAAATATATTGAAACTTGAAATTAATGTTATTGCATGAGATGGTGATTTCTGTACCTAACCTTTTGATCAAGTTGTTGATTTCAGAAACAATCGGTCCGGGAGATTCATAATAACCAATTTAAATTTTTTGAACAATATTCAGCTGTTCAGTAACCTCTGGTTCCCTCAGCTTCTCCACAGCCTCCTGATCTCTCACATTGAAAAAATTGTCCGATTTTGTAATATTTCTCCATGTGTAGCAGTACATGATTTCAGCCAGTCCTACCTCATAGGGTCACCGTAGTTGTATAGGTCGAGATAGCATCACCATATTATCCAAACTCTGGTTATCGTTAAAGATGCTGAGAACCCGTTTGTAAGTTTTAAATGCATAAAAGCGCCACATAAATTTGTTTACCGCCTCAAGGCTTTTTGACTTCGTCAGGAGCCTCTATTTAAACAAAAAAAAAAATCACTAAATTATAAATGCTCTGGTCATGACTATAACACCCCTGGTGTTAGGGTCGGCACCGACCCCATTTTAAGTTTAAAATGCATAAACACACCATGTACATTTGTGTACTGCAATATCTATTTAAACAAAATTAATAAATATATTAAAAAATCACTAGGCAAGCCATGCCCAGACATGTTAGGCAAGATAAGACCAATTCAGTTTATTTATATAATTCTCTTGAGGCTTATTTTATTTTTTTATTGAAAACGAGAGGTATGCTGTCAAAAGAAAGCTACACCAAAAATATTAAAACCAATCTTTTCACAACAAGGTAACCAAGAGGTAAGAAACAAACTGGATGATAAATAATTGTTTTGAGGGTATTTTATGGCTGATTTAAGACGTGGGTCGGCACCGACCCATCTGACATAAGAGATAGGTACAGAAAGCTAACACAGTCTGAAGGTTAATAGAGCTTCATTTGTGATTTTCAGTTTACAGCATCAGTTTCATCAGCTGTCTCCCAAAAGTGACAAGCAGCAGATGCGTAGGTGATGGCTGATGCCTAGAAACTTTGGCGTTGAAGCTTAAGAGGTATGTTAGAGATTGGAACTGTTCTTTTTGTCTAACTTGCATTTAGAAACAAAAGTATGGGTAATTTTACCTTCTAAGATACACTACCAGTCAAACATTTTTGAACACACTGAGATTTTCTACATTTGCATGTGACTCAATAGTCTTTGCTAACAAAAAAATTTACTGTATGTGCACAGTTTGAGTTCCTTTATTAGTAAGAACGTGTCTTATCTTTGATTCAGCAGTTATAAAAGCAGAGAAAATTCAAGGCATTCTTTCTACAAGGCACGTTAAATACTGCTCTGTTACATGGGATGAAACAGTTAACCAGTGCATTTAAAGTTAAAGGACAGCTTTGAATGTGACTGTGCCATCACCAGACAGCCAGTCCATAGGATGTCAGACATGCACTGTTACATACTCTTTCCATGTTATAAAGGAAACTTATTTTATTTGACTTATATTTTCATTTATAGTTATAGTTTCCAGAGCTTAACAAGAATAAAAAAACTGTTTATGAAATAAATAGAAAAGTGGTAAAAACCTGTGGTGTGCATAAACTTTTGACTGGTAGTGTATGTAAATTCCAATTTATCCATTTGGGATCAATAATAAGTCACCATTTCCATAATTCACCCCTGGGATCAATATAGTTAATCTTCTACCAAACACAACTTTCTACCAACCACTACCACTAGATGGCAATATTATTTGGAATATTTTTTGTTACAGTATCAACTTTGCATTAAATTAATTGACACAAACATGTTTTGAGGAAATTACTGAATGAACTCTAGCTACCTGGTAACAATAATTGTGTTTATCTAAATAAACATAAATTAGTTCAACTGTTGACCAACGTAAAATAATTTAAATGAGCAGTTTAACATTTTGTTCCTTAACTAGTGTGCCATGCATGTTTTTTTTTGGTGTAATGAGCTTGGCTTGTTAACTGGTAAATAAAAGAATGATAATGTCTACAAACTGTAAGACACATTTCACATGGGATACATACAGGATGTCAGAGGGAAAAGGTGAGGGCTGTCAGTATGAGGCCAGGTTCCTCAGGCTGGAGTTGCCTCTCCTGCCCCCCCATGGCGAGGAGGGGTATGTGCAGGTACCCAGTGACTTAAACAGAGGCTCATTCACTTAACAGTGACAAGCAAAAATGTAACGAACAAGACCCAAGAATAGTTAGACATACGTCCAAAAGTTTATTTGGTGGCTACAAGATATCAGGCTTTTGGGTCTTCTGGTAGCCTGCTAATAGGTGACTAAAAGCAGGAATCACCTAGGTATTTTACATGCATAGTTGTGTATCCTTATCAGCTTTTGTGCTTTTAATGACCATCTATAACACACGTTTATATACAGCACACTTTGAACACAGTGTCACTGTGCAAGTGTTGACAATAAAACATATTTAATAGAGGTGCAATATGAATAAATTAAGCATATCTATCTTATCACCCTTGAGGTCTATGACAGCCAATGGCTGCAAATTACATTATGTAACCTTTAACGTGCATTTGGACAATGCTAATAAAAAAAGAAATAAAAAATAAAAATCACCAAAATAATTCCTTGATTTTGTGCGAGGTACTGTCCTCATGGGTGTGAATGTTCTCTGGCAGTGGTAATACTCTGAATTCTGTCCTCCTCATAGGTCACCACTAGAGGGCACTGTAGTCAAGGGAGACTTTCCTCAGTCACTGTGCTTCCTGCGATGAGGAACCAGGTGCATTCCAGTGAAAAACACCTCCTGGCGGGCTGGTACCTGTTAACCAGATGAACGTCACCAGATGAAAGGCGGTGGCGGTGGCAGTAGCGGGAGGGGGGGCAGCAAAGGAGCCAGCCGCTGTATGTTTAGAGCCATAGGGTGAGGCGGAAAATGCCAGAGTACACTAATGGCCCAGTGATGTTTGGAAATACTTCCTTCCAGACAACTTCCTGTTCACCCAGCTACTTCCTGTTCATGGAGTCCACTGTAGTTGCCGATTCTTTGCCAACTAACACATGCAAAGCACAGTTTTGGGAGCTCTGTCAATGGAAACTGAAAACCAGTCACCGGCAACTCTCCAGCCAGATTGCAAAAGAAAAACACACACACACACACACATAAGCATTTTACATGGCAGCATAGAGAGACTTCCTGTGAAACATGCAGTACACAGAACAGGCTTCTACACCCCGACACCTGTCAGCACAGGCGCGTGGACCCGCACATTGGTCATGTATCGCCACAATTTAAAGTGTTGGTGTACTGTGGCCTTTAAACTGAAAAAGGCTTACATTCATCTTTTATTTACAATCACCAAAAAAGAAGACTGAACAGGAATTTCTAGTTTTCTTCTACAGGAACCCTGGGGTGTAATAGAGGGTCAAAGTGAAGAAGAAGGACAACATGGCATCTACAAGAGGAAACCTTCTACCACACAGGAGTGTTTTTACATTATGATGGGGGACACAAAACGAGAGGGAGAACTTGTACAGTACGTCACAGACAAGTCCTGCAAGCTGTGGTCTCAATAATCTTCTACACAACTTACAACACACTACTGGATTTCCCTGGCAAATCATTTCTCTCTTTGGAAGTAAGCAGCTCTGTGGAACTGATGGTTACCACCAATTTGCGCAATCTTAAACGATATCCAAGACAAGACAACAGGTCAGAGTTACACAAAGTCACATCACTCCATCCATGGGGCTCCTAACTCCTTTGCTGTTTTGGTCTAGAGAAGATTATACGTAACACTGGTACATTGCGTGAACAATGAGCTGACACCAACCCCTGAGGAAAACGAACATCTGGATTTTGTTTTGGGAGACCTTGTGGCCAAGGCTTTGAGATTTTGGGTTTAAACAGAGACTGGCCCCTTGCATAATAACAATGGATAAATGTTTTTTTTTCACAGTTACACAGAACAGCACTACAGCTTTTACACAAACCCATCTTTTCACCATTACTGTCTTCATAGGACTTATTTTTTTAACATTAATCTGTCACACCAAGAACACGGCGCAAACAATACGTTGATCTGGCACCAAAACGCAATTGAATTTTTTAGTTTTTTTCAGCCCCCCAGTGGCTGCCGTAGGTCAGTGCTGAAATGAACAGACTTTACCTTCTGTGAGGATTCTCAATGCGACACAGCTAGCCAGACCGAATCAAAGCCCTTGAGCCTTGACACTGTATCCTGTGACACGGTTATCTCTCCAAGGTGAAATCTAACAGGGTTACATGTCTTCTTCTCTTGATTATAAGCTGGCACTAGAGTCCATGTGTATGCTTATACATAGGGATCTTTTTTAAACAAAGCAGTCCCAGTTCTGTCCTTAAATGACATGAAGACATGGTCGTCCTGTTTTATTGGTGAATTATTGCTTATCACCTTGGAAGTTCAGGGGAGGCACAGCGAGGAGGGTGACAGAGACCTACAGTCCATTTCCTGCCTCGGTTTGGCCCCTCCCCCACTGGCATCCGCCTCCACACTACAGCCCCATCTCCCCAGTGCTCCTCTCGCTGAGTGGGGACAGCTATTCCAGGTCCAAGTCTTGTCAAGAGGACTGCATGAGACCCGTCAGCCGTTTCCCCGTCAGCGATTTGCCCTGTGAAGGCGAGAGTGTTCAAGGTCAGGAAGGACCTGGAAGTGCCATCTTACATTGAGCAAGAGCGCATTCAGGGCCACGGCAGGGGTAATAACAGGTTGGGTCTTACAGTTTGGCTTATACCAGAGGCAAGTAATAATAGCCACCTCACTCAGCAGTGCCAGCATATCTTAGGGGAAAACGCCAATGACCTTTTGATTGCAAATTCAAGCCAGCATGCGACTCAGCATTACACAGGACAGCGGCCTTATGTGGACACGGCAGGGTAAGTGCGTGCAGGTATGCAGAGGAGTCCATTTCAAGCAGCCAGAAGGGGCATACTGGAAAAAATGATTTAGTATGACTGCCAAATCAGGCTTTTATGTATCACATCTCACACCAAAAGGTTAATCGCTGCACTAAAATGTTGCAAAATCCATGCTAAGGAATTTGCTGCACTTAAAATGGAATTAACTGTGTGCAGGTAGCAGCAAAAATGTGATTCAATCAGTATATTTGGTAAGAAATAACTTCTTATGAGAGTAATAAAACACAATCCTCGCAGTGCCTGAACCATGTTATAATAATAAACTTTCTGTTACCCACATAAGAAAACAAATTACAGGAGGTTAAGAGAGGAATATTTTTATTATAAATTTGCACACCCACTACAGCTATAGTTTATGTATTGTGCTACATAGTAATAAGGTGTGAGGTGAAATGTTGCTTCTACTGATGGCTTCTTAGATTTCCGGCTGCACCATTTTGCGGCGGCAGCTGAATGGTGTCAGGGACCTGGGGGAGAGCCGGCTGAGCTCAGCTACCAGCAGTACGTACCACGCTGCGGGTGAACTTCTCCAGTGAGGTGCGTCGGCCCTGCTCACTCTCAGGCTGCTGGTCGGAAGCAGGGGTATGCAGTGTTGTGGGATTGTGGGAAGGTGGTCAAAGCAGGACAGCAGATTTTAAGAGGGGAGACAGACAATGCAGTGGCAAGGGTTAGCTCTAGAGGGCAGCAGAGAGCAGTTAGCAGTGACCGCAGTGCATGGCGACGCCAGCAGAGGGCAGCCTCTCATTCAAGCAAAATGAGTAAGTAAGGCCAATTCACAAATATATTGCTGTAGGTTAAAGTGCTGCTCTTCTACAGGCATTAAGGCACTCTTCGATTTGATCCCCACGAGTGTGGTTAATATCATTGTTAAATTGTCCTTCCTTCCACTGTTTTGTCCACTTACAACAGCGCTCTTGCTCAGAAATGTGCACTTACTGTGTTTAGCTTAAGGGGGCTTCATAGAGGGAAGCTGACCAGTTTTATTAAAAGGTCATACGGTAAACCATCCTGTGAAAACAGTTCTCCTCTCTGCTTAAAGTAGCTCCACCTCCCTGCACAAGGTTCCCCTGATCCCATGTGGGCCCCCATGACCCAGAGCCCCATGCAGCGCCACCTTCTTTCGGGCCAGCAGCACGTCCTGGTAGGCATTGGAGCGCAGGAAGCGTGCATAGCTGTCACTCTTCATAAGCTTGAAGATGTGCTCCTGCGAGAGGAAATGGAAAAAGAGGGTGGCTCTTAGTACCCTCCTACCAGCAGGTGGCAGTAATGCGCTGTAAAGTGTCCACCCCATTATGATATTAATTAATTCTGGGATGGAGGAATCTAGAGGGATCGAGGGCCGTTATTTGAGCCTTTAATCCCTGGCATGAGGCTTCCCGGAGGCTGGCCAGCTCCCCCTTCATGTGCCATCTGCTTGTTGCTGGGAGGAACTCCGTGTGTGTGCTTAAAAATGTGAATGCCTTTCCTTGGGTGGGTGTATGCATTTCTGCATGTGCATGTACATGTGTGTTTTTATACATGTTATGACCCTACCACCTGGGCTGTGAGTAGGTTGGCATATGGTAATGTCCTTTCAGATTTATGTAAATACATGTTCCTTTGTGTCTGCGTGAGGGTAATACACAAGTGTTGGGTAGTGGGCAGACTCCACTCACCTGGGCGTCTTCGAAGCTGTAACGACCTGGGTCCTTGAGGTTCTGGCTGGTTCGCTCGTAGCTGTGGGAGTCCAGATTGATGGAGCTGGGGGCGCCCTCAGCCAGGAACTCCTGCCAGATCTCCTGGGCCCTACGGGGGACGTCCTGCAAGGGGCGCCGCTTTAGGTCCTGCACTGCCAGCCAGAACCTGAGCAAAGTGGCAGGGAACCCTCAGGTCAATCCTCAGGCTTCAGAGAGCTCCCACTACTACCTCTGCAGGGCCTCCTCTGCTTAACTCAACATCTTACTCAGTGTGGTACATAATGACAGTCTTGTGTTATGACTAGGTTGTCCACCTGTCCGGACAGTCCGGTTTCCTGGCTCCCTGTCCGGACTGCTGCTGGGTGTCCTCCTTTTAGCCCCCTTGTCCTCATTTTTCCCTCCCCCCTACCCACCCACCTCCCAGTCAGCAACTAGCACTACTCTTTCCAACCCCCAGTCACACAAAAAACGTGAAACACATGCACACACATACCACGGAAGCAGAGACAAGGCGTGCTTGCAATGTTTTTTTTATGCTGTTCTCTTGAGATAACACGATAGTTATCGCAACAGTTATACCATTCTTGGCTTCCATAGTATTTGTATGATTACCCCCTCCCCCCAACAACTTTTCACGGGTGTCCTCCTTTATTGGGCCTTTTTGGACTCAGGTGTCTTCCTTTTTAGCATCATGCTCGTGGTCACCCTAGTTATGACATGTCTGACTCGGCCAGGTACAAGTGACCAGACAGTGGGGAGATCAGCTAGAGCAACAAGCTGAAGATGCGGTGGGAGACTGCGATGGGGCAACTGAGTCACGGGCAGGAGAGCCTCACCGCAAATTCTCAGAGCTGAACTCAGACTCCAAGAACTTGAGGAACTGGTCTCGGCCCGCGGGGTCTTTGAGGGCCTCATCCAGCGAGAAGCCCCACTTCTTCACCCGCTGCTGGCTGGGGTCCTTGCTGCTGTCAGCCAGGACAAGGGAGAGGTTAGGACAGGGGCCATCAGCCAAGTTGGGCCAGGGGCTGAGGTCATTTTAGGCACATTGCTGGAACACTTCAATTTAAATGAGGCACACAATTTTTAATGAAACCTCCGGCCCTGTAAGTGTGTGTGACATGCTTTGGTGGCATAAACAAGCTCTCCTCCTGACACCCATGGGCTCCCCCAAATCTGGCCTCAGCCAGCAGCTCTGGCAACATGTTTCCCAGGACACAAGGTTCTGTGTTCACTTGGCTGTGCCCACGAGACCTTCCCATGGGAAAATTACATGCTTCAGCCACAGTTGCAAACAGACTTTTGGGAGTAACTTTTAACCAAAGTTTGAACAAGAACAGCATGATGAAACCCTTAAACTCTGAAGTACTGAGAGATAACTAGGATAACTACGTTAACTTAACTAACCAAGTTAACTGAGCTTACCTGGCCTCCAGGTCCCAGAAAATGGTGTCCTCACTGATCCAGGGATTGGAGGGCTCTGGCACTGAGATGAAGGGGTCGTAGTCCATGAACTGTTCAGTGTAACTCATTAGGCTATGACAGAGAGAAAGGAAGAATATGAGGACTCAGTTGGTTACAGCATGGTGGATTGGCAACCTACAGCCAAAGGGCAACACTGGAGGGGACAAGCCAATCCAGTAGAGGACACGATGATTAGAAACCTGACTTAAAAGAAGGCTGCAGGTTCAAATCCAAGAAATTCGATTTGTTTGGTTGGACCAACCAGTATGGTATCCAGCAGTGTTAATGCCTGAAAGCGGTGCTTAATTTATGTTGGAGCTCATCTCACGAACCTTAGAGCAGTCTATGCACCGGCACCTCTCAACTGCACTCCACCACCTCAAACGATAGACCCAATAAAATTTATTTCAGTTAAACTTTGGATTAAATGCAAATTGAACCAAAGAAATGTATATTTATCAAATCGGTTGTGTTGTATGTTTTTTTTTACATACATTTGATTAAATTAGTAAGTTTTGCTCATCTGACTTTTGATTTAAAAGGGAAAAACCGCACTCACAGAAAAATCCACTCTTTGACCACTAAAATTCTAGCAAAATTATGTTACAGCAAAATAATTAAAAGAAAATGTTAAAAAGAAAATTATATTTTTTGACAAGCAACAAAGCCATTGGAACCCTAAGAGAGCAGAAATGAACCAGAAAACCTGATGGAAGAAAAAGCAGAAATGGTGAGGAGAGGAGCAGTGTTTGTGGATGCTAATGCTAATGAGACAGACCACAAAAAGGAGCAGCGCACGTGACCACAAAAAAGAGCAGCGCACGTGGATGCTAATGCTAATGAGACAGACCACAAAAAGGAGCAGCGCACGTGGATGCTAATGCTAATGAGACAGTCCACAAAAAGGAGCAGCGCACGTGGATGCTAATGGTAATGAGACGGACTGCAAAAAGGAGCAGCGCATGTGGATGCTAACGGTAATGAGAAGGACTGCAAAAAGGAACAGCGTACGTGGATGCTAATGGTAATGAGAAGGAATGCAAAAAGGAGCAGCGTACATGGATGCTAATGGTAATGAGAAGGACTGCAAAAAGGAGCAGCGCACGTGGATGCTAATGGTAATGAGAAGGACTGCAAAAAGGAACAGCGTACATGGATGCTAAAGGTAATGAGAAGGACTGCTAAAAGGAGCAGCGCACGTGGATGCTAACGGTAATGAGAAGGACTGCTAAAAGGAGCAGCGTACATGGATGCTAATGGTAATGAGAAGGAATGCAAAAAGGAGCAGCGTATGTGGATGCTAACGGTAATGAGAAGGAATGCAAAAAGGGAGCAAGAAAAGTGCTGAAAAGTTTGATGTAACTAACAGGTCATTAGAAAATATTTCATTGTTATGTGTTTAGTAGTTAATAGAACATTATAGTTATTAAAGACTCATTTGTATGTATGATATCATCTTTATGAGGTCTAGCACAGAGTTTACGAATTAACTGACTGAAAGGTTACAGTTATGGCTGTGACCTTTACACATAAAAACCACCTGCTTTGTAAATAAAACGGAACAATCAATTCTATACACGCTTGAAAACTGCGATGCAGCTTGTTTACGGTCAGCCTCTGGCCGGCGGCCACAATTTGAAATTTAGCTGCGGATCGTCAGTTCCGATGGAACATTATATTTTAGTCTGACATGGTTGGTGACAGGGAGGTTTCCCAGCAACACACTGGAATGCTTTTTCAGTACCGACAGCTGTGTTGTTTAATAGAGAAACTTTCAGTTTAACACACTGCCGTGGCACCAGATGAAGCTACTTAAATAAGTCAGTGACGACAGCCCCATTTCACGACGGATTCAGTTTAGTGGTGGGGGGGATAACACAGGACAGTTGGGGAGAGGGGTGGCGTGGCTAGATATCCCAGCCCAAGCATACTGCACCAGTAAGCTCCTCTGCAGACAAGATAAGTCAGATGAGAACAGGGGTGTCTCTACATGAGGGGCCGGTGGAGGCCAGGCCCCACTAGATATTGCTGATGGGCAGTGCTCAATATGATAATTAATTCAGTCTATAACAATATATATTTTTCTTCACAAATAATATTGTCGTGCCTTTATTACATATGACAATGTTAGCACTATCTTGTTACCAAATATTTTGCTATATCTGTTGCATGCGAGTCAGGACTGCTCCTAACAGTCTTCCTTTGCTGCACATGGGGCCGGCCTGACAGCATTTGTTTAGGCAAGTGAGCAGCTGCATGTGCTTGTTCAATGAGAGCAAAAATTAGGGATTAAAAGTTTGCCCAGATGAAAGAACATCATGCAACTTTTCTTTTCAAGCAGTGAACGTCACTGGTGAGCCTATTCTGCATTACTGCAATTAAGTTAAGGACCTCAAAGCAATGGGTTTCCCTGCTCTTAAAGTTGGCTCATTTACTGCTTAATAAGTCTGGATTTGTAGTTCGACGAGGTACAACAGCATAATATACCAGTTCTGCCAGTCTCCACTTCCGCATACTCCTGCCCATTACATTAATGCATGCTTGTGATTTAATTGATGAGGTGCGTATATATTAGGATTCCCTCAGCAAGTACTGTGCATGTTAGTGTTTATTGTGTCCTACCAGGCTTTCTGTGAGAGAGATACCACTGGATGAGAGGGACAGTGACTGGCAAGGTGAATCAGCTGGGAACGTTTGAGGCTCCCAGGTGTTGTACAAGCAGAACAGAATGAGAGCCATATTTGGGGGGGGGGGTCACAGCCTGTCTGTGTTGGGCATCGGGCAACTTGTAAGGCATCACCGCACACTGGCTCCCGACCTGACCCAGCCTGACTGCCTTCAGCCATGCCAGGACTGCTCCCAACCCACAGAAATATGCCATATGCATCAAGTCTTTGTTTCTGTAGCTGAATGTGTGCACAGCCAGGTTTGTCATGTTGAACCAATGTGGTAAACAGCTCTGCCAGCTCACTCATCTGATCAAGAGATCAGAATAAAACACCAAGCAATCAGCGTGAAAGTTTTCATAGTACAATCGCACCTGTCAGCGACTTTGGACATTTTCATGCAGTGTCTGTCCAGCTGAGTGTTGAGGAATGATATCTGCAGGGGATTAAAGAAAGCATTAAAAGAACCTGGTTACAGAGAAACAGCTTATTGGCTGAAAGTGAACATGTGACCAGGAACGTGTAAGCTCAGGTACCTCCTTCTGCACATCTTCTTTGGTTGCCTTCCTGATGGGCTGGGACGGCATGTGGACTGGGCTGTGAGTCGGTGTGTCGTCCGTCACCCCGTACACTGACTGCCAACACCGTGTGGGACACATCCGTTAGATACCCAGGCCTCACCTCTCCGCCCATCAGGGTATACGTCTCGTTCTGACCTCCCAGACCTTACCTTCTTTACCTTCTGTGGGTTCTTCTCACGCCGGCACTTGCGGATGTCCATCTCAGTGGTATTTACACAGCCTGGCTGTGAGGGAGTCATGCGATCAGGCCCCATGATGTCAACATGGCCAACAGTACAGGTGTCCTCTTGGGTCTTAGCTTTAAACCCCAAGGCCACTGCCTTCCCCGGGGCCTATGTCCCACTCACCACTGGCCGATGCACGTCCCAGAATGCCCTCTCCTGACTGTCAAGGATCTTCCTCTCTGTTTTGTCCTTCTTCCTGTCAATTCTGGGTAAACCGATGATGTCATTTCAGTAGTAATGTGAGCCTTTCAGCACTGCTCACAGCTTCACAGAAGCATCCTGTTCCCTACCTCAGAGAACTCCTCATTCTTACATAACTGACGTACTCCAACGATTTTTTTTCATGCCACTCTGTCTTTCCCGCTGCTTGCCGATTTAATGGTTTGTTTTGCTAATCGTTTTGCTAATCTCTAGCTATTATCTTATCATTCCCACGGCATTGCATAGGAGAGGATCTGTGAATTTTGTGGTGCTCTTATATTGACCTGCCACTAGATGGGGCTGTGTAATGGGAGCAAATTTTTTGTCAGGTGTCTACAGTAGAAAAAGATAGAAATGGATGACGAGCGAGAGCTGGACTTAAGTGAAATTTTTATCTTTGAGCGATTCAGGTTCTCAAAGAGACAAGCAACAGCATCGGATTGGTGATTCACCTTAACTGTTTCAACTGTTCAACAATTCAACTGTTTTATTAAATAACAGTAACTCTGGTTTTGAGCTCAGAATGCCCCCCCGGCAGACTCTCTGACAATACCCCTTGCTGTCCCACACCCCCAGACACTTACTTGACCTGGGCTTCTGCCTGCATGAAGATGAACTCCCATTTCCTCGCGAAGGCCCTCTGCAACCGGGCCAAGTTCTCCTGCAGGTTGAGACAAAAACTGCGCGCTGAGTTTAGACGTAGCCGAGCCGCGGACAGCACAAAGAGCTGTGGGTCCCACCTCGGGGGGTGGAGGGGGCTCAGTTCGGGATGTATGCGCTATGGCCAAGCCTACTGTGTAAATAGGCCACAGGATATGAGGACAGCAGGGGCCGAAAACCGGCCTGGTTTCTAAGCGTCTATAAGTGTATAATAAATAATGGATGTCAGTCTTTCAGCTCTTACTGTGGAAGCTCCATCCTCTGTAGGCAGCTTGTGCTGCGCCGCAGAGAGGCTTTCACTGGGCCTCCACCAAGGAGAACTGGATTAAAGCTGAGCAGCCTGAGGAGCGTGACCCCCACCCGCCCCCCATTCCCACTACGCCCCTGGGCCTGAGGAGGGCTCACCGCCTCATAGTCGGCCAGCTCCAGCCGGGCTTTGTTCTGCATGGTCCTCTTGCAGAGGTAAATGGCTGGTGGGGGAGAAAACAGGAGATTGATTGAGAAAGGCCAATCCCCCCCCAGGAAGAAACGTGTATTTCCTGATGGGGGTTGGGGGGAACCACACAGCACCATGAGGCGAAGTACAGCAGAAGGATGGAGCACTGTCCTTACCGTAATCCGTGTTCTCTGGCTCCCAGCAGTTGGAGGGCCAGAAATATGGGGCCTGAAGAGCATAGGGAGGGGGGGGGGGTATCTGTGAAAACTGTCACACATGGTGCTTAGAGGTCCTCATCCATAACAGAGGAGGGGACCGATAACAGCAGAGTGACAGGAGGCACCGGAGTGGGCCTGCAGTCTGCCCCCTAATGTCAGCAAGGTACCTCTGCATGCAGCTGGCTGCTCGAACCTCAACTGTATCACCAGTAATGCCATGTGATACCACCAACTGCCACTGCCATTCACCAGCCTCCATGGCACCACCCAGTGGGATGTGATGGCGGCTGAGAATAACAGCCACCAGTGATTGTCATTCAGCCCAGCCACGTCCGTAAAAAACGTCAAAGCCCAGCATCGTAAATCTGCTCTCATCACCGCCTAGGAGGGTAATCTCTCAGCACCAATTTTCTGGTAAGAGTGACCTTGCCGATGCCCCTCCCCCCACTGGTACATCGTGCCCCAGTCAATTGCACAAAACGTCATGGTGGCCTGCTATAGGAAGAGACATCCTCGCTGCTTTTTCTGCCCTTTGATTGGCCAGGCAAGGTTCACAGAGACATAGTCCCTCCCCCACAGCCCATCAGGGCATTACACTCACACTACACGCCTTTGTTCTTAAATTACAGAAACTCAATGAAAAGCGGATGTAGCCCGACTCTTTCACCACTGAGTATTGATTTGATGAGATCAAGGCATCTGTGGCCGAGGAATGTCAAGAATGGGATAGTGGTGCTCTGGCGCCTGTCCCACTCCCTCCGACTATTCCCTGTTTTTGTATCTCACTGTCACTGGACACCGCGGTTTTTCTTGACTAATGATGAGGTTGATTGATCAATCAAAACCCATAACAATGGCATTGGGCTTTGCACTTTATCAGCACTGAGCAGTAACCCTTTACATTCTTGTGCTTAGGGCCACATAGACACCTATCCCGGCGTTGCCTCCAAACTCTACGATGACTTGACTTAGCATGTTAATTGTGAGGATTGATCAGCGACCTGGGGCTCCATTGCAGCTCAGAAGGATCCCACTAATTTTGCTTGGGGACATTAAAAGCAGAATACTATCTTATTTCTCACTCCACGCTAAGCACAGTGGGATGCATTCAGTGAATGCCGGCCTTCCTACAACGCAATTTATTTTTAACCAAGTGCAAACATCTCTGTTTCTGTGATTTTTTTCTGACAGCTGGGGTGTGGGATGGACCCATATGTTTAAGCGGGCCGCTGACGTCCGCCTGTTGTGCATTGGAAATGGCGGCAAACAATTTTTAGCCCCATTGCATTTCTGGATGGTGCCCACACGTTTCCCCTGCCCCTCTGAAAACGGTGATCAAATCACTCAGGGAAGATATTTTACTATGAATTAAATTACCATGTTATGAATAAATCATAACAGGCAGGGCTGACCTGTCTGGTTTCATCATCCAGCTGGTGCTACTGTTGAGAGCCACTGATATGAACATTCATTTATCATTCCCATGCTAACGCTAAGGTAAGCTAACGCTAAGGTAAGCTAATGTTGATGCCCTCCCAGAGACTAATTCATAACAGTCACAGACCAAACGAGAGTAGGAGGATGCTTGCTACTTGTTGTCACGGTAGATAACTGCGGTACCCATCGCTCATTTCCTACTCGCTGTCTGACAAGTGGCTTTGCTAACCTGGAAGCGGTAGAATGTCCCATCATCCTTCAGCATGAGCACATGGTCGGAGATGGGAAAGATGTAGCCCTGGGCGGCTATGAGGCTTCCGAGATGAATCGCTTCAGCTGCGGAGGAAGATGGCACCTCATCAAACAAATGCAAAACGCCGACACGGGTCTGTGTACAGCAAGTCGGATCCATGGCTGAATGACTCAACCCAAAGGTACCGGCTACCTCAAGCAGCACAATCCTTCCAGTCTGTGGTTTTTGAACCTTCATACCTGGATCGTCAATGGAGAGATTCTTCATTAACCACTGGATGATCTCTGTACCTGTCATTAATGAGAGAAAGGAATGGCGAACGCAGAGAAAATGTTATAAGAAAAGGTCACATAGGTCAGGGATGTAAGCTGATCTTGAGATAACCAAAGCACTCAGGCGTGCAATGAGTTACCCTTGGTAAAGCCATTACCCAGCATGCACTGGGGCGAGAGAGCTCATATTTTTACAATCCAGAACTTGCCTGCATTTTTCCACTTTACACCTAATCTGAGCACAATTAATTAATTAAAGTCTCGTTATTACACATGGTGGTTAAATGAACATTTGTGTTTTTTTTTTAAAATACATGTCTGTTTGAGTAATTAAGTGACGGCTGATTTTAATTGGCTCTAAACGTTCCACGCTGCTGTCTGCATTACCGGTTGTGCTCTTGTGTTCCTCACCGACGAGCTTACCACCTCAAAAACAGAACAGTCACTAAATTTTAGAGAGGAAGGGAAGGTGATGGAGGAATGGAGAGGAATGATGGCTGGCATTAGGGTGCTAAAAGGAGAGCAGAAAAGCCACCTGCTCTCTCTGCAGTAATGGCACTCTCTCACACTAACCATTCACTCCATAATCCCGCAACAAACAAGGTTCTCGCTTAGGCATAATCACTGAGGTGTATCCCAATGAGCCATTTCACTGCGGCCGTATCGATTGCCCCCACACCCCTCGTGCTGTACTCATTTCAGAAAAGGACTCTGGAAAAAGGGCCACCTTCTCACTTGGTGTACCTTCTCACATCATTTGACCCATTTTTAATGTCAGATGGCTGGCCCTCTGTGTTATTATGCTATTGGCAGCAGTAGGAATGAGACTCATGCCGCTTGGTGTGATGTTTAAAAAGCTGCGATTAAAACCACACTATCTTTTCACCTTTTTTTTAAAAAAAATCTTGCCTCAGGCACTCCCTAGTGTGAACATATTCTGTTTGCAGTACAGGCGGGGTGATTCATTTGTACTGGACATATGAGCTATAAAAATGCATTTGTATTAATGCCGTGTTTTGCTTTTGTTGTTGTGATTATGGAAAGTGATGCCCCCTCTGGGTGGATAGGGGAGTCACACCTCAGGTCTGTGGGTCAAGCTGGCTGCAGGTGGAGCTCACCTGTGACTACGCTGGGGATCTTGGACAGGAAGCTCTTGACCGTGCGGATGGCCACACCCATTTCCTCGTCCTGGAGACGTTTCACCACATCTTCGATCTGTGGGGGGGACACTAGGGTCATTCCCATTGTGGTCAGGGACTCACAGAGGATGGAAAAGGGAAAGCTGCCCAGTTCTGGCTAGTTCTTGGTACGCTGCTCCTCAGACGCTGTGCCGCTGGTTGCCAAGGCTGCTGCACGCGTGTGGGAAGCAAGATTTCTGTCATTTCAGACGCAGTTTACATGTAAACACAAACACTGAGTCCAACAATATCAGGGGCGCAACTGAACCACAAATCCTCCCGCACAAGATGGTAGACGCAGCATTAACATTAAGAACTGATTCAGTTCTGATTATATAACACCATTCCTCCCTCCAAATCTTCTATGATCTCCACATCATCACATTGTTCATATCTTCTCAAAGTAAGTGGAAGAGAAATATCTAGCATCTGTTTACCTTCAGGCTAAAGGAATAGAGATGCGTAAGTTCATATTAGAAAGGCAGTTGATTATCACTGAAGAAGCAATCCCCGACTCCCCAGCACTGCTGTATGCAGATCACAGCATGTCACTGGAGAGAGAGTGCACCTCACTCCCCAGCGATGACGCTGGGCTGGTCCAGTTCATTACACTAAAGAGAGTACCTCTCTGG
>JAODKC010000028.1:754969-767198 GCA_026777985.1 Mormyrops attenuatus | reverse complement strand
CCCCCCCCCCCCCCCCCCCCCCCCCCCCCCCCCCCCCCCCCCCCCCCCCCCCCCCCCCCCCCCCCCCCGGCGCGGGGCGGCGGGGGGGAGGTCAGCCCGCCGGGGGGGGGACATATCTCCCAGTAGCACCGAGAAGATAACAGCTTGTTTGAATGCATCTCTCCAGCAGCATAAGCCTCGAACGAGCATCACGGCGTAACGGTTCTGCTGCCAGTCCCCGAGTGGCCAGCCGCCCAGCGGGCTGGCGGCGCCGATCGGGCATGCCTCAGCGCACTGCTCTTCTGGTTGGTCTTCCCCTGTCCCAGATATGCTGGCCCAGCTCGCTACGGGCTTCCCCGAGTGGCCTTCGTGTTCACAGCCCATGGGTTTGAGCATCTATTTCCAGAGCGGACGACAGTTCAGGGGACAGCTATTGCCCACACTAATAAGAAAAACTAACAGAAAAGACCATTAGGGTGACCCCAGAACACCTGCAGAAAACACCAGCAAACCTGGAACAACCAACATCCTCCATATTGGAGCTACACTGCTTTTGGCGACACTAATTAGCCTATGTAATCTGCCCCTAATCAAAAGGGATTAAGATCCTGACAATGTAGGAAGGATCCTAAGGATCTGCCCCATTCCAAGCTCATGAGGGTCTTGGAGGTCCTACACTGATCTTGGTCCAGGAGTGATCCCAATCTGTCAATATCTACACCCCTTCCCCCCAGATATGCCTGACAACACAATACATTCCACTCAACACCGAGCCCCTGCCCCCCCCTCCCCGATGCCCCCGCTGCTGCTTAGAGGTGCTGTCAAGGCACAGCTCTGGTTCCCACAGAACTGAAAGCGTCAGCTGCTCCTGCACACATGGCCGGGCCCCAGTCACAGCCTGTGAAGGTCCTACAGTCAGCATCCGTGCCCGTTAGCGCTGTGACAGCCTGCAGTGCGCCTTCACATGCCAGTCAACCCAACTCGCCTTTCCAAGAACACAAACTACTGGCAGGCAGATAAATATTCAGCAGCAGCAAGCTTTAAAATGCGAAGAATTTTAAGGGCCTCACCAGAGATATATGAAGTACATGCCTGCAGCAAGGCTCTGCTCGTTTATGATGCCTTATACGCATCACGTTTTGTGAATGAGGGCCCTGACTGCCAGGTTGCTGACTCATGTCAGCTACATGCAAAGGCCTGTGGGAAGAGGGCCCTCCATCCCCTCCCCATAGAGGGCCAAGCTAATGTGGCGCATCATTAGGCAAATCGCTAGGGTGACCAGCAACAGAAAACAGCGGGAGTGGCCCCACAGAGAACCTTTAATGGGGGGTTCTCTGTGCTGTATAAATACACATTAAGGCATTTAGATGCCGTTTAGTGCACCTGCATGGCTTCCCTTCCAGAACGTCTCTTCAGGCCATTTAAATCTTATGGTACTTTTCTACTGGCAAACAGGAACCAAGCTATACCCGAGCTGTACAGCGGTGAGAGACTAGCTACAGTGCGGTTCCAGCTTGCTCCGGTTTTCCACTGCAGTAGGGTTGGCTCAGCAAAGGCATTGCCCGGTTTGGAGAGTGACAGCGACATGAAATCGGCAAAGCACGTATTTACTGTTCACATGGTGTACATCAGGATTTACTACATGCTAATTTCCATTAGCAGGTCTGTAAGAATTGCCATGTTATGTTAGCAGAATTAGCATTAGCTTGCGTAAATTTGCATTACGAATCCATTCCTTTCAGCTGTTCTATAGAACTTTTTAAAGTGGGAGGTTTGTAATTTTCAGGGTTGCCAACTTTGGTCAGCTGACTCAATTCGAGGTTAGCCTGCACATGCATGTGACAGTTTTATCACCTTGTAAATCTGTAGGGTTTGCAATACTACTAATAATGAATAATATATATATGTAGTATGTCCTTTTTTTCTTCAGATAATAAATCAATAAATCTCCATACTGTTCACAGTGCGGCTCAGGTACGGCTTGGTTCTAGGAGGCCATTCGCTGCCCATGAAGCCTCCTCATCCTGAGTACAGCATTGGCACCTCCCCCACTAAGCCACCCCTGCTGGCCCTCAGTCCTTCGCCAGATCTCCCTCCCCCATCCAATTCCTGCTTTAATGAGGGCCAGATCAAAACAAACGCAACCACACCGTCATGGCGACCATGCAGCCCTATCTACGCATAAGAATCTGCTGATGTCAGACGCTGACACCCTCTCCACCCCAACAAATTTTCGACCTTGGTAAACCTCAAGAATCAAGATTTGCGGCTAGCAAGCATAGCCCAGCCGACCCCTGCTGGCCCTCTCCGCTGCCCCGCCCATGAACCCTGATGGTCTCCTTTTAGACGGCCATTTTTTATCATGACTTATGTCCTGAAAATGGCAGAGAGGTTATTTTTAAGCCCCGTTCTGTAGCAGGGTTGAAAAGTAGATCCACTCAAGCACCAAGGAGATAAAATGTTCCTAATGACAACGTTAACAGAAATAGCATCGGAGACAGGGGAAAAAAAATGAGAAATAGAGAGAAGACAGGAGCACATTCATTTAACAGACAGATTTATTATTACATAAAAATCAGGGTGTTTTATAAACTCTACCCAGACTCTCACAAAGTAATTTAGTCTCATAGTTTCATAGTGTTGTTAAACAATCATTTTTAGAAAGTCATATCTAGATGTTTGGGCAAGTCTTAAAGTGTCTATGGTATGGATTTATTCATTTATTTATTCACAGGTTGATGTGAATGTTTCTAGGATTTTTGGCCTGGGTGTTTTTTGACTGAGGCACGGGGGGGACACTTCATAGATGCTCCTCTGGGTGTCTTGGGCTGTTAGCAGGTTGGTCAGGATGGGCTCCGTGTCTCCTGATAACTGGTTTATCTCACAGCATCCACTGACCTGAGCCCTGCATTCTCCAGCTCACAGCTGCGAAGGATGGAGCCAAAATACATGGGCAGGTGGAGATCAAGGGGTGGGAAGGAGAGGAAAGCTCACCCCCTCATCGGCAATCTGGTCACAAAATAGCCAGCGAAGCAGGGCATGTCCTTCCGTATCAGAGAGATACTGCTGCTGAGGTAGTGGGGAGCGGGGTCTCCATGTTCCACCGATGTGGGATGGTAGCCAGCTGGTGAGGCTCTTTCGCAAAGCCCTAAGAACAGGCACTTCGATCCCTGGCGATCGGGAAGGCATTTTGGAAAAACACTGCCTGTTCCTCTCTACTCACGGAGCAGCAGTATCATGCTGAGTGAATGCCGCACACTGTCAGAGATCAGAATTACACACGGAAACACCTGGACACAGCATTACGGGATGAATCCCGAAACACAGCCCCTGCCTTGTATGGATCATCGGCGCTACTGGTTACGGTACATGCAGAGGACCAGTTTAACACATTTTTCAAGGCAGAGATGACTATGTTCGCTGTGAATGGGGGCTAGGGTGAGTAAAGTTGAAAATCCCTGTTCCAGACAGGGGCAATACTGCCAAAGACTAAGGACCATGGAGGCTAGCCAATTGCCAAGAGAACCAAGGTGGGACAAAAAGGTCCTGTATGGCACAGTCTTAATCAATGGCTGTTAGAGAGAATGTCTCCAGGTTAGGGGACCAGTTAGAGCAAGACTACTCAATTAGAACATCTCAGAGCCACCCTCAGCAGGGCTGATGGCACTCTAATTAAAATCACAGAGGCAAGGCCTTGACAGGCAAGGAAAAGGGAACCGACCGAATAGCATGAGCCCATCCTGAAATCCACAATGCCCAGCAACCCGTAATGATCACTCCCATCGCAGCTAGGTCCTGGGAAGGGAGGCCCGCCCCCCAAGGCTGGTCACAATAACAGGGCCCTCTTATCAAAGACTCCGTATCTTGACAGAAAGCTGCATTTTACGCCGACGGCCAAAGCCAGCAGGGACTCCACTTAGTTCAGACCGGTCTGAAACACACCCCGGGGGGTGGATGTGCACAACAGCACCGCTACCCGGCTTCACCAGGACACGCTGGCAGGAAGAGGAGCAGAAACATGCGGCAGGGCAGGGGAAAGGGTGCCGGAGGTGCTGGCAGCCCGCGTTCGACGACAGGAAGCCATTTAATAAAAATCGATGAGGCCAGTGGCCAAACTAGGGAGGTCAGTCCAGTGATGGAGGTTCAGCACCTCCACTGCAAACAAAGGACGGGGCCCAGAGGCCAGGGGTGCAGGATCAAGTGAATCGCGCCCACTGACTGAGCAGACTGCTGAGTACTTCACAGTACATTACCTTCTATTCAATGGGCTATTGCTCTTTTTAGCCAATGTGGCAAAAACGCGAAACATCTCAGCGGCCGATGACATCAGAAACATCCCCAGTAAAATGTGCCAGCAGGCAGTGCCCTTGCCGCGTTTGCTTTAGTTTCGAGGGATACGGTGCGGTACAGAACAGCACAAGCAATTCTGCAGTTCCAAAAGGTATTAAGGGCTTGTTCCACCACCAGAGGGAAGGACTGTGAGTCTTCGGCTAGAGCTGATGTCTGCTGATCTGAGAGATCTGGAAAGGAAAGCCTTTTTCAACCTTTATTGCTTTTAGGAACAGCGTCCATTGTAGCACGGTGACTCATCTTAGGGGACTTTGGGCCAGAGAGGAGAATAAGTCCAGGAGAAGATGCCCCCCCCCCCCGAACAGGCAAAGGTCAGACCGAAACAGTTGGGGATCTCACTTTGAGTGTATATATATGCCGCCGTGTCAGTTCATCCACAGGAAGTCACAGTGTAATTCGAGGACCACAGGAAGTTGACATCTACACACTTCACAGGGAAATACTCAAATGCTTTTTGAAGCCATCGCAGGATCCTCACATGAAGACAGTCGACAACGAAAGGTCTGCTAAAAGACCCTCACTCACCATTGACTTGCTATTCATTATCGGTCCTAATAGTTAGATGCAGTCAGTCGTAGTCAGAAGCCCGTCAAATTCTGGCCCAGCAGAATCAGAACTTTCTGGAAAGTTTGCGAAATTTTCAGTCTGTGCAATAGTTACCGAGCCATCTATTCCACCTTCATGGAATGATGTGTTCCAGAATTCTGATCATTTACTTTTAAAAAAATAAATAAATAACATGCCGCTTATTGCGATTCCTTCAGGAAAATGGCTTCTGGGGAATCCAGGGAGGCACATTTTCGGCTTGCCCTATCAGTCGGCGAAGGTTACTCCAATAACCCATGTGATGGACCACCAGCAAATGCCCTGTGGAGTTTAGTTCAGAGGTCACGTGATTAAAAAACACATATATATTCTGTCTGTGACCCTCTGGGCTAGAAGATGGATGGATATACTGTATATTCTGTGGTCAGGGCTGGACTGGTCACCTAGTATAACGGGGATTTTCCCAGTGGGCCAATAGATACGGAGCGGCCAGTAACAATTAATTGCTCACCATGGAGGACCCTGAGTCCAGGGCGGATTTTTAATCCCAGTCCCAGCCCCATCTGTGGTACAGGAAAAATTTGAGGAGTAAAAAACCAAGAACCACTTCAAACCAGAGATTCTGCTCCTATGGTGAGAGTGGTTTGTTGTTTTCCTGCATTAGCACTGAACACAGTGGCTTCAACAAGTCAAAAGACGCAAGTTAGTCAGAGGTTACGTTGAAATAAAAAACGAGTGTCATGTTACAAAGGGCACTCGGGCAAACACACAACCTTTACCATTTAAGTCCATTATGCCATCGGATTGGTTAAGATGCTACTTAATCTGCCAGAGAGTTCAAGTTAGGTGCTGGCTGGTGACTCAAGATTCAAGTAATAAAAAAGATCATGAAAGTCTCATGATTTAAAATCACTGCATCATCTCAGAGATAAAATCTATTGTTTACCATGACATGTACTTAGATCAGCTGCCTAATGAAATAACAGCAGCGGAACGTAATTATGTATCTGTCAACCCTGACGAATGACGTCTAAATGACAACTGAGCCAAGAGCAGTAATGAACTTTCTTAATCAAAATTTCAGTGTTATAAAGGATTTCAGTTGGGGTTGAACTTATTTCAACCCAAGTGAAGAATGTTACCCCAGACAGCACAGCAGAATTGAGCAAACAGACAACCGTTAAGTTGCAGCTACCAGCTCAGAGAAGTCAGTTACGAGGCCTCAACCTGGACTGAACATTAATCATCTGACATTAATTATCAGTAGCAAAGAGAAGATCAGTCCCCAACAAGTGGCACCAGCAGACCACTTGAAGTATCAATGCATCACTAGGATTGGCTACCAGTCAGGAGAATTTAAAGTCCCAGAAACAAAAGGAGAGTCATTTCAGCAGACAGGCAGGGGGTAGCGTTAAGTGGGTCACGACCAAGAACTGACACATTGGGAATAAGATCAATAGATCTTAAGACAGGCAGGCAAGAGAGTAATAGCAGTTCAAGATGGCCTGTCGCCCAAAATTAGAAACTGAAATTGCTGCAATGCGGAGTTAAAGAATCCTTTTAAGGCCAGTGCTGTGGTGTTTTGCAAACCTTCGGAGTTAAAGTGTCTTTAATGAGGCTCTCCTGTTGACAGCCACCCCCTGCATAGCTGGCTAGACAGGGGACAGGCTGGTCGTCTGAAAAGGGCTGATTTGTCTGTTTAAGATGTAATGCCTGTCCCCATGCAGATGCCAGGTTTGTGCAGCCGACTAGCAGATTGAAGGAGAATCCCCAAACTGCTGAGCCCCGCCACACCATGCCCACGTTTTCCCGCGGTAAGACTACTCTTTCCTGTTGGGGATGCAGAAACAGCTTTAATATGACATGTCAGCATTCTACCCATCAGGAATAGCATCCTTTCAACAAAGGTATGTCAATGAGTTTAATGATGCCAAACATTTGCATAAACCCGATGTTTTTAATGAGCTATTAGTGAATACGGACTTTGCAATAATTACATCAACCATCTGGTACAGGGAATTTATTGGACTGCTAACCATTTTTGTTTCTGAATTACTTTTTAGTTAATGAGACCAAACTGTTCAAAGAGAGGAAAAAGTTTTCATGACAGTCACAACTATGAAATTCAGGGAGGAGTACGCAGCTGTGGCTGGGCCATTTATACGGGGGGGGCACAAAATGTAGCGACGTAATGACAGAGGTCCTTTGTTTGTTTACCATTAGCCACAAACCTGCACCAAACTTGTGGCCTGTACTACGAAGCGGGGTTACTGGCTTATCGGGGTAACTTGTCGGATTTAAGGTAGTCTGGGCAAAATGTAAGTGAATGAATATGAAATCCATTTAAACAGTGGTACCTTAAATCCGACTTAAATCCGACCCCGATAAGCCAGTAACCCCGCTTTGTAGTACAGGCCACAGTAGTTATGGGAACCGGATGGAGGCCCTGCAGCAAGTGAACACAACGACCGCGGGCTGGATAGAGGTAGACCAACAGTCACCATAAATAAATAATCAGATGACCAATGAGCTGAAAACCAGGAATGTGACAACAAGACAGATCTGACAGACAAAAAAAAAAAAACAAACAAATGAGAGGCACAGACATTTAAGGAACCCCTGCAGTAAAGGATTCACAACAGTTTGATTCTACCACAGAGAGACCCTCGTCCCTTCTTTTCCGCACAGGTAATTAAATGATTTAACAACAAGCAGGAACAACGGCGCTGATGGAGAGAGTGTCTGTTGCTAAAGTCATCAGGAAATTAATTATAGGGTCCCAGATGATGAATCACACACAGATTCAATTAACGGCACAAAAAATCAATCTAACTGATATCAGCCACGCTCATTAAGTCAGAGCCAATGCGAGGAGCGATAGCTCACACTGCCCACGCAGGCACACGCCTAACTTCCTGTTTCGCCGCTCAGTCTCTTGTTTTTTGGTGGAAGCCTTCCAGGAAATTCGCCAATAGGCTGCCATCTTACTCAAACATATGTTTCTGCTACAAAGGGGCAATATGGGAGGAAAGGCAGGGGGTGTCCCTATTTCTCTATGACAACCCAGGCTTTCCAGGTGGGACAAATGTCTGGCGACCCGATTAACCTGGTGATTCTTTATTTTGCATGAGGGGTCATTGGGCCAGCACTGTATTCTGTGATGATGTCATTTCCTCCATGCTCCACCCTCCCCAACTCATTCATTACCCTCCTAACGACCTTTTAATTAGTCAAAATTACCTGCAGTTCTCTGGCGGCATCAGGGAGAGGAAACAAAGAGCTCCACGGGTCATGATCCATAAATCTTCATCCATCGATTGAGCTGCATCACTGTTCCACGTGAACCTCCAGGGCCTCATATTTTGGGTTGCGGGAGTGAGGGGCCAACAGGCGGAGCTGTGGAACTGCTAGCTTAGCCCCTAGTAAAACACGAGGGGTCCGGATCGCCAATACTATGCTTGTAATAATAAGTATGATTAAAAATTTTATTTTGTCATGGCAGTGTGTTGTGGCACTAAAATGAAGCCCCCCCCAGCCTTTTGGGCTCCCAGGTTTCCCCTCAGAGGAGCGGAAGCTGGTGGCAGGAAGCCCCCTCTGCCGATGGACACCTCCCTCCCTGAGAAGAGCCGTCAGTAGCAGCAGCGAAGTGTGAGCTATCCCCCGACCGGCACATCTCCCACTACTGAGGCATGGATTTAACATCCTGTCAAGGTGCTTCAGAGTAAAAAGAACTAAAACGTCAGCCACACACCTCCATCTCCGCGGCAACTGAGGCTCCGGGACTGATAGGCCTGCACAGTCCAATGGATACGTGTGTGCGCGTTTTTCCAAATAAGCTCAGCTCGACAACTGGGCAGAACCACGAAGAACAGGTAATCCCAATTAACTTCCAGCACAAACAAACACAAATTAAATCTATTGGCGCCAACATTGCTCACATCAGTTACATTATTGCTCACATTTAAGTGCAGAGACACGTTCGCCAGAGCCTTGTGGGACCCGTGTTCCTGTCAGCGGTGTCGCTGTGCAGCTAAGAGTCCCCCTGGGAATGTCAGCATCTAGCAGGGAAAGAGCAGGAGTTTTGCAAACGAGCATCGTGCTGGAGTTGAAGCTGATGCCCACATCAACATCCATCCAGGTTTGATAAATAAATGTCTAATAAAGATCTTTATTGTGGCACCTTTCTGCTGGTGTCCACTCACACGCTCTCACCGCATCAGAGCAGCAAATGTACCTTTGAAAGCAACGTCGCTCGTTTTTGAAGCATATTTGCCAAAAAACTGATTTGAAGGGATTCTGCCAGCCTAGAAATTCATCATCTAAATGCTGGGAAAACATTATACTTGCTTGTAAATCCTGGGATTTCTCCCACTCAGCTGTGTTTGGCTTACAGTGCAGGCTGCCTATCAAACCAGGGACGTTTATGCGGTTTCATTTGGTTGCATAATACATTATGTAATATCTACGAAATGGCTACTGTAAAATAGTATACCGATCTATTTGGACTGTACCACTCTGATTTAAGAGGTGGGAAAATGCTTTTTATCCTATTAACTATGTGAAACAGTATTTCAAAGCTTTACGTGGACTGATTTATTGTGACACTCTTTACGCATCCAGGGAGAAAACCACATTCTATAACCAGCTTATCCATGGCTAACGTATTTTTCACAGCCCGGGAGCGTATAGCCCGAACAGTGTGTGTCTGCAAATCCATGTGCGTCAAGGAGAAGTAACCAGCGATCTGCAGCGTGTTGACGCTGACCTTCTCAGTAGATATGCAAACTTTAAAATGACAACGCCGCAAATTACACACCTTGGTTTGGTACGTGACACTCACTGGCCATTCAGAGGATTACCTAAAACCATTCTGTAGACCTTTTCAGATGTAGAAAAACAGACGGGATATTAAAAAACAAATGTAATCAAATGGAGGCGGTTCCCCTAATCAGAGACCTTATAAGTGACTGCCATCATGCAAAATGTTATTGTCAGGGAGAGGGGGGAGGGGGAGGTGGATAAACCTTTAATGCTTTATGTATTAAAAACACCCCACAAGCATGAAAGGGAGGGAAGTAAATGTTTTGACAGGGAAATATAAAATGTCAACATCCTTCTATAATCGTCCGGGGAGCTCTGCTATTTGCCAATAGTACCATAACCTTGGGAGTCGCTGTTTTGGCATAATGATTATCCAAGCAGGAAGAGCATCCATCCAATTCAGCATCTCATGGATGAGGATTTTACCACAATAGTTCCTAGTCGGTCGCTACATTGTTCTACACTGCTCAATTATTGACTAATCATTGTTTTTGACACTTAATTTATTGTCTGGGACAAATGAAGCGCACAGGCAATTGCTGCTAGTCACTAGTCATAATTCCACAGAATAAGGAAAGTGTATGTGTGACGTGGGACGGGGGAGCAGGGATCAGATGCGGATTGGGAATGGGAATTGCACAGGTTTGGGATACGAGATCATTCAGATCATCATCTGGAAGATAATTTGAAGGATTAATGTCATCCCTGATACCTTTTTAGCTCCAATTAACTTTTAAAAGGTTCCAATTACAAACCCAGGGATGTTTATTGTGAATCGCTGGGGCTGTAGTCAGTATTTCCTTCAAAGGGGACATCAACCAAAGGAGCCGATGGCTTTCCAGAACCAGAGGATCAGAGTTTGATTCTGCACAGAGGGCTGACTTAAAAATCTGTTAATAATACAATAATCTGTGAGAATAAAGAACACAAGATACATCACTATTGTATTATTCATGAAGAAATCTTACTTTCATCTAAACGCCTCGAAAAAAGAGTGAGACAATTAAAAATGAATATCTGCTCTACCGTTGAATAATAATCTTTTCTTCACCCTTGAATGGAGAGGAATCAACTCCAGAAACCCTCAGCCCTCACTGCTAATCCATCACCTGATCCCAAAAGGACTCTGAGATTTTGGTACAATATTCCGAAACTAGGACCAAATAGGAGGGCACCATTTATTCCTGTCAAGGTATGACAACCACGGGGGAGCAAAACCGGAAGCGGGGGCCACTTTCTGGCAGATATCCAGATAAACGGAAGAGGAAGCGGCAAGGAGGGCCGAGCGCCTGGCCGCTGGCATCCTGCTGGGCACAGCTAGAGAGGCATTTTCCCACTAATGACCACTTTCACTCAAATTACACATAATGTTGGGGAAGGAGGGGGGTGAAAATTCCTGCCCATATCGCTGTCTGCCAACTCTTAAGAAAGGAGGGAGTGTAATATTAGATGTGCGCCCTGCATTATACGCTCATTAGCGCAGTCGGCATTAGGGGTCCCAAGAAGCTTTCCCGCATGCCGCATCACATTACGTTAATAAGATGTATTATACCAAAACACTGCCCGTAAACTTTTTTAAAAATCGTTTTATTTTTCTGCTGCTGTCGCTTGCTGGATAGAGGCTTCTGAGCACGGAAATCATGGCAGTTCATTAGCGCTGGGTTGAGTGGGAACAGCAGACACCATATTCGCCAGGCCAGCCATGGTGACCACCTGACAGTACAGAACCGGGAAGACGGCCACGGGACCGGGACTGGCGATCAAGTCTGCACGCCGCTCCGACTGACTGCCAGGAGATCTGCTGCGTTAGCTTTCTGGGGGCATGGGCAGGGTGCGAGTGGCCTGGAGGGGGTGTCAGGTGTACGGTACAGCAAGGGGAAATGTACAACACTTGAGCCCCCCCAATGGAGGATGTATGTGCAAAAATGAAGAACAGTGTTCCAGACCCACCTCCATCATGGCACAAAATTAACCTTTATCTGCCAATACATAATTTTAAATATATAATATTACCCCCCCCCCCCCAATATATAAGAAAGAGATAGCTGTGAGGGATTTTACAAAGTGCCTGGAAGTGTTTTCATCACCATATATAATGCAGCAACATGCTTTCTGGTGATGGTTAATTAGTAACGAGAGGTACGTGTTTGTGGGGGGGATCTGAGGCTGCTCAGCCTCCCACCACTGAAAGGGGACCTTTTCCATACATACTGAACATGCAGAGAGGCAATTCTAAGCATCTGTGACTAATCAAAAAACCAAAGCTGCCAAAAAATGTTTGGTTAAGGTTAGGGCTGGGTAGAGGGTAAGGCTGTCATGTCGGCATTAGGGGGTTTCCCATAGAAATGAGAATTCAGATCCCACAAAGATATGAATACAAACGTGTGTGTGTGTGCGTGTGTGTGTGTGCGCGTGTGTGTTTTTGCCCCATTCACATGGCTGCAGACCTACACCCGGCCATCCAGATGATGATTCACACAGACACACCTCCACACTGGAGCTCATACAAGGGCTACGCGGGGGCCGGGGCTGG
>JAODKC010000028.1:723040-754959 GCA_026777985.1 Mormyrops attenuatus | reverse complement strand
GGGCCCCCCCCCGGGGGGGCGGGGGGGGGGGGGGGGGGGGGGGGGGGGGGGACAGGTGAAGCAGCACAATCAACATAAAAGGCTGCTTTTAATACCAGGGACAGTTGGGAACCGCATGTGCTCAGCATACTCACACAGGCTGAGCTGCATCCTCTTGCCTGCATCATGCGTCACGTGGCATGTCCCAGCATTCCGGCCTCTTCCCATTCAGATCCCCCAGCCGCAAACAAAGAAACGGAAGCTGAACGTTTATACGGACCATCGTAAGAAAGGACCGTACACTCCGATCAGACTTAGCAGTGTGGGCAGTCGTGGTATTCTGATAATGCAAAAGCGGGATTTGTATGAATGAGAGGTAAATTAAAAATCCAGAAAACCCTACATCCACTGGAAAAATTCACTATGGTAAAAAAAAAACACACATATACAGGATAAACCCATAAATGCAACGAAAATATCTGTTTCTGATGCTTTTTACTGAAACTCATTTGAAAAGCCATCAAAGTGCCAGGTGGTTCCAAGGCCCACGCCATCGGCACCATCTCACGTTACGTTGCGAGCGCAGTGATGCTTTCCTTGCAGGCCAGCGTGGCATCGATCTCGCCCATCGCTGGCCTTTTAAAAGCCGGCCATGCTCGCTCCCACCTGCCCTTCGCTTTTATGAACTCTCATTTCCACTCCAGACCCGCGACTCACAGCCCCCCACTCTGGAGAGTCTCCCTACTGCGGCTCAGCAGCTGTGTGAAGGATTTATTATCAAAGAGCAGGTGGAGGGGTCTCCGATGACCCCTGACCCCTATTCCCGCCATAACTGGACTTCATTAGCAAAATAAATGACCTCCAATGACCATTACCCTGTAAGCAAGAATGCGGTTAATGTTAGAAGAACTACGACAGTACCACCAAGATTTCTGCCTTCTAAGCAATTCTGTAGACTTGCTGACTCAATGTAGCCAAGGAATTTAGCCGCAGGTCAAACACACAGCTCATAAAACATCAGACAGATGGATGGCCCATTCACCGTTGCAGGTGTCCAGCCCGCCATGAAATGCCACAGCTCTGGAGAACACGAGGAAAACACCCGTAAAAACACCATCCTGACTTTAAATGAGCACTTAATGAGTTATTAAGGAACGTATTTCATCAAAAGTATGTGCGTGATGTTTTTGTATTGCTACTTATTTGAATGGCCTGTTTTAACTTGACAAACACTTCTGCTGGTAATACGTGCGGTGTTTAACTGAGTCTGATATCCAGTTAAAATCCTCCAGCAGCACAGAGAGACTTCGTTTGCACCAGGATACCATCGACACCCAGATACACAGAAGCCTGTCCTCCGTGGGCCGGAGCGGGCATGGATGAGTCAGTGCCGTCTGCTCTCACCCAGGAAGGGGGCTGCAGGCGCAGCTGATACCCCAGGTATTGAGACAATTACTCACAACCCTGTCGTGCACTGACTGAGATTGATAACAACTTAGCTGCAGATGAAGGTGTCCCACTGGAGAGAAGACTGAGATAGGAGGCCTGGTTAACTGTCTGAATCTTAACCACAAAGTCACTGATGCAAATACAGTTCAGGCCTGTCGAACAGCATAAGGATGGAGGTTGGTGGGTGGTCTTGTACGCTAACCAATAACGTGCTAACCACCTCACACGCTAACTGCTAATGTGCTAACCCCGCCCCCCACACTCTAACCGCTAACATGCTAACCCCTCACATGATAACCGCTAACGTGCTAACCCCTCACATGCCAACCACTAACCGCTAATGCGCTAACCACTAATGCACTAACTGTTCACACTCCAGTGCACGCACAGACGCCAAAACGCCTGAGGTTCTCTTTCATCCCCGGCCCACCAGAGGCACATTCCTCGTTTTGACACCCCACACTTCACAGATAATAATGACCACCATGACAGATCCAATCTCCCAGCTCCTGTGCCATCTTTGTTCCTAATGAGCACTCAAACTGTCCCCTAGTCATCCGTCCCAGCCTGAGACATCCTCTCCTTTAGTATAAAGAGTTAATCCATCTATATTCATACCTTAATTATTCATACCCCCCTCCCCAGTCGCCTAGTCCTGTCACAGTGCCTGCGTACTTAGTTAATGGACTCCCCCGGCTCCTCCTCCAGTTAGATCTGTGAGATCCATATGCCAGGCCGCAAATAGGCAGGCTGAGGTCACCTCACAGGCAAGGAAGTACAGTGAGGCGATAGGCCACACCCACAGACAGTCACATGGGTTGTGAAAGGTCCACCACAGTGGACCACATTCTACTGGGAGGAGGAGATTTAAATTCCGATTCCTCATAGGAGAATCCTGAAGGAATTATTGTCTCAATGAGGGCCATTTAACATCTCCTTGAAGTTTGGGGTACACACATATGAGTTCCTATTGGATGGCGCATGACAGGTGGTTTAGTGGTGATGCAGGGATCATGTGGGGTCAGGCTTGCTGCAAACCTGCCATTTCTTGTGATGGTCCAATCTATCTTGCACCTGGAAGTGGTAACACTGGCCATTTTCAATACAAGCAATGCACTGTCTCAGTTTTCTCAGAATGCTTTGTGAAAGAGCGGGGAAGGGTGGGAAGCTCATAGCTCTTAGCGGGGTGGCGGCCATAGGACTGGGGCATGGCCTTAGTGACCCAAACATATGTTACAGGAGTCCATCTTTCTGTGGAAAGGGTTCACCAGCCGAGGGGCCTGACGGATAAATGCGTTTGGCCACAAGCTGCACCCAAGCACGTTCATCACACTGTTCGTGACACTCTGCGGCTTCAGAAGATGAGGCGGAACTGGCACCAGGAACAGAAGCACTTCAAAGAGACGGCTGGGCCCGGCGATCACCCAGCACCTCCCGAGGGTTTGGAAAGAAAAGACTGGAAATCATTCCGCTGCATCGTGCTCTTGGTTCTTTTTTTGGGGTGGGGGGGGGGGGGTGGCATAATACAGAATTAATAGGCAGCTTCAAAGGAATGGAGTGTTCCTAATGAGAGCAGAACAAGATAATTACAGCATCTTTTATGAGATTAGGACAGTCGTGGGAGGTACAGTACTTACAGTCAGACAACCATTACGCACGGACTCCTTAGAGTGGCCCTGGGTTCGACCTGACTGGCAGGTTTCAGAAGCGGCCTGGTCAAAGGTGCCTGTTGGGAGGTCCACAGGAAGCACTTTGCACAGTGGTGCCCCAGGACATGGAGGTGGGGGGGGGGCATCTTTCCAGCACGTGTCTGAGTAAAGTTCACCTTCATTAACGTGGCTGGATAAACCCTTCACGATTAGGCGCCCCCCTCTGGGGGATCTCACCTACCAGGGCTTTCAGACTGAGGGCTCAGGGGGAGGGATCTGCCGTAGCTGGGCGACCCGAAGTGGCGAATTTACCTCGACGGTAAATGGAAGCAATAAAATGGCAAAAACATGGAGCACAGGCTGAGCATCCAGGCAAGGGCCCAGCAAAGCAGCCCAGCTGCCTTTGCAGGCAATATTGGCTCTGCAGCTAAAGTTCACTTTAGGGAAAACAAGTTTAAAAGCTTTTATTGGTGTATTTTTCATAACTGGAGAGAGCTGATCAGTACACATATGGATAGAGCTGGCTTTTTTTTCCCTTGATGCGCAGAACAAAGTGTTGGGTAAGCCGGTACCTCCTACACAGAGCCGTTACCACGGCAGGGAGGGGGAGGGAGAGGCTCACGCCGGCTGGCTCCCACGTCTAAAGGAGTGACAGCAGCAGGGTCCGAGTGGGGCTGAGGGGGGGTGAGGAGGCCGCACGACTGTTATCCATCACCAAGTGTCTGTTCAAAGCTGGAGAATTGCAGCATTAGCATATTTTAAAAACGAGTAACCCATCCCGCCCCACACACCTACCCTTACCCTCTCAAACGGTGTAAATACCCCTTTGAAGTGCGAGGCTTTGAAATTCTGGCCAGGAGCGGAGCGTGTGCTGGGGGCGGGGGCCCTGGATAGGCTGATTGTTTTGTAGGCACGCTGATGATTCCAGGAGGGATTGGTGCAGCCTATGGGGCTCGCTGGTCTGCTTCCTGATAAATAAAACCCTAACCCTAACCCTTCCAAAAATCTGCCCTGAATCTCCTGTAATTGGATAAAATACCTCACGTTGTACCTTTGGTTTTCTGCCGAGGATCCGGGAGCGAGGAGTCTCCCACATCTCTCTTACATCACATGGTCTGAGCCCTGGTGCCACAGCAGCCCGGATTGCTAAAGTTCATGAAAACGCAGCACTGATTGGTTACCCTGGCAGCGGACGGCTCACACCCAATGAAATGTTCTGAGGTTTGGACCTGAGCTGTCCTGGTCTGGAGAATAAAACACCTCTATATGCAGACCCGCGGCTCTCTGGCGGGGAGGGGGGTAGCTTATCCACCACTTAACATTCATTAAACGTCACTGTTGAGGTCCGAAGGGACCGAAGGTGTACCAATGGGATCGGCCGCCGCCACAGTGATCACAGCAACCGTAGCCATCACCCGGTGACACTCTCAGGGAATCAACATGCTACGCGACAGTGGGATCTCTGAGGAGGCGGGAGGACACTTATCTCTGCAGAGATAAGCTAAAGCTCCAAAAAGTCCCAGGCTTGAATTTGAAGGCGACGCTGCAGAGATGTCCTACAGATCTACCTGCATCTAGGGCAGGAGTGAACTTGACAGGTTCAGCAGGGAAGATCTCATTCCAGACAGGAAGTCCCCTTCACAGGCTGAGATGCTGTCAAACCTATCTTGAGGACACACCCCCCTCATGGTTTGGCATGCTGTGTGTCTTCACTAGAGGACAAACACAGTGGAAGATCATTAACAGGAGATAATTACCTACTGAATTTTATACTTTTTGATCAGGCACATCGATGTGGCCCTGGTCCAGATTTTGTGCTTTGCTCCTTCTTGCTAGATGAAAGATTATAAGCAATGTGCTACAGATAGAGAGGGCAGGGTGGCGGAGCTCCCTCCCGCTGCCAGGCCACCCATTCCCCCAGGGCCAGGTTACTGCTGGTTCGCATAGGGGTTATCTGTAGATTACCAACCCACAGAGGCCCAGAATGACATTAAGAGAGTGATTGGACTTGGGCAGTAGGAGATCCACGAAGATCCTTAAGAGCTGTGTGGGGACAGGGACCCTGCCTATCCTGCCACACATCTCTGTTCTCTGAGTGGGAGGGGGGCGGTGTTATTTCTCTCCAGAGCAATACGATTAGCCCAAAGTGCTTCTGAGGGGAGGGCAATGAATCCACCCTATGAGGTACCTAGCCTGTTCGGGACAGATACGCCGATTTCAGCCCATTGTCAGCCAGGGTACTCTCTTGCCCCTCCCAAAATAAGAAGGGATGCCTTTGATCCCTCGCCATGCCCATCTACCTAGCGAGCATTCCTTTGATATTCATTTCAAACATCTGCCCGTAGCTGGGACATGAGGCCCAAACGCTCCATAACGTCAGTCTCCATCTCCCCATCTCTGAGAGAGACAGCAATATAAATCACACCCCCCCCGCCCCAGTCCTTTAATGCTCATGAGAAGCCTTTGCATTTGCTATTTTCATCTGCCCACTTCAGTCAAAAGGACGAGGCACTTCTCAGTGCTTGGCATGTCCCAGGATGGCGCCCCCCTGTGTCAGAGCAGAAATCGACCAGACCACCGCTGCCCCTGCCCCCCAGAAAACAGGAATAAAACATATTTTAACCACAAAACAAACAAAAACAAATTTTAACCACATTTAAAGCCTTCTGCCTGAGCCCACCACCTGTAAGTAACCAAAATATTTATCAAAGGCACAGACAAAAATGAGGCACCTCACACTAAATTAATTAACCATTAACGTTAAAGCTCAAACCAAAGTAATTGATAGAAATGCACTACCGTTATGGCTGGATCAGTAATTAAATAAACTATAGGGTCATAGACCACAAATATTCAATTATCGCCACACAAACCTGTTTAAAAGCATTAGCAGATGTAATGTGAAATCTCCGTCTCAGAGATTGTTGACAGACAGACTCCAATTGGGGGGGGGGGGGGGTGGGAGTTGGTTGAACAAGCCCCTGGGCGTAGGACCAGCCAGCGGACGGAGTTCCAGCCTACGTTATCGAGCTGACGCATGCAGGAGTAGCGACTCCCTGACGGAGCAGCGTATCCAAAGTAAACATGTAGGAGGCGCCACAGAGAGTGGAGAGGCAGGCAAAATAAAATTGCACTTCTCCCCAGCAGAGCAGAGCAGGCATGTCAAAGTTTCGGAAACGAATCAGGCTCCGTGGCTGAAATGGGGGATAATGGTCCGTGTGCCAGTGTGTAAATGCAGGCTGCCGGCTCAACTCCGTCACTGCTGTCCGTCCAGCACCTGTTATCGGTTAATTTGCTTCTCACTCTGCTGTTAACCAAGAATCAAAACATCTTGCCTCTTGACAACATTGTCAAAACCTTTAACGGACCTATTCTGGAAAACAGATACCTCTCCTCTTTTCTCTCCCACACAAACAGTATGCCTTGGTTGTCCAGGGCAACCTACAGAAAAAAAAACAATGGTGCCTTTCCAATCCTTTTTATTCACCCACCTCCTAGGTGTAACCCAGGTGCCTGAGCTGGGCAATCGCTACGCCAGTATATGCCCAGATACCTGGAGCTCTCATCACTGGCAAGGGTTGTTAAACCAAGATGACATTTTAAGGGCTTTGAGAGGTGATTTCCATTCGCACAATGGCACAAATGGTACCAAAATCAGTCATTCTAAGCAGAGGGGTTTTCATTGGCTGGCCGTTCATTGGATGGGCGGAGTCTGGGTATAAGGACCACTAGGGTATAAGGCCATGAGTTTCAGAAATAAAACAGGGTCCTCTTAGGCCAGTGAAAGGCACGACAAGTGCCACACTGTTCAGCAAATGTATGAGAGAGGTGGGAGGGAAGGAGAAGGGCATCCCAGGTCTACGGGGATACATCCATCTCCAGGCAGATCCTTGATCTGTCCCAACACTGACGCAAAATGGCCTGTCACTAAGCACCATCATGGATGGCCCGCAAGGAAGGACACCATCAAACAGCTGTTATACACCGGCGATTAAAGAACGGAAGGCGCTGGTTTCAGACAAGGCCGTCAAAGTCGACGTGCCCATGGGGGCTGGAAACGCCGTTTTGATTCACATCAAGTTCACATCTGACACTCCATCACTGAAGTTCTGCATGCGAGCTTAGACGCCAGCACCCTTTGAGACAGAGCAGAGTAGACATATGGATAAAGTAAAGTGATAAATCTTACAGTTCCTGCCCATATGACGGGATGAGCTATGACGACATACACGCCATTTACATACAACGCGCCATTCGGACGGACACTCTGGATTTGCCTGAAAGGCTGATTTATTACGTCAGTTAAACAGAAGGCTCCCCGACTCCCACCTGCGGATACTTTGCCTGCCTGCTTACCCTTTTCCTGCTCCTCACTTTCTTTTTCTAGATGAAACCCCCCCAGGTAAGCTTCCACAGACACTGTACACCCCCCAACTCGCTCTGTAATGCCACATAGAATGCAGAAGTGTGGCAGATCAGCATGGGGCCCCCACTGTCAGCAGTGTGCGTGTGTCCCCCTGCAGGATGCGGTTACTGCGCCCCCCCCCCTCCCAGGTGCCACATGGGTCCCTCCCATGGGTAGGTGCAGGGAGTATAATTTAATCCAGCATATTTTAGCGAGAGGTGAGGTGACGCTGGACCCAGGACACTGAGACGTCCATGCACCCTCCCCAGTGCCCTGCGTTTGTCCGCACTCTAGTAATACGCCCAGAACCTGCCAACGCCACACTACAGAGCTTTCACAACACAGAAAAACTATAAAACCTCTCATTTCAACAATTAAAATACTCAGTCATATGTGTGATATGTCTAATAAGACAGGGGTGCATTTTATGTGGCGTGAAACTAGTTCTGACGCCTAATAATGTCACCTGTTGCTGGTCGTGTGTCTCTCTTCGTAACTGGAGTGGACTGATGATGAACTGGGCAGATGATCACGTCTGACACGAACACAAAGCTGGAACCGTTCATTATGATAATTAATGCACATTATCACCATCAGTGGTCACACGCTGCAAGCTTCCTAAAACAGGCGGGATGGCGAGGTCGGCTTTATCTAGGAGATTCCGGGAAGCCGCTCCCTGCCGGCAAGTGGGCGCTTGAAACGACGCGCTTGGGCAGGAGCTGGAGGCGATTTCATGGCGAGTGCAGGAGAAGCAGATAAATGAGGATCCCAAGTGGCGGTGTTATCTGAAGTGCTCTGGCTAAAGATGTCATGGACACACGGGCCGCAGCGAACCACAGTGGAGCTTTTCAATAAAACATAAAACGACGTTTGCCTGATATTGGTCATGCATACAAGGGGAAAAGACCTGATTGGCAGAGACTAACAGGTGTTAAAAAAGGGTGGGGAGACATTGATCTGGGACAGAAGCTTGAGTTATAAAGGAACTAACACAAATCCGTTCCCCATGCAAGTACGACGGGTTTGTGCCCGTGATATTAAAGTGGTATTAGTGTCACACCCATGTCCTCAGAGTGGCATACTGTTGTTTTCACTCGTCACTCACAGAGGTGCTATTTAAAACCTCATCTAGGGGGTCCTAGAGTAACCTTAGTGACCTCTTTCTTACCCGAGTTCTGGTCAACAAAGTGCAGGAAGATATGCGAGACGCTATGCTACTTCGTGGAACGTTAAAAATGACGAGAGTCACACCCCCACCCCAACGTCTCTCTGTTAAAAGTATCAAAAGGCAATTACCCCAGTCGTTTGTATGCATGCATGTTGTTTTATATATATGATTGTTTTATATATGTTTTATATTTATGTGTGTGTGAGTGTGACGGTGATGTTGTGGGGACATTTTTCGGTCCCCACAAGGGGAAACTCAATTTCATAAAAATCTGTGAATGCAGTCAAAAAACTAAAAATGCCAAAAGTCTCATATTTTGTTTGGTTACTTACGGTTAAGGTTAGGGCTGGGTGGGTTATGGGGTTAAGGTCGTCATAGTTGGGCTTAGGGTTTTACCCATAGAAATGAATGGAGAGTCCCCACAAAGATATGAATACAAACATGTATGTGTGTTCTCTTCGTTTATTTACTCAAATGGACTTACTATAATAAATATTAACTGTGAATGACGCATGTGGGTGAGGAGAAACATACAAACGCTCACACACTGAGCCCTGGTCCACGCACGCAGGTTAGCACGTCAGGAGAGCTGATCTGTGTTGCCAGAGTTACAGCCCTGGAAAAAGATTAACACACTACTGATAATTCCCCATTCAGCTATAAATAGTTATCCTTGAATTACACAGCCTGCGAAAAAAAAGAACAACAACCAAAGGGTTCATCAAAAAAGAAAAACCACCTGAGAAAAAGCAAAGGCGGGGGGGGGGAGGGGGTTAAATCACCCACACGCAATATCATTGGCTGAGCAGGAGGCCAATGAAAATCCCTCAGAGAGTGCAGTAAGTATTCTAATGTAATCACAAGAGGGGCAGCTCAGTGAGGATCAGAAGTCCCTATCTACAGAAGAAAGCCAAGATCAGCAGAGCATCATGGGTCTGGGCGGCCAAAGCCACCCGCGGGTGTGTTTAATAACGCACTGGAAGCTGAGAGAGCCTATCTCAAGGGCAGCGGCAGGTTCCTCCCTGACCTCGCAGCCTCCTGGGCATGTCGTGCTCTGTCCCACCACCGCACCAGCTGTCCAGCCCGACGCCTTTCCGTCTCCCGCTCAAAGCTGGTAGCAGGTGGTGTACAGGTTAGGGTCGTGGTCTGGAAGCATTCAAATCCCAGGACGGTGTCTACTGTTGTACCCGTGAGCAAAGCAATTAACCTGGATTGCTCCGCCGAAATAGGCAGCAGTAAGACAGGGGAGGCAGGGTAGGCCGTTCGGAATAAAAGCGTCGACGTCAGCCCCAACCTGTCCCGGATCGTTTCCTTCGCCGTTCCTTTGATCAGCCCCGAAACATGCCGGAAAAGGGAGCACCGTGACTGGGCCTCCACAACAGACATCCGCACACCACGCATTCAGCCGCTAACGAAGGAGGGAAGGAATATAGCGGAAAAGCGTTGATGCTGGCAATTCCCATTATCTACCTGCCACTCATGTATATATATATAAATATCCTGCGAGTCAGACCCACTGTCACTTTGGGGCCGCATCTTTCTTTAGGCGAACAAAACACAGAGAAACAGAGGCTGTCTGCAAAGGCAGCACGGCACGACGCGGGAGCAAACGGCACAGCGATAAATCCCACGTAACACGCTGGCTTTTTCCGTTACAGCCGTGTTAGCTCTGACAGCATTTGAAACCAAGGCGGGATATACAAAAAAAATAAAATAACGACAAAGAATAATGTCGAGAGAAAGAAAAACATATTCCAAAAGATCGGTGCAAAGCCGAAAATAAGTGTTATAAGTAAAACCAAACAAGGTCACAAGCAGCATTATAAAAAGTCCTCTTTAATCTTCTCCTCCCAGCTGCCATGCTGGGAGATCTGAGAAAAGGTGCTAACAGCATCTGCGTAACCTACTGTTCAGATCCAAAGTGTGTCTGAAAGACCTCAGTAGGCAGCAGGGCCATCACAGCTGAGAGCTGGGATCAACGGCCGAGTGATGGATCTTTTGGAATATTAATATGGCAACGTGGCTCTGTGGTGAAACTGGACCAACTACTTCTAAGTGTCTTGAAGTCTTTAAAGTAATTTCACACCCCCTGTAAGAGGATCCATACCTGATTCCAAATAGCAAAGCGGGACCAGGAGTAGAACAGGTCCATGCCGGTCACCCCGCAAACTCTGAGAGGAATCCATAGCTTCGGGTCACACCCTCCAGCCCCCCTAAACCCTCCTGCCCATCTCCTGCTGCTCTTCACACCTGCAGACATTTTTTTTACTGGGGTGGCCATTATATTTTAGAGCAGGGTGTCTATTTTCTAGCCCCCCGTAAAAAATACAATAACGTATATTGTATATTTTTATTATTTTTATGCGGAGTGGCAACCGGAGTGGCCACGTATTTACTCCGATCTGCCCCCTGCCCCACCCAAGGTCCCTGTAATAAGGCCACGCCTACAATCAAATGGAGGGACACACATAACGGCAGGGACGGTGCTCGCCATGAATGAAACCAGAAGCCGGAATTTCTCATAAAAACAGGGAGGCTGAAAATGAGCTTCAGTTGTTCAAGCTCTGCACAGAATGAGGTGGGGCATCTCTGTTAACCAGTGACGCCCCAGCACCTGACCCCCCACAATGCCATCCCCCACCCCCCTATTAAAAATGCACGAGGAGACACCACAGCGAGACAGCGGCAGCAGTGAATGATCGCTTTCAAGCCCCCACAGCCGTCCCTGCCGGTTAACCGGCCTCCATTTCCAGAAACCACTTCTACTGTTTGGTTTACAACCACCACCCACATCCCACAAAGGACAGACCATCCCCACTCCCCGCCGTTTCTGACATGGCTGACCTAATGTCTCTTCGCGTCCCGACACATTCACACACACACGCACCCTCAACTGTGAAAGTCTCCATCTCTGGGGCTGATTAATGGCCGGTGAGCCATTTCCCTTTGGGTCCGCAGGCGGTTTCCTGGCCTAATCGTGCTCTCATTCAAAGACCTGTCTTCACAGCTCCTCGATGTTTTATTTCACCTGTACCTCAGGATAACATTTTTGGACAAAAGCAACCCCCGGGGGAGTTTTTTTGGGGGCGCCCATGGACATGAGGACAGGACAGGGTGAGATCTGAGGATCTCTGATTCCAGCCCGGAAGAGCCCCATCATCCTCCAGGCTCCCTGAAGGACAGAGTAATCAGTCAGACTCTGCCGTTTCCTTCCAGGTCAGGCGGCAATAAATCTCTCCGGCCGGCTGACTGCAGGGGGGGACGGCCACAGTGGCGCAAGCGAGCTGAGCTGGCGTGGCGACACCGGAGCACCAGGGAAAGCTGCACGGCGTGACCGTCAAGTAATGGACATACTGCCGACCATCTGCAGCAGACCTCGGGGACCTCTGTGACGTAGCACCAGGCCAGTGCCTGTCATCTCAGCCCCGTAGCTGTGAAGGGCTCTGGTCACGTCTGCCTGATGGCTCCTAACTCGTTGTGTCAGGGCCCGTGGAGACCTAAACGATCCGGCCAGCTCCCTGGGTCTCTCCTTGTTACACATCTCTTAGGGGGACCAATCCGAGAGCGGGAAATCTTCCTTCAGAACAGAAGCCTTCTTCTACGCAGTCAAGCCCGTTGCCATGACAATGGAGGCTCCACCCAAACATAAAAGTCCAGCCATTCTCAGCAGGTTAGTGCAATTACTAGCTGAATGGGAATTTTACATATCGGATTTGCATAGTGCAGAGTTCAATTACCTCTGCTGACAAAGGCTACAGTTAGAAGCAATGGGGGGGGCATAGATATCTCCCTATTACAGGAGCCCTGAGAAAACAGCAAGACTACCACTATTAAAGGCCAGCATTTTGTGCCGTTTAGCATTATTAATGTTCTCATTTCACACCTTGTGCTTGGTCGTCAGGCAGGAACAGTGAGGAAGTTCCTTCCTGGACATGACAAGTCCCGGACGAGTCCTTACCGCTCTGACTCCCCACGGCCTCTTAGGGCTGAAAACGCCAATCAGGATAATCTTATCATTCAGGTATGGGGCACTGCTCCTGCACTTTTAAATGCTGAATAACTCCAGAAGCATGGGCGAAGTTTCGGGGGGTAGTGTGTGTGCGTGTGTGTGTGTGGGGGGGGGGGTTATGTGTGCATCAGATACATGCATTAAAACGTAGGGTAAGCAAGATGCCCCCCACCCACAAAGTGTAAACATCAAACTTCTCCTATATGGCCAAAAGATCTGCCAGTTACAGTCACTGGGAGCTGAGACCCGGAAAGATCCACAGTGGGCAGACAAAATCAGCCAAATGTGGCTCTCCAGCAGAGTGACAAAAATGTAAGGAGATCTTCTCCCAACTGGAATCAAAAAGCTTCTACTAGCTCCTGCCAATTAATTCGTGCTCCACATCTCCCCCAACTGAGAGGAATTTGGGGGGACAGCTCAGCCCCCCCCAAGATTTCAGACTGGAGACCCCCAAACACTGGAAGAATGACGGGGAAGGTGAGGGGTGCGGGGGACCTCATGGCGTGCCTCTGTTCTGCACGGCGATGACCGCCCGTGAGGAGGATCACCTTCCAGCCCCCTTTCCGCTTCAGGAACACAGAGGGAGCAGAAAGACATGTGACGCTGATCAGAGCATCTTTAATATTTATGGGAGTCGCACCCAGCGGCACACTGGCCCGCAACCCCATTTCCTGTGATACTGCCACTCTGTGCATGATGCCGCCGAGGGCCCTGTAGGCCAGCTTCGCTCCTGTAGCCCCCCACACTCACTCACAGAGCGCTGAGGCCCCCCCACACTCACAGAGCCCAGTGCCTATGTGCACAGTCACACCTCCTCCCCGCGCCACCAGCCATTCTTTTCTGTGTCAGAGGTAAACTGAAAAATAGGGAACTCTTCCTGTTTTTTTTAAGTTAGCTTAGTGGGGTACGCCCATGGATTTGTTACTGCCACGTGGACACCCCCCACAAGACAGACGTCAAGGAAAAAAGGGACACAGCTTTTCCGTTTGATATCAGTCATCATCGTCAGAGTTTTGGTTGTATCAGGTTATCACCTGAAAATGGGAGGCAACGGAACACAAAGGAACACAGAAAAAGGACCTTCAGAACACTGAGGGGTCATCTGAGGGGGCCTCCTCCATTCAGCCACCCCCCCCACAACAGCCTGGTCTCTTGGCCACTTCAGCAGGTGTCGTCAAATATCATCACTCATCAGCCCCGAACATGAAACAGGCTTTCATCGCATCCATTGCCGCACTCGGCAGTCATAACTATCCCAGCATGCATTTCAACCTTCATCCTCACCTCAAGACACCCTGGCAGTGTCTACTTCGCAGCGGCGAGATGCCTGGCATGAAAACGCTCCCCGATCCCCATCTGATTAACAGCCCCAAACGTGGACCGACAAATACATGTTAATTAACAGCTGCCAGGTATATAAATTGGTTAACCTGCATGGGTGGAATTAACATATTTCCTCTTTCAATAAAGCCCCCCCCCGGGGAGAGCATAGAGTGGAAGGGACGGTAGGCAATCTGGTGGGGGGATGGGAACATCAAAAGCTGGTTCCCTTGTGGATGCGGGCTATGGGCCATTCCCGTGATGTGACCCCCCCCCAGCCTGCCATGCATCCCCGTCTCTGAAATCAATACAGATATCAAAGCGGGGAGCAATTCGGCACAACATAAAAGTACAGCCCTCCCCCCACCCCCGCCCCAAAACAAAAACCCCAGTCAGCCCATAAGAAACCCGTGAATACAGAGGTCGTGGTGGGGCTGGGGGATTTTTCCCATTTTGGGGGTGTCAGAACAAATGCCCCAGGACAGGATGGAGCGGCGCTCACCTTTCTGTAGACGATCATGTTGGGGGAGTCCTCGTCTGGGTCGGCTGTCCCCACGCCCCCCTGGTCCCGGGACGCCTGAGCCATGCCTGTGGTCCCCGGGCTGCAAAAACACAAGGTGGGGGGGGATGAGGCTGGTTATACCATAGAATTAATTGACGGGTTCTCCACTGAGACAAAATGACAACTCAGCATCGTGTTCTGACCCAAAAGCCTGCGACAGAGAACACCAAGCCGAAGTCTGGGGAGCCTGGGGAGAGAGAGCTTTGCTTTTAGTAGGTCAATGTGCCACTCAGTAGGATAGTTATCAGTGCCTGGGTCCAGAAGGGGGTGGGCTTGAGTCCCGTAATCATATCACCGGATGGTGGTGGGCTTGAGCCCCATAACCATATCACCATTGGACCCTTCAGCAAGGCCCCAACTGCTACTGGGATGCTGGATGCTGGATGCTGGCTCATCCGGCTGTCTGGTCCCCCCTTGTACGTCGTACTTTGGACGAAAGAGCCCGCTAAATAAACAAACGCAGATGTACCAATGTGACGCTTATAAACGCACATGGCGGTGGAGTGTCCACGTGTGTGCGCACAGATAAGGCTCGACAAACAAAACACACGGATGAGATTCTTTCAACAGCACAAGATCCGTTTGCCGTTCTGGACCAGGCCAGTAATTATTAGCCAATACGGCGGGAGAATGCCGTCACCGGGGGCAGCGCACACAAACAGAGCCCATTTAACAAGCTGTACAACGTGGCATGACCAAACGGTGATGTTCCCAGCCAGAGGATCCACGCTAGGATGCCATCCCGCCCATATCAGCTGACCTTTCCATGCCGCGTATTTGCTGGCCATGGCTCTTCCCTCGAGTGCCGACACCTGTCACGACAGTGATAAGGAGGCCCCGGCAGAGTAATGGCAGATGTGAGGCAAAAACAAACTGGTCAGACCAGTCTGGGGAGACACGTCAGGCTAGGGGTTAGGAGCTGGCCGGCAGATCGTGCAGACAGCATGCCCAGGACCCAATCTGCCTCGTTGGGGACAGACAGCTCCACTTGGAACACCGTTCTGTGAGCCAGTTCCATCCTGGGAGTGAACCCCCGAGGTGACGGATTTCTGGCGAACGCCGCGCCAAACTGGTCCGCCTGCTTCCTCCTTTGGAGACTGCCTGGACTATTTTACATCCTCAAGCTGACAGACGGATGAAATCTAGGACTTTGACGGAATTGCACTACGAAAAGAGGTTACAAGCAGGGACCTCAGAGACTAAATGCATTAGCTGCACATTTTGATGACATAACAAGCAGTGAGGAAAGGGGGCGCTGTTTCTGCAGCCTTGCAAAGACAGATGAGTACGGAGCAATGACCGGCAGGTGAGGTCGCTTCCCGAAAGGTATCAGGGAAACTCAACGCATCCTGTGTTGCTGAGTGTTTTCCGTGGCCCGGTGCTGCCCCCCCTCCCCTACCTGTTTATCAGAGGAGAATCCTTGCAAGGAAACACCAACCGCCGGTCTCCAATAAAATAAGTCCTGATTTGGCCCAATTCCAGAAAAGCAATTACACTGAAGGCCCAACAAACTGGGCCCTCACCTCCCGCCCAGTACGCGACAGGCGCCCCCATGGCGTTAATGACACGCAGCTGTGAGACTGTTAAACCCACATAGCCCCCCCATACCGCAGGCATCTAAATATACCTGATTATTTATAATGTGTGCTTTAGAACAGGACCCTTCAATGGAACAGACAGCGCGTTTCAGCAGAATCAGGCACATGGAACCCACATCAGCAGAATTAGGTCCACGGAACCTGCATCACAGACCCAGGTACATGGAACCAACATCACAAATCCAGGTACACAGAACTGACATCACAGGCCCAGGAACATGGAACCAACATCAGCAGAACCAGGAATCAGCATCACAGATCCAAGTACATGGAACCGGGATATTTGCTCACTGGGATGTCAGATAGCTGTAATTAATGTAATTTCTGGACACAAATGTCCAAAGATTTGGGGACACACATCCATGTTACTGCTCACGGCCCAGCGGAGTGAGTGCTACCACACTAAACACCCCGAGCTACCTGATAAAGCACATTAAATGGCAGCAAATTAAAAATGCATTTCGCCGCGCTGTAGGATGTTAAAGTCGTGCGGGTTGTGTAACAGCATGGCATGTTAGTGGGAGGGGGATGAAGGTGGAGCACCTGCATAAGTGCCTGCTGCAGCGGTACAATAGTGTTGCGAATACATTCTCCCTGGAGTCTCAGTATCCCCAACTCAAGATGAGGACACCACTTCGTCTCCATGACACCCATGACCCTTTTACCCTCTTTTAGTCTCTCCTCGCATTGCTGTAGAAGGAGAGCAAGTTAAAGTGTCCAGAATATATCAAGAGGGTTCATGTGATACGGAGTTGTGTGATACCTGCATACTGAGCTACTTGTCTTTTTTGTTTGATATAATACACTAATTTGTTTGAATGTATGACATTGGGAGCTGACATAGTCTGTTCTGTTTCGTTTTGCTCCGTTTTGTTTTGATTTTTTGTTTTGATCTCTTGTTTTGATTTTGTGATCGGCGTGTGCGATTGATGTGTGTTGTTTTAAAAGAATGCAAATCAAAAATCAATAAACAGATATATATTACCAAAAGTGTAGCAAAACCCCTGATTCAGCAGAGCCTTCCCGCTACGGGCTGGGCTGAGATGGCAGGCGACCTCACACACCCGCCTCCACGAAGGACCTGGAAGAAGCTTTTTCAGATTCTGCATTTTGAAATTCCAGCAATTAGAAGAGTCAAAGACATGGCAGCAAAAATGCATGGGGATGAACCCCAGAGGGGATTCGAGGGGATTCAAGAGCAGAGATCAATAAATGGAAATAACTGTAAATAACAACAAACTACATAGAAGGAGGTAGAAGCTGAGTGAATCATTCCAGCACTGGGTCGGTCACATTACAAGCCGCATCCTGTAGAACTATGTGCAAAAGTATCTTTTGATTGTGAGTAAACTGAGAACAAGAAAACTATATACACACCAGCAACAAGTCTGCAAGCGGCACTCTCACCTATGGGGGGGGTATTATGGGAAGACAGGTTGGTGGCAGTAGTCTGGGAAGACAGGGGGCGCTCTTCCCCCCGTCCCCCCGCTAACATTCTTCGTTTTACCCTGCCATTACCCCGGTGTGTCAGTCTGAAGGCAGCGTTCAGCCAGAGAGACCTTAAGATGGCCAATGTGACAGTCCGCTAGCCCAGGAGAACAACATGGGCGTGAAGTAGTTTGCGAGGAGCTTTGGGGACAGCGGTCACCTCGCTCATCCAGGCTACAGGCCACACATGCGACACTTATCAGGAGGGGGACAACCTGGCTCACGGCAACCTGTCCCACACAGAAAGCTACTTCCAACAGCCTACCTGCTTTAACTGTTACACATTTATATTCACAGGGAGCGCAAACACACTAATATACACACAGCAGCTGGGTACAGGGTCCTAACCCTGTAGCGTGTGGGCTCCCGGCCCCCAGGCTGGTCCGAAGGGGCCCAACTCTGGTGCCGGGACTTCAAAGCCCCTTTGCACACACCCTGCCAAAACGGATCGATTTTCAACTCCCGCCTAAGTGGAGAAGCTCTGCACACGCAGCATGGGCACGCGATTTAACACACACGCCCCCCCTCACCTCACCACCCCCGGAAAGCCCAGATCTGTAATCCAGGCATCCTCACTGACTCCCCACCTGCCCCGGGGAGCATTCTTTACCTCAGTGAGAAATCAGCGCCTTGTCGGGCTCCTTGCAGCTCTGCTTCCCTTAGCAACGGGGAGACGGCAGGTTCATGGTAGCAGCTTCGGAAGGAGGAAGGAGCGACAGAGCTGGGAGAACGACGAGGAGAAGGGAAAAGCCGGAGATGCTGGGATTCTCACTGCAGTATCTCTCCTGACACTTCCTGGGTGGATGGCATGGAGTGAAGTGAACAGGCAGGTAGACCCTTGCATCTGTGCGTGTGTGTGTGTGTGTGTGTGTGTGTGTGTGCATGTGTGTTTGTGAGAGAGAGAAAGAGAGCGAGAGTGTGAAACAGAGAAAGGAGGAGGAGAGAGACTAAGGTGGTTCGTGTGTCTCTCCTGCTGCCTGTGTGCAGCCACAGAGCTCTCAGAGGAAGCAGAGATTTTATACACGGGGAGAACATGAGAGAGAGAGACGGAGAGAGAGAGAGAGAGAGGGAGAGAGAGATAGAGAGAGAGAGAGGGGGGGAGCAGGGGAATGAGGATAAAAGAAAAAGAGAGAGTGGAAAAGGTTCGGATGCTGTGGAGAGAAATAAAGCAGGACAGAGACTCCGCGGTAACGGCGACAGCTCCCAGCAGCGCAGAAAAGCAGGGGATCAAATGCCACAGATGCAGCCACGTATACAGGACCCTGGCAAGTTTGAAAGACAGAACCTGAACTGCACAGGATCATGGACTGGGCGGGGGGGGCTTATAAACAGCAGTATCACCCATACGAGACGCCGACAACCCCGACCAGAGCGAGAGAGTCATGCGGGAGCGGACTTTATGGGAGGATAATACCAGGAAGCTGGGCTGGCTGAGCCAAAGAGCCAAAATGAGGAAATCACTTAAAAGGAGCAGCGAGCCTCTCATTGGCTACTGGAGTTTTGTCCTCAGACAGACTGCACAGATGCTGTGTCAGTAATTCAGTAATTTTCTCTCTCTCTGTCTGTCTCTCTCTCCCTCTCACTCAGTTCAACTCAATTTAACTCACATCGCTCCTATTAGCCAAGCATGTGCCAAATACATATATATTTGGCGCACATATATATATATATATATATATATATAAATAAATAAAAAGAAGATCAGGACAGCCTGACAATGAAGGGGTTCTCCAGAAATGAAGGGGTCGAGCATAAACATAAAAACATGACCTATGACCCACACATTAAAATGGCTCAGGGAAAAAAAAATCAGTGAGGAACTGCAAAATGAGGTGTCTGAATACGCATGTGTGTTAGGTGATAGATCTGAGTGGTCATTTTAGGGCTGGGATATTTTTGGGACTCTGAAGAGTAAATCTGCCCACAATTACAGTAATAGAATTAGTGGCTGAGTCAAGCACTATGCAGGGTCAAGCCAAAGCCAGTGGTGCACGAGCTCCACCCAGCGAGGGCCCATCCTGGATTGGCTCTCACGGTGTGCCATAGTGCAGTGCACTGTCCTCCAGCAGGGGGCAGAAAGCCCTGCTGGGAGAGTCGGTGGGGTCAAATGAAAAATTGTGCCATCAGCCACACTGTTACCCCTGAGATGGAAGATGCAGGTGTATGTGACTAGAGGCAGTCATTGTCATTAGATGGCGGTATAGAATCAAGGAGCCAGACCCAGCAGACATGGAGCACATAGAACTGAGGCTCTGCCTTCTCCCGTTCCAATGGATCCCATGGTGGAAATGCGGAAGAAGCTTTCAGAATGAGAATCGCAGCATGCTAAAGGCAGCCTAGAATTAGCCTTCGCAAGCATCCAGCTACCAGGCGGGACGTGGCACTGACCCCGATGACAGAGGCGGGGAGTTCCTCTGTGGACAGAGTTTGAACCCTAGAGCTGGAACTTTCTGCACCAATTATTCTCCAGATGCCACTCACGCCAAAGCCATCAACAAAACATAACGGTCCCACTGCATTCATAAGAAAGAGCTTTATTCTGGCTGTTTCCTGCTAATTCCGGGAAAGGTACAACAATAACCAGCAATGCTCAAACCTGGGAGCGATTAATGAACTTTATTTTCACTATTTTGTTTATCAGTACTCCTCCTGAGTATTCAGTTACAATAGTTTCTATTTCTGTCCAATTCTTAAAATGACAACATAAAATAAAAGGGAATTAATTAAAAAGGGGTAAGGAATGTGGGCCTAAAACATAAAAATATTTTATATGGAATATTGAGGAGTCACAAACTGTTTGTACTGAAAATAAGCATCAAAAATCAAAGCCAAGCTAATGTGGTATTTGGGTGGTTACAGTAATGGATCTTAAGGATTTGTGTCCAGTTAAGTTCTGAAGCTGAAAAGGGCACTCGAACAACTGGGCAAATTCACAGTAAACAGGCTCGTCTGATGGGATGACTCACCCGCGGAAAGCATGGACGTGTGTCAAATGGGCCGCAGTGCAGTCAGGCGTCCGCTGCTCGAAGGGCTCATAGCTGGATAGCAACACAGCCGCCCCACGTTCATCCCCTCATCCTGTCCGCAGCGCCTCCGCGCATCTTCACCCGCTACTTCCACTTCTCCCCAAAATGCATGAGCTCCAGGAAACCGGAACGTCAGAGGCGCCGCACGAAGAGCAAACATGCTGGACCTTCTGTGAACCAAAAGCTGTTACTGGGCAGACAAAGAAACACACCAATGAGATTAAGGCTACAAAATCCCGTATATACCAGCATATCATTGTTATGTTTTATGGTGCAAATGGGACCAGAATCTGAACCATCCACTCTATATATTGGAGTGTTTTGTACTCGGACACCAAGCGACACCGACGTCCCAAGTGGTGCTCAGAGAGGACAGTGGAGTGAAGTGAGAGAGTGGATGCAGGTATCAATGGATGAGTGATCTTAGGTGGACAAGGATGTGGGGACACCGTACAGAACACTATACAGAACAGGTTGGTGACGTTAACCCCCCACAGCGATGTCGGATTGGCCATAAAGAACCAAAGAGCCTCCATGGAATCACATGACCAAACAAATGTCTCCATGTTGCTTTTGAAGGCGTGATTCTTTTATGAAATTAAATAAATAAAAGTTTAACAAGGAACAGAAGACATTCTTGGTCTCTTCTGTATCCCTCATAGCCCACTTTGCTCCTCCGACAAGAGCAGCAGTGGCTCTAATCGGCTTTAAAAGAGGAAGGCTAAACACCAGCCAATGGCGAGTCGGCCGGGGGGTATGTGAGCCCGCCTCTCATGCATAGTGACCCGCTATAAGGTCATAGCGCCATGGCAACTCCTGCCCCAGATTACAGTAACAGGTGAGGGGGAAGCAGACCCAAACAAGCCCCAAGACCACACCTTGGAGCAACGGCCCCAAGTGTGGCAGCCAGGCCAGTTGTATCCTCCACAAACAAGCCGAAGAAAAGAGAGGAAAAGACAGCCAGAGAAGACAAGGCTTGTCAACAGAAGAGATGGAAGTTGTGGGGGATGAATTTTTATCAAACAAATGCTCTGTGTTAAAGTCATGCTACAGACACCGTCTTAGGAAAAGTTCTGCCTTTGTTACTTTTGGACAAGATCTAATGAAGGGAAAACAGAGATTTCAGTCACGACCATCAAACCGTAGCCTGACGGAAAGACAAGGACAGCCGGTCTGACACCTGGGTGTGTCATGTGATGGGGCTCAGCCCCCCCAACCCCAGAGATCAAGTCAAGGCAGCAGCGACAGTACCTGCCTGTCCTCTTGATGAGGCAGTTAAAATTCAGTGCTGAAAAACAAACCTCATTCCTGCCCCCTGCAGGATATTTGAAGAGCTACATGCACAGTATCGACTTATCCTGCCCACCTGTCATCCCTAACCTGCTGTGAGGAACTTTCCAGATATGGGTAACCCTCGACCAGCTCGACCGGAGGAGGGGCTACAAGGTGGAGTCACCAGGTTCCACCCTTTCTGCACAGCTGTTGTCATCACAGTCTTCCCGGTATATTTATTAAATGCCATGACCTGCAGCGACATCAGGGCACGACATCAGTCCAGGTGCATATAGTATTTTATTATTTTAGTTTTTTTTTTTACAACAACACAGACAAAGGATGGTACAACCACAGAAACAGGAAGCCAGGCCCAGAATTCCAAGGCACAACCACAGAACCAGGAAGCCAGGCCCGGATCTCCACGGCATTAGGAATCACATTATTAAGCATTATTATTATTAAGGGAGGTGGGCTTGATAACGCAGTGTGATATTTCACCCTGAAATTTGGCAGCACCCTTAAAACGTGGGCGATGCTCATCAGAGGAGATACTAATCTTGGAAACGACTGTTGATTTTAAACAGCCTCAAAATGCAGAGGATGCCAACTAAACACCACTGAGCCTTGCGATGAACAGTGTAAACACAGGCGATGACTGCCTGCACACATGCTGGGTGATCTGAAAGCACTCGTCACGGAAAATGGGAAAGACACGACAGAGGCATCCTGATGGGCCACAATGGGGATTTCGACCATCGACACCAGGGCTCTCACGCCATATTTCAGGCGTCGCTATTGATCAGCGATTGATCGGACAGCAGACACCGTGAATGGAGGAGCTGGTTTCAAAGCTCTGGTGGGGGGGTTGGAGAGCATCGAGCTGCTGACTCCAACACCCCAGGTAATGTTAGAGCCCTTCAGCAGGCCACACTGCAATGCTCCAACCACAAGCAGCTCTGCATTTTTAAACCATTTATTTATTTACAGTTTATTTATTGACCTGCACACGACCTCCTGGAGATTTTAGCCAGTATGGCTGAAAGTCTTTATTAGTGAAGTTTTCCTAGTAAGAAAGAGAAAATAGCTCCTGAATATATATTTCATTGTCATATTTTTAATTAAAAATAACCCTGTTTTTTTTCTTTTTCATTTAAAACACAACTCAGATACATGGACCTAGACAGGAGTAGTCCATTGGGGGGGGAGAGGGTCATTTCTGTACGACAATATGGCCTGGAAAGAGATTATTTTCCTGCTTAGTGAGTAATTATTATCGCTGCCAGAGAGTTTGTCATTTTTCTAAGGCTGACTGATGGTGGGATTCTCTCACTTCAGAATAGCAGCATTCACAGTTTCTAATGGAGGAGCCCCCCACCCCACCCCACCATTCACAAAAAATAAAAATAGGAGAAGCGATTCCCCCATGATTACGGAGATTGTTTTCCATGAGGCTGCATACGAAAAAGGCATCTGGATGATAACGGCAATCGGAAACGAGATGAGCCAGGGGGCGCCGTGGGGTCATTCTCATTACAGGGAACCCACAGGAATGTGAATGAAGTCAGTATTGCCCTGAGTGAGGGCTATGCTTTCAGCACAGGGGTGGGAAAGACGGGGACCAGCAGAAAATGGGTTTGTGAATGTCTGGCCAGTACAGGGCATAGTCATTATCATACCATAATTATGAACAAGAGGTTGGAAATGAGTGGCTGTTCCTCCCGTATGGATGACAGGTGAATTAATACAGGAAAAATTACTTTAAAATAATCTGTTCAAGCTCAGAGGTCATCAAGGATAAAAAGATCATGTAGGCTGATGTGTTAAATAATTCCACATTTCCCAGGAAAGTGCAAAAAATCGAACAATCCATCTAATACTACTGGGATTAAGAGCTAAAAATCCATCCATCCAAGGTCCAGCAGCACATCCTGCTCGAGGCCATAGCAGGCGTGCACCCTGGACACGATAAACTATAAACCCAAAATCAAATGGAGGTCTGCCGTGGGGAGGCTAGCAAAGCTGGAGAAACTCAGGGCTAAAATATGCTGCAGCTTCCATACAGTAATAAAGAAATTGCAGAACAGTGCATATCTGCAATAACACGGCATTAAGAGCGGATAAAACATACGAGAAAGATCAATACAACAATATCAAACGTACTACCAATTACAAGCAAGTTGCTAAATCAGGAAAATTCACCCTGCAGGCATGAGATCTAACTGACACCTGGCATTTGACAAAACAGAAATTGACAGCAGGTCAGGCCCGCAGTCTAAGCGTGGCGCAGCGATGTAGCGGGCCGGGGGGGAGGCGGAGCCCACGTGACCACGCCCCCTCATGCACTCCATCCCACAGAGCTCCTGCCAGCCAACTCAGCAGAATGCCTAATGAAGCTGAGCCGCTGCCGACGGCAACCAGACCAGCTGCGGCCGGCTGGAGCAGCAAGGGATGCCTGCAACTGGGCGAGTCGGCAGCCTGTTATGTAAACACAGACATCCTTGAGATAAACGCCCTATTTTCAAAGCAAGCAAAATGGAGAACATCTTCTGCAGCTGCAAGACGAGAAGATCCAAACGAGATGGAACTGGTCCTATTACTGTGTATACCGGAGTTGACAGGAACTGCTAACAGAACATAGCGCCCGCTGGTGGTGATGATCGAAGATTTTATTATTATTTGAAAAATTGTTACGTTGTACAGAATTCTAAAGGATGCACAGCAGATGTCATACACAGCCGTGGTTCTGCATCCAGTACAGAGATGATGATGTGAATAGAACAGGCCAAAGCCACACAGACCCCTCCCCCCAAACCTTTGAGCCTCTAGATGTTGGCATCAGTACTGGTTCACATGAAGGCCTAAAAACACTTTTTAATTAAGACCACTTGACTGAATATGCCACTACTGGCTTTAAACCCAGTTATTAAAGCATAAAAAGACAAAAATAAAAAAGGTGTTTACACATCAATAGTGCAGAAAGCCTGCTTGGCAGGTTATCTGAGGAGCTTTGATGACTCCTATAAAATCCATCAGAGCTCTTGCATCTGTCTGCCAAAAAGATGCACTTGTAACATTAGCTTCTCTTCATCCCCCTTTACAAGCGATCGATGGCCGCTCGCTCGTTTTGGGCATGCAGGCCCCCGTGTCTTTGCCTCCAGCACCGGGCCAGAGTGATTAGCCTCTGCTGTGACCCAAAGCCATTAAAGTGGCCTACGCTCCAACAACTCCCTGGGCCCCTTTAGCACAGGGGTAGCTTCCTGCAGTGCGGTCTCTCGAATCGGGCCACAGTAGACATTCTTATGAGGACTGGCTAAAGATGGTTGAGAAGGCCTAGAAAACTGACATAGGTGTGTAGGGTGGTTAGATTGAACAGGTCATTTCTCTCAGACAGGGTCCTACTGACGGCCAAGTGAAGCTTCATGAACCATTTGGTGTATTTTCTGACCCCACTAGATGGTGCTCTGTGTTGAAAAAAGGGCTCTAAAAACGCCCCTAAACTTTATTTGGCCATCACTAACTTGTTCTCTTCTGATTCAGAGCCTGAGGTCCACACTCCCACTAGTGGCCATAAGAGGAGCCTCATTCCATATTGTTAGGCAGTGGTTGTGTAGGGCATTAGGGACACTGGATACAGACCGACTCCAGCTCAGTACCACATAGGGCACCTGTTCTCCAGGGGGGAACTTGGCCAGCCACCAACAACCAGCCTCCACGTCCGGGGGGCTGAGTTGCTAAGGGAACAGATCAGTAAAATGCTGGCCAGAGACGCAGGTCACGTTCCTGCATTCTTGCTCTGGTTGCGTCCGTCTTCCCATGGAGGTGCAAGAGCAAAAGACCATGACTAGCAGGGCTGTATGGCGGGCATTTGGGAACTCCAAGGCACAGGGACAGGGTGGTGATAAAGAGGATCTACCAAACCATTAGGGGATTACAGTTTCCCAGTGGCCGTCAGGGTCAGGCCCGGATTGTCAATCACCTTGAAAAAGACAGACAAAAACATTTTGCATGTTTTAAAGAAACTTTAATACTGCAATCACTGCAAATGGTATTTAACCTCTACAATTTACAAAAGAAAAATAATAGATTATGTAAACAGCATTTTGTTAATTTTATTCTTAAATGTGCATGTAAAAATAATTAAAAAGCATTCAATGGGTGGAAAACCAAAGGGAAAACTGGTTTTGGATTTAGATACATCACACACAGAACGGGAGGAACGTCCTGTCCAGGATGAGATGAATACCCCTCCTCGTGAAAAAGCCAAACCGCACTGTGTCTCAGCACAGGCACTCCTCAATTTTACAGACTTTGATGATAATTTGAACGAACGAGAAAATGTGCAAAAGGGAAACATCTAGCAATCATTCACATTTCGGTGTTTTCGCCAGTCGAGTGGCAGCGCCATCCTGTAGGCTGCAGAGAACCAAACAAACATGCTGTTGCTCAGAAGAAAAGCCTTATGGCACCAAAGCTCAGGAATATTTAACCGTCTACAAAGGGAAGCTGACACGCGTGTGTGCAAATTTGGAAAGGCCAGTAGTCAGGGATTGGCCAAGGAGAAAGAGTCCTATGAGTGACTAAAGGCGCACTGGAGAACAGCACGGCAGCTACAGGAAACCCAGGGCAGGCCTTCAGATCTCCCATGATTCCTAGAACAGAACCAATACTCAGGCCTCTTGGGCTGGCTGCAAGCAGGAGCCCCACAGGCATCAATGTTCTTAAGGCGGCCTGTAAGCCTTCCAGTTTGTAGTTGAGCTGAGCATAGTCAAGTGGCTGCCTTAAAACGATGTGCAGCATAGGATAATACCTCCAAAACGACAGGGGGGGGGGGGTGATTTCTCATGGACAGTCGCTCAAGGGAGCAGTCTTTCTTCACAGGCCCATGAGCCACAAAGCTCCTCGGCGTGTCGTGCGGGTGTCACAACGTCAGACAGCTTGCTTTTAGGTGACGGCGGAGGGAGCAGTGACCCCCCCCACCGAATAGGCCCATATCTTTGCCAGGAAGCTCCCACCTCACATGCAGGAATGTTGGTAACTGCTGTTTGGCAGAACACCACCAGGGTCACAGAAGCGCCGGAATAATGCAATGAGGTCAAGGTCCCATGCGTCATGTGTATATATTCTCATCATCAATTCCCTAAATCCAGGGGATAAGGCCTGACGTCAATTTAAAATGCGATGGAAGACACAAAAAAACTAACTGCAAGTATAACACCCTTGAAACACACGTCCTTCGTTTTGAGTCATCGATAGTCTGAACAAACAAATGTACTAATATTTTGCGCATATTTTACACCACTAGAGGGCACTGCAGCCACATAAAAGCAGCATTGGAAATGGCACTATAATTTTTCCAGACTTCAAAGGCATACCAGGAAAAGAGATATTAATAACAAAAACTTTAAAATAACTTCCTGGATCATATAAATGACCCCTATAACATATGTGTTCTGCATAAAATCACTAGGTATCTACAATAAAAAAATAAATTAACCAAAACTGTAGTGAAGTCACCAACCACATTTTCCCAGAAACCTGAAATGATGTTCTTAGAGGTGGAAGAAATGAAGGACAGTGAGCCTTTTACTCTCATCAGTACTTCGTACCAAAAATAAACCTCTTCCCACTTTTCAGACATCATTATTGGAAGCAACAAGACGCAGTGAAGATCGGTCCAAAAAAAAACTTAGCGATGGTCCCCAAAAAAAATAAACACCTTAAAAGAAACCCAATTTCACAACCCTGTCTACTGCTTTTATAGGCCTTCAGTTTAATTGGTAACACATATGATTACCACAATGTCATATCACATTAGGCCCATCAATGAGTGGTACTTCCTGTGGTAAATGGAAGAGTATCGGAATGTGTAGGTGTGCTGTGACCAGTCCAGTGCATTGTGGGATTAAAATAGCCCTGTTAACCACTGAACAGATGTTTCTGCACTGGCCATGTCAACCATCCCATCCTCACTGCGCCCCCCCCCCAACCCCAAAAAAAAAAAAAAACTGAACCGGGAGGAGGTGTTCTCGGAATAATCTTGCCTGCTTTTGGGACATCTGCAAGACTTAGGCTGTAGAAAATCTCCAGTGATGTTCAGCTTGCTCTCTGGAGTGTGTTTGGGTGAGGAGGGTAGAGAAACAGACTGCAGAAAAAGTCCTCCAAGGCACCTTCAAACGACCTTCACCTTCCACTAAGCTCTATAGCCACAGGAGTGACAGAAGTGAGCTGAACTGGCAGGAAGCGACAACCAAGGGGGAAAAAGTAGGTGGACAGTGTCCTGCTGGCTGGTCACCTGTGAGTGAGTCCATTTCTGTCAAATTCATCCTGCTTGTGGACTGGCAGAATGACTGGGACCAGTTGAAGGATGAGAAAACCCCAGGAACGAAGATCTTCCAGGAAGAGCCAAAACAGGAAACGATAAAAACATCAACAAAAAAACCATTCTGGAAAGAACAAAAAATCAGGGGGAGGGGGGTGTCTTTGGAGACTGGCACACACTGGCATTGCATTTCTTCTCTGGTGCCCAGAGAAGGCTGTGATATCTTCAGGCACGCAGGGTCCCTTGCTGGCCTTCCAGGTAGAGACAGCAGGCCTCTGATGCTCTGGTCCCTCGCCTTTGCTGCACGGCCTCAGTTCATGTCGATGGTGTTGAAGACCCACTCGGTGAACTTCTTGAGCTTGGCAGAGGCACTCTGGGACTCCTCCTGCAGACGCTGGTTGTCTTCACGCAGGCTCTGGATCTGGGCCTGCAGCACTGCCTTGTCCTGCTTCTCCTGAGAGCGAAGGAAGTTTGAAGAAGAGTAGAAGGCGTGAGAGAGAGAGAGAGAGTGCGACAGGCAATGAGAATGAGGCATGCAACCCTGAGCGCTGACGTCCCCGGCGCTGGATAAGTGGTCTCACCTTCTTCAGGTCGTCCTGCAGCAGCTTCACCATGGACTCCAACTGGCTGATCTTCCCTGCGAGAGTGATGGGGGCCTCACTGTTGGCAGGGTAAGTGGGGGGGACACATTTCAGCCTGGCCAGTCAGCAAGCAATCTTATCTAAAGCAATATGCAATTTTACATGCTGCCCCCAACCACATAGTTGGGCGCCCCAGGAACAAGCACACTTTAGGTCTGTGTAACAGGAGCAGGAGGCTCGTTGAAAGACACAGGATTGTAGCTGAAAGCAAAGCCTCCACTGCTAGTGACTTGCTCTTCAAAATAAACAATGAAGCTTGGAAGGACTACGCTAACTGTTACTAAAGACCCAGTACAGCAGTGAGGGATAGATGAGGTGGGAAGTTTCAGCCAATCCTGTTAGGGCTGGGGATAGATAACCAGCATACCCTGGGGAGGAGAAGAGCTGCTGGCTGCACTCAGCATTCTGAGGACTGGAGGTGCCACCTTTGGGTTGGTGGTTCACATCTTGAGTGACAAGTAGTGAGGCCCTCTGGACTGCAAGGGGCATGAGAGAGCACGGGAGTGAGGTCTTCATCATACAGCCGTCACCATAGAAAATGTCTTCACCTCGCTCACGGAATCTTACCTTCAAAAGCCTTAGCGGCATCGACGAGGTTGGACCAGTCCAACCCACTGTCAGCGTCTGCATTTGGCAGAGGCATCAGGCCCGGGTCTGGAGCTGGCGGCCGCCTCCGCTCCTGGAGGTCCGTGAGGGAGGTTTCAGATGCCGAGAGATCTCCTTTAGTGGAGGGAGCAGCATAATGTCACAGGACAGGCAGATCACAGGATTAAAAAGAGTGGAGCAAAAGTATAGGTATTCTCTACCAGCAGGGGGCACCAGCAGAAAATTACACAAAGCAACAAAAAGACCAGTGTAGGACTCCAGAGAGGGTCTTCTACACTACAGTGAGATACTCTCTTTCCCCCAAAACTTAGAAGAAGCAGTGCTCACCATGCAGTTTGACGCCCAGCAGATACGAAGGCCGGCGGAGGGGCACACCGCGCACTGTGGGGGACCGTGGCACGGTGGAGGAGCTGAAGAACACGTCAGCTGAGGCCGGCTGGTCAAGGCCAAAGGCCGGGTCACGCTGGCCGCTGTAGATGCTCTCGTCTGATAAGGTACGGTGCAGAGAGCGGCGTGCGGGGACCGAGCCTGAAAAGGAAGGCTGACAAAGAGAGACAAAACATTGTGAAGCACACAGTGAACTGGATGCTGTTAGAACAGCAACAATGTATTCCAGTTTCGCTGTGATTTGCCTCAAAATGAAATAAGCCCCAGGTTATCTCCTACACAATGTTGCTGGGAAATTTTAAAAAGATCTATCAAATACTTTTAGAGTTATTGTGTTCAGCAGTTACCCGTTCCTTCATTTGTGCCAAGTGCTTGGGAAGAGGCAATAAACCGAATACTTTCTGCAGTGCCCCTTCCCTCTGCTGCCACAAAATGGCACTGCTTCAGTTTTGGTGCAAAAAATCTCAAAATGAAATCAGTTCCAGAAGTTTTCCTATATAAAGTTCCTGTGAAGTTGAAAAAGATCTGACAAATACATTTTGAGTTATCAAGCTAATGACATAAATCATCTGCAGCGAATCTGCCCCAAAACCCTAGGTATTCCCCATCTGGTCAGAAAACAGAACACATTTTTAGCTGAAGTTAAGCTATGTTGACTTTCAACGCCAGGTCAGCAACCAGGGCTATATTAATTGTGAGAAAACAGACTAGACAACTAAAAAGGTAAAAACTTCATGAATAATTATAAATTGCTAAGGACGGTCAAAACAATATAAATAAGATGTTTAAGATTAGTTTTCAATAATAAAAAATCTAAAAAAGCCTTGACTTTGCTAAAAACCTTTGTTACAGAGTCCGGAAAACAATAAATATACCATAGCATTCAACTAAAGTTCACCATTATTCTCATTCAAAGAGCACTTCTGAGAAAGCACTAAGAATGACTTAAAAAATAAAGGGTGTGGGATTATCTTGTGCTGTCATTCAGAGACTGGGTAACACCCTGTCCCAGCACCTCATTGGATAGCATCAGGATGAAGCAGGCAGTGATTAATAGCTCATGCTAACTGCTACTCACCGCCCTTTAAAGGGGAGCGTACCTTGTGTTCACTGATGGCTGGCGGTGGGCTGTCCAGCGTGATGAGCTTCTTCAGGTCCTCCTCTATGGTGGACTTGGCCAGGCGCTGCGGAGACTGTGTGTCCCGCATGGTGGCTCTCAGCTGTGGCTGGCCAGACTCCATGCCCTCGCTCTGGTGCCGCCTGTATCACAGAGCCGCTGTGTTAGCATATTAGGGCTACACAACTGCTCTGTCTAATAGCTTTGGAATGGGGGGAAAGCTTTCATTTATACACATTTTTACATGCAAGCGTGACTGCTAGGGAACTTTATGGTCAGCGAAAACCAGAGACAAAACCACACTCCTTACTCCAGGGGGTCAGTGGAAAACATACTGCTGTACCCTAAGTGTCCACAAGGTGGGGAGAATTTGAACACAGTACTTCACATTTCAGGAAACAAACAGGATACCCTAAATGGTGTGTGTGTGTGTGTGTGTGTGTGTGTGTGTGTGCTCCCTTTCCTCCAACACCCCCTGCTCACTTTCGTGTGTCCCCAAAGCCCACTGAGTTGATGGTGCTTCCTGGTTTCTTCCAGCCAATAAGGTACTTGCTGGTAGCACCCTGGCGCGGGTAGAAGCTCTTGGGTCCCGGCGAGAGGGAGCTCTGAGAAGAGGAAGAAGAAGGCGAAGTGGCCGGCACAGGCTCCTCCCGGGGGGAGCTCTGGCTGGAGCCCTGGAGCCCCGGGCTGGCAGAGTGCCTGGAGCTCAGAGTGCTGAGGGGGGGAGAGGAGCCAAGTCACCATACAGGCCACCGAGACACCAGGAGCCCTGAGATCAGCACACAGAAGACAATGCCTGCAAAAATCCACCATTAACCCCACCCCCCACACCCACACCTCCAAGGGAGCCTATTAGGAAGCTCTAAGCAGCTGATAGTCAATATCAGGCAGGCCAATCAAATGGCTCAGAGGGTGCGTGTG
>JAODKC010000028.1:695018-709761 GCA_026777985.1 Mormyrops attenuatus | reverse complement strand
CCGACACCCCCCCCCCCCGTCCCGGGCCTCCCGGGCGGGGGGGGGGGGGGGGGGGGGGGGGGAGGGCACAGTTGACGAATCAGATGGGGTGTGGTAGGAAGGTGTTGGCCGCATACAAAGGGCAGCCTGCCGTCCCGCCAGCCCTGGAGTGACACCCCTACCCCCTGCTCATCCAGCTTCATCAGCTGCTCCGTGACCTTGGGCGTGTTCAGGGCCAGCCGCAGGCAGTGCGTGTTCAGCTCGGGCACCAAGTACTCCAGCACCTCCTTCAAGGGCAGCCCACGGGCGATGCCATGCTTGGAGGTGGAGGGGACAGCGTCCTCCAGGATCGATCCCCGGAGTGTGGTCAGCTGGGGGGGGGGGGCACAGGAAAAATAAGGAAGCGTGTTAGCATGGATTATAGTAGCTTTACACTTCATCAGATCCACCCTAGAATGGATATCACAGTAACTTCCCAAGCCATCTTAACCACCCAAAACATGTCAGCCTGCATAATGGAGCAGACGGTCACAGTCACCCCCGAACGTCCCAAAACAGCGGCTTGTGTGGGGATCAAACCAGAGCAGACAGGAAATGATGTCAACGAGGCTCCTGCAGACAGGCGACAGAGCACTTATTGTATCCTGTGGCGATGGCGAGGCTGACCACTCTACATTATCGCCTGTTCCTAGGAGGGGGAAGGGTCTTCCATCTAAAGCTGTGGCAAAGGTGCGCACTCCACAGGACTCACGGTGGACCAGTGCCCGAGACAACGCCCCCTAAAGGCCTCAGATGCCCTGACAGAGCATCAATCCATGAGAGGATAAACGTGTCAATGCAAGATAGCTGGGTAGCAGGGTGCCCACCCCGCCCCGGAATTCACCTTGCAGGTTCGGAAAATCATCCGGTAGTTGTACTGCGGGCCATGCTCCTTGTGATCTTCCAGCTTCTCCCTGCGGATGCTCACCGCCACCGGTCCCAGTGACTCATCCATCCCAAAGTAGTTCCAGTGCTCTGAGTGAGACAAAAGGGGGGGGGGATCAGGCAGAAACAGAGAGCTGGGAGGGTAGATGCCCCTCAATGTGAGCTGAAAGGTTCAGAATATAGAGTCTTTGAGATGCAAAGGATTTACGAATTTCTGATATCATCACTTTAGCAGGGAGTGCATCTGAGACTCTGAGACACAAGACAGCGTGGCAATGAGAGGAACAGTCACTGCTGGATGCCACAAAGCACATGGACCAGTGCTGGAGTGTCACTCAGTGGGGACTCCATAGGGAAGTTGCCGAAGGAGGACGATACACAGGCAACAGCACTGTTTCCCTATCAGCACTGTGGGAAGCCATAAATGCAGCCCATTAAGAGCTAATCGCGCTGAACAGATGGCAAGTACTGTATGTCATTATTATTATTATTTTTAATTATTGACATTTAGCCACAGAGGTCTCTCAGAACAGCACAACAGGAAGTCAATTTTCCCAACCCCCATGATTTATGCCACACTGGGGAATCGGTCAGCAGGGGAGACCGTACAGGCCACATGACCCGAAGTGGCCTTTCCTGCAATCCTCGTCTTTACTGACCAACTCGCTACGGGACCATCGAATGCCAGCATCACAACCAGGGAGCGGGTCTCCAGAGAGCAAACGCATGGAGGTCAATGGCATCCACAAGTACCCCCGCTCACCTCTGACATAGAAGTACTTCCTGTAGTAGTAGGCGCCCAGGTCCACGTGCTCCACACTGTAGCGTTTGCCACGCTCGCTGTGGAGGCCCTGGCCATCCTTCTGCATCTCCAACACAGCCACCCCAGCGTTAGTGCAGTGGGAGCTGAGAGACGAATCGCAGGTGTTACCATCTCCAGTGACCACGATGCCCCCCCTGCCAATGCTGCCCAGCTTGGACAAACTGATGGTGCGCTCGCCCTCGCCGCCGATCTCGTTGCGAAAGCAGGGGCAGTTGAGCACCAGCTCGTTGCTCTTGCCCTCCAGGGTGGGGTTGTCCTCCTGGTTGACGGCAGCCGAGGCGCCTGTGTTGATATTTGGGGGCCTGACGGCTATCTGCCGGCTCTGCACCACCTCGTTGAGGTCAAACAGGATGCTCTGGACATCATAGTGAGCGAAGCCCTTCTGGCAGACCCACGGCTTGTGGGAGGCAGAGGTGCCATCCTCCGAGCGGCCGTCCTCAGCGTCCGAGCCCGCTCTGGACGAGTCCCCCTCAGCACGTGAGCTGCGGAGCTTGCGGAATATTGAGTCCCCACCGGTCTCCGACTTGCACCGCCTCTTCATGTGCTTGTCCTTTGATCGACCAGAAGGGCTCCCCCTTGTGGGCACCACAGGCCCGTCCGGGACGTCAAGGCCAGCCTGCTTGTGGCTGGCAGTCAATAGGTCTCCGAGTTTCTCCGGTGCTGGGCTGCGCTGGTCGGGCTTGTCGCCCTGGTAGCCCTTGAGCATGTCGAAGAAGCTCTCGCCAGCGGCATGCTTGTCGATGGAGGATGTGCTGCCGTATTCCCGGTGGATCGGCGACCACTTGTAGCCGGAGGCATCCCAGTCCTCGAGGCTGTCGCCATCACCATCCAGCTCTCCAACGGTGATGTCGCTGTTGCTCCGCTGCCGGACACGTCGGCTGGGTCTGCGTGGTGGCCCGCGGTACTCCTCAGGGGACAGGTAGCAGGGGTCGGTGGTGGGGGCTGTACCAGTACCCTGCGTCTTGCTCATCAGTGTCTTCTGAATGTTGCGCAGCATAGAGGAATCCTGTGGGCTCATCAGGAGGCCTGGTTTGTGTGGCAGGCTGCCTGGGCCCCCACCCACCACGCTTGAGGGTTCTGATTCCATGGAGACGGGCCACACCCCTGGCGTGTCCTTCCGAGGGGGCCAATCAGCCACCCGGTCCCGCACTCCCATTTTGGGCACCCCGGGCCGTGTGGCAGGGTGGGTACTCTCGCTGCGCAGGGGTGGCGCCGGACCATTGGGCAGCCGCATGTGGCGCGTGTGGAACTCATCGGTGGCGAGCACGGAGCCACCCGCACTGCGCTCGGTCTGCAATCGCCTCAGGCTGGTCATGGCACGCTGCTGCTGCGACGGTGCCGTTCAGCGGGGGAGCGGGAGCATAGTGGCCGCTCAGGCTGAACGCTGCGCACGGGGCGCATGGACCACAGTGCAGACCAGTAGTGGCGGAGCAGGAGGAGCACGAGTGGGAAGAGCTTGCTCTGTGGGGCTTCAAACTGTCATGCACACTGCCCCGAGGCCGTGTGACTGCTGAATGTCCACACACACAATCTCAACGCAGCCACATCCCGCTCAGGAAACCCCAGGATCCTGCAACAAGAGGAGAGACAGAAAGAGAGAATGAAAGAGGGAAGCAAGAAGCAAATGTCTCCAATGTCAAAGGGAGAAGCCAGGAAAGCGTCATCAGCTGGCATCATCCACCATCAAAAAAAATACAGCAGGACACCAGAGGCAGAGGTGAAGAACTCATCCTGGCTGCAAGGTGATGGGTACTTAACCTCCCCGAAACCCACAGTGTGGACAGGCAGGACCCCACACGCTCTTGCTCTATACATACTTGTGACTTGAATCCGCACTGCGCCAATGAGCTGCGTGAGAGGGCGCAGCCAGGACTCGCCATGGCGTCATAAGGCAGCAGGACTCCGCTCGACGAGGCAACCCATTATTAGGGCACCTTCTGTCTGATGAAGGCCCAATGATCCCAGTCCATCTGCTCGCTTCGAGGCGGCCCGGTCCAGTGGTTTTTGGCAGGGAGAAGCCCCCACCCCCCCACACCACAAGAACTTAAACTATGACACGGTACAACGCAGAGGCCCACAGTGGGCCGGATGATCCAGGCCCAGCACCAGCCCGTAGACAGGGAACTGAAAAGATGCACCAAAACAGGAAGTGCAGGTGCAGACCAACACAAGTGAAAACGTCAAAAACTAGGACACAGAAACTAAAGAATTTAACACTAAAGAAATATAAAAATATTACCAGCTTTCCATCAAGCCTTCTGTGCACCACCCTTATGCCTTTGCATTTCATTTCTATGTCCAGACAGGATGCATTAATTTACAGACACTGACTCTGGCACCAGAGCCTGCCTTACTGACCTTTCTGACCACATTTGATGGGACACAGGTGTAATTCAGCTTAATTACACACCCCCTTTCTCTGTAAGCGCAGCTCTCAGAGCCAGAGAGCGAGGCTTCAGGATGTTTTCACCGCCTCGAGCCTCTGTTACGCTCATACTTTGCCACAGACCGGCCTCTGTGGTCGCGTTTGGCTGGAAGTTTTTCCCCACATGGCTTTAAAAGGTCAATTTCAGATAAGACACATACTTTATAGGTAAGCAACTGCTAATGGACATAGAGGCAAGAAATCTGGAAGCCAAGTTTGAGAGGCAGCACATTTAGTGGGAAAAATGAAAATGATTTCAATCCAATTCAAAACCAGAGCTGAACCGAAATCTTAAATCATATCTTGCAGTTTCACAAGTGGGTAAATAAAAGTAAACAAATAAAAAAGGTATGAAGAGATGGGAGCAGGTACCTGCTCCCATTACAAGCGTCGAACCCTATCTAGGGAGCATGCAGCGAGCCTACAGCCCACTCCCTCCAGGTGGACATGGAAGTGAACCAGTCCGGCATACAAACGGGGTGCCACAGCAGCCACGGTTCACAGGCAGATAAAGCCCTTAGTGTTTCTTTAGCAGGACTGATGTCAATTTGCTGGATAAAAACTTACATGCTAATTGTTATACTCCCCCACTGCCAAGTCCCTGAGTCACGGGCGACTGTTCATCATGCGGTGCAACCATGGAACTTTATTGATTTTAAATTGTGTCTTGGGGTGTCCAACATGGTAACCCCCTATGACCACAGAAGGTTATGTAAAATATTCTTAAAAGAACCTGGCAATCAAAATACAAAGTACAACACAGACTAAATAAATGATGGCTATGAAAGCTCCAGGATCAGTTACCGTGAAGCTCATTTTAATAACAATGACCAAAGTGCACAGGGGCAGGAAAGGAGGCTAGGGTAGGTCACACAGCGCATCCCATGAATCACATAATCGGCCGCCCTGAAACATAACACGCCTGTTTCCAAGCAACCACCAGCCTCATTTCAGCCATGACGGAGAGGTAAAGAAAACGTACATTAAAAACTGAAAAAGAAAAAGCAGAGAGAGAGAGAGAGAGAGAGACCAGGAGCATATTTGCCAAGCTTCTCTATTAAATAAGTATAAAGGGAGTCTGGAGAGGATCAGCATCAACTGCCTGCCCCCACCCCCCCACCCTGCAGCCACAAAGGCCACCATGTGGAGCACGTTAACCACTAAGGCTGGCCTGCTGGGAGCCCCTGCTACACGGTCATCTTTATTGACCACCTTACACTGAGTGGGGTCCCCTTACTCTGGAAACAGCTGCGGGGGTGAGTCAGGGCTAAGGAAGGAAGAGCCTGATGCTGGCATGACCAAGGCCAGAGGAAAATGGGGAGAAGCCAGCACTGACACAAATGTGGGGTGGGGATGGCGGTGTGAGTGTGTGTGTGTGTGTGTACACCGAAGAGCTCAACACTTCGCGGAACACCTGCCTTCGAGGCCCCTGATGGGAGAGCAGGCTCACCAGGTGTCTATATACACCCAACACGAGGAGGGTCAGCCTGGCAAGTGATGGGTGGGGGTGGTTGTGGAGGGGAGGGGGCTAACCCATCCCACGGAGCATCATGCACGCGGTCAGCCGATTCAGCCAACAGAGTCACACTGTTGCACACAGAGCCTTTCTTCACCAGCAAGCCCACTGTATTGTGGGGCTCCATGTTTCCTAGGGACAGACAGCAGAACAGGGGCCCAGCCTGACAAACTGTGGTTATACACATCCCCTGTTGCCTGGGAGAGTGGCTGGATCCCAGCGCGATGCGTGCAGAGACAGGGAGCACCTCCCCCTTTATCCTGAGCTCTCTCCTCCAGCCCGAGCCCTGCTCTAGGGCAGCAGGTACAAAGTTTCCTCTGTCCTGCCCAGCTGGGGGCTGCGTTCTGAAAAGCAGGGCCCCCACTTCATCAGCACAGAGAGGCCTTTGATAGAGCCTCGCCGTGGACATGTGGGGGCTGCTTGGAGACATTAATGAACTGCTCACAGAGAGAGAGAGACATAGAGACAGAGAGAGACGGGGAGACAAAGAGAAAGAGAGAGGGAGCGATAGAGACAGAAAGAGGGAGACTGTGAAAGGAAAACAGAAAACAGTGAAAGAAAAATAAGGAAGAGAGGAAAAAAATGATGAGTATAATGGATAGAAGAGAGATGAGTGAAGGAGCGTAGGACAAAATAAAGCCCATAACTAGAAGCACGCCCCTTTCTGCCCCAGCTCAAAATAACAATGTCCGCCATTCCTTCCTGGAAATATAACCAAACAAAAACAAACGCACAAAGAATTTTTCCAGTCGCTCTCCGCAAGGCAAGAAAAGGGAGCACACGTTTAGCTGGATAAGCCGAGCCCACAGCCAGCAGGCTGCCGCTGAACCATGGCTCACAGCTAAACCGCCCCATGGCAGTGACGCCATGGGACGGCGCCCCCGCTGGCCTTGCCCGTAATCCAACAACAGCTCCATAACATCCTACGGCAATTAAGTTTGCTGGAATGACAGAATCACCGGGCTGCCAAATTCCGAGAGGAAACAGGCAATCCAATTAGGGAGGGCAGGACAGAGCTCTCCTGGGCCACGATCCACGCGTTTCCCAGCCTACTGTGACAAGAGGTGATAGTTTCCACGGCGACGCAAATGTCATAGTAGGTCATGCCTCTGATTGAGAAAAATATTATTATTGCTCTAGAAAACGTCACCTGAGAGTGATGTGGGTCGGCTCTGTTCAAGAGGAACAGTAACACAACCAGGAACAAGGTGCTTAATGACTGGAGGTGGCTTACACACGCCCCCCTCCCAAAGGAAACAGATTCTGTTACCTTAGGAGTCAAGAAAAAGATAACAGGCTTCACTACCGCAGCCAATTCAGTGAAATTAATGAGTTTAATGATTGTTTTGCAAGGGTATTCACTGTAGAGGACATGAGTAACATAACGACTTATTACTAATCCAGGGTCATCTATGACTAATACATGTACAACTGAAGCTGATGTGCTACAAAACCTAACTAAGCTCAAAATAAATAAAATCACAGGGCCTTCATGGCAACTGATAGTTTTAAAAGAGATGAGGGGTATTATTTGCCAACCACTAGCCTTACTATTTCAGAAATCCTTGTCTGGTACCTTCAGATTGGAAGCATGCTAATATAACACCCATATTCAAAAAAAGGGATAGAAGTAATCCAGCAAACTATAGGCCAATTAGTTTAACTTGCATAACTGGAAAAGTGATGGAAGCTATAATCCAAGCAAAAATGGTAGATTACCTGGATTCTAATAACATTCTGAGGGATAGCCAACATGGATTTAGGTGAGGTAGATCCTGTTTAACTAATCTACTTGAGTTCTTTAAGGAAGCTACATGAGAAATTGATCACAAAAAGGCCTAAGATGTGATCGTATTAGATTTCCAGAAGGCCTTTGATGTTGTCCCCCACAAAAAGCTCCTACTTAAGCTCAAAGCAGCAGGGATTTTAGGAACTGTAGCATCTTCAATTGAAAACTGGTTAACAGACAGGAAGCAGCGGGTAGTTATTAGAGGCACAATGTCACAGTGGGCCTGCATTCATAGTGGGGTACCGCAGGGTTCAATTTTAGGACCACTGATATTCCTAATTCACATTAATGATATTTACACAAATATTTACAGTAAACTGGTTAAATTTGCTGATGTTACAGACGTGGGTGGTGCAGCAGATACTGAACTAGCGGCACAGAGGCTACAGCGTGATCTTGATTTAATTAGTGACTGGGCTGATACCTGGCAGATGAAATTTATTTTAGACAAATATAAAGTAATCCATGCAGGGAGTACAGATATTTTATGAGTTCTACTTAAATAAAGGTAGCTAATTATGAGAAAGACCTCAGTGTGTATGTTGATGCTTCCATGTCCCACTCTCGCCAGTGTGAGGAGACAATTAAAAAGGCCAATAGGATGTTGGATTACATCTCTAGGTGTGTAGAGTTTAATCAAGGGAGGTGACGCTAAGATTATACAACTCCTTGGTAAGATCCCACCTAGAATATTATATGTAGGTTTGGCCACCGTACCTTAAAAAGGACATTGCTGCCTCACAAAGGGTTTGACGTTGGGGGACGTGATCCAGGTATATAAGATTTACGTGTAGATGCTGTTCAACCAAATAGTTACTTCAATATTAGTTCAAAAGAGCAAGATAAGATTTTAACAACTCTGAGCTATTAGTTGAGTCCTCGCCAAATGAGGCTGATGGGCCGAATTGCCTCCTCTTGTTTGTAAATTTCTTATGTTCTTATGAAAGGGCTGAAGAGAGAGAGCCCAGAAGACGGCCAGTGGCCCCCGGGACCTGGGCGGAGGGGCTCTCGGCATTCAGTGTCACATGAGAGGGTGGCTCTCTCTCTCTCTTTCTCTCTCTCACACTCACACACACACACACACACACACACCTGCTGCGCTAAACAAAGACACACTCACTAATAGAGGGAGAGGGAGGGCAGGAGTGAGATGGAAAACAAAGGCAAACGTAGCACATCACTGCAGCCATGTGACTGACACCTCAAGGCCCCACCCACTGCAGGCAGCGTCAGCAGAAACTGTGAGGCCACACACACCCCAGAGCATGGTTCACCCACGAGCTGGCAGAGACATGCAGAGACCAAGACATGAGAAATACCCAGTTTGCCATCACACCACACAAGAGACACCAGACAAACGAGGCTCAGTGAGGACCACTAACATGATTTAAGATCAGCAGCAAGCTCCTCATGCGTGAAAGCGCAGTGGAATTGCGCCCACTTCACCCTGCAAAGGCAGACTGGGGCTTTTCTCTGCCTCACATCTTAATATGGCCATCAGCGATGAAGACGGAAGCGAGATCGAGCCTGCTTCACAGGACAAACATCACAGCATCAGCATTCGAGAGGTGAGGCCCACCATGACCCCGGTCCATGACCTCCAAACCCTGACCAACCCCCCCCGTTGTCCCCCAACACCTGCCTGTGGGCTGGGCAGGATCCTCTAACTTTCAGCAAATGGGGAATCTTACACCTCTTGCCAAAAAAACCCTGTTGGCAAGAGAGTGATTGCAGGATGTAACCCTGCGCCCACGGCTGGGATTTCTCCACCGGAGGAAGAGGCAGGAATGTTTGGGGGAGGGCTGAGGTGTGCAGGCAAAGGCTGGGACTCCCCAAAAAGAAATTAAATAAGCAGCCCCTGCACACTACAAGGACATATAAAGTTGGGGACATATCACTTCAGATAAAAAAGTACCAGACTGGAGCAACGTGAAGCCCTGGATCAGAAAACAGAGGCACATTTCCTCCTGGAGCGACAGCAGCGGCCCACCTCCCAAGCCCCGCGGAACCCGCTGGCAGTTAAAAGTTTGCCCCATGGTTTGAGGATTAAACTGCATGTCATTTTAGCAGAAAGACGTGGTTACATCTCCGAGAAGGAAGCCACAGGCAGGACCACGAACTCCTGCGGTTCTGTCCTCCCAAGACCCTCACACACACACATACAAGGCCGTCACCAGCAGCTAGTGACAGCTATATACCCGGCAGATTCTCACCCCCAACCAGCAGGGGACAGTACAAGTGACAACAAGGACGTGTTTGACGCATTCGACACACTTAGCTGTTCTAAAATAGCTGCGTAACAACGTGGCACCTTAGAAGACAAGACGAGAAGGACGGTTAATTAAAAGTGGATGAGGAAAAATTTGCCTCATGGGGTGAGAGGGAGAGAGACAGACAGACAGAGAAAGATATACCCAAAGAAGACTAACAGCAACAGAACAGACAGGCTTGCAGGCGACAGAGCCGTCAGACTGCCGGTTCCCTGTCATCGGAGTCTGGGGTACCCACCACCATCCAACCTTGGCTGTGAGCCTCCCCCAAAGTATGACTGATTTTAAAAAAAAAAAAACACTTCCATAAGCTGATCCTGGTTTCCGCAGCCACCACCCGGTCACAGTGGGCACTTGTCCGCACTCGCCTGTGAGCTCCGCTTTCGGTAACCAAATAGCAGTGCGACCACACAGCCCCCGGCATGACACAGCATCAGACACAAGGAGGTACAAGGAGGGGGCAAGCGTTTGGTATGGTACCGAAACAAAGTGTGGAGCAAAGACAAAGCGGGAGGCGAGGCTCAGACCTGTGTCCTCCAGCTCGCCATCGTCAAAAAAATGTCTGAAAAGCACTTTGCAGCAGAATCCATATTTCAAAAGTATAGCTTACTGACTCTGAACAGCAGGAGTCTAAGTGGAAACCTGAAGCCACTGCCAGGAAAGCTTAACGCTTCCTACAACCCCCGTTAAGCCTGGGGACCTGCGTGGCGAGGCTGCCCCAGTGTGGCCCGGCCGACACGGAGCACATTCTGCCCCAAAAGGCAGCTCAGCGCCACCCACGTTGCCAGTGCACAACCCCAGGGCCGGAGGGGGTCTAACAGGTCAGCGCCAAATGGCGCCACAGAAATCCAAACCACTGGCAGGGACTCCCAGGTCAGCAAGGAGGTCTGTGATACTCGCTAAAAGGCCCCACGTCTCACCTGAGAGCCAGTGCCAGGGCCAGGACTGAATGAAACATGACGGAATCATGATAATAAGCATGTGAGCGACAGTCTGCAAACATCCTAATCTTATACCAATGTTTACACTAAGGAGGAAGGAGGGGGGGGTTAAGATGATAGAAATAATCACAGTTCAAAAGCGGAGGAGGGCGGCTGCGCATCAAATGACACATGGAACTATTAACGAGGACTACCCAGGGATTTTCTGGGCAAACGCACACACTTTAATCACTGTTTTGTGAAAATATTTCACTGCGAGGCAAACGAAGCAAAGACAGCAGCTGAGGAAGGAAGCCCCGAGCGTCGATTCATTGTGAGCGTCACTAAAATAGAGGACTAACACTGTGGCTCCATTTCAGTCTCTAAATGGATCCCTCTAAGCTGAACAAGGCTTTCAGGAAAAGACTGAAATTAAACTATGAAATGGGGGGGCAGGGGTACAGAGCGATCCACAACAGCCTAGTGTTAAACAGCTCATGTTTATGGAAGAAACGGCGGAACAAGACGCTCCCGGCCTTCCTACTCAAATATGAGATGAGAGCATTGAATTCTGGGACATTCACAGGTTTGTGGCACGTCCCGTGTTCGAACCGGCTCAGCAGAACACTGAACCAGCCCCAAACTCCACCTAAGGTGACACACAGGCACGTCAGGGGCACCCTGCCTGCACCAAACCAGCTACCAAGACCCTGGCAGGTCAACCAGCATGCAGCCAACTGGGGGGGCTCAAAATAGCAGCCCTGGCGCAGTGGCGTAATTAGCGAGCGGCGCAGCACCAGCAGCGTGTAATTTCAGGCCTTTTGGAGGAGAAAAAAAAAAAATGTAATACTAAGACTGGAAGCAGAGCAGAGACGGGCACTTTGAAGGTGCCACTGAGTGCCGAGGAAGGAAAAGGAAATTGTGCTTTGAAATGGGGTGCGCAGAGAAGCGACCTCTCTGCGGGGGATGTTCGGACACCTGAGATATCCACGTTAAACACCCCCCCAAGGCGACACTGCTGATTAGTCCTGAGGCTGAGCCTCCTGCGCGGCGCAGGAGAGCAGGAGCCACTGCTCATGTCTTGCGAGCTCTCAGTCCATACTGATCCCGCCCCTCAACCCGTGTTACTTCAGAAAAACACTTTGAAGGACCCATACAAGCCAAACAGGAAAGAGCACATCGAGCTCTGAATGATGACATTGTACCACAAGGTTGGGGGAAGGGTTGGTTTAGAAGATGAGGCACACTATGGGCCAAAATGACACGCACCACAACCTACTGTCACCCACAGAACAGCCCAGACGTCACCAGATATGATTAAAGCAACCAGCATGGCTGTCGTCTTGGAGCTCATTGGGGACTCCTGATTTGCCGGCGAGGCACAGAACCCTCAAAGGGGAGCATGTGGAGGGGAAGTGGACAGATAGGACATCTGAGAGGCACGAGAGAGCTGCTCAAAATATTGTGAAAAAGTATTATGATAGAAGAGAGAAGGGGCAAAGACCAAGAATGTGCCGTCGGGGCATCTGCCGTGAAAACAAATGACAGATGAGATGCTGGATGGAAGAATTCAGGAGCGAAATGGCTTGGGTACAGTTTAGCTGCACCTGTTTTTCTGTTAAAGCAGAGACGAAGAGGGAAGGAGAGAGAGGAGAGAGAGAGAGAGAGAGAGAGAGAGAGAGAGCGAGAGGAGGAGAGAGAAAGGCCAGGACAGAGAAGGAGCTGCCGTGAAGGTTCAAAACATCCAAGTGGAAAAACCAGTCTGGATGTAGAAGACGCCCTGCATCGTCCTCGCGATCCGTTCTGATCCTCTGTGCTTAAGGCCAAAGGCGCCCCAACCCACGACAAACGCTGCCCTTGTCTTTCTGTGTTTATCACTGCCCATGTTTCCTGTGTGCTCAGGGGGTCCGGGTGGCCGGGGGAGTGGGAGGGAGTTTACACAAGAATACACACAGTCAGCTTCCCCTGCATCCGGCAGCGGGCTGGTATCTCACTGAGCGCGCTCACCACTGGGGCCCATGTACACACAGCTGGGTTCCGGGGAGCTGCCCGCCCTCATGCCGCAGACCCACCCCTAGAACTGCAGCCGGCCAATCGCAACATAAGCACTGACCTCAGCCATCAAAAGTATGTGGACTTGGGGACTTCTGAGACCCAATGGCAAACAGCAGGTCGCCTGAATGGCAGTAAATACCTCTCCCAGGTACAACCCAACACAACACCGGCACACAGACAAAGGCCCTTTCAGCCCAGTGAGTAGCATCCTGCTGGGAACCGTCAGACAGTCGGAAAGATAGAGAAGACAAGGCCAATGTGCCAACAAGGAGAGAGGCCGTCTTCCGTTCACATAGGAGACCTCACTGTGCAGCACAGTGGACAGCCCAGAGCGACCTTGACGGGACACTATTATTATCAACACTGGTCACGTCCGGTGTGCTGCCCGATTAAATCTGTAGTTGCACGTTTGCAATAAAGCGATGCACAGCAGCGGGGAGAACACAGATTAGCTTACGGAGGAAAACAGGGTACGACCGTGAAAAAGCAGGGGTAAGGGACTTAGGCAAGGGCTCCCACCAAGAGTATTAACATAGCAACAGAGGTGGTCACACCATAATTCAAGGGCTCTCGGCTGGGATGGGAAGGCGTTCATTTTTAGAGGGAAATCCCGTTCATTCAAAGCTGAGACCGGTGAAGTACAGTAAACAGCCGGTCCGAGGACAGCTGGGTCAGCCTCGCGGACGTCTTGAAATCCTCTTACCCATGCACAGACACACACGAAGCAGGCTGGTGTGTCATTAAGTTTTACTATCCCTGCCTCATTCCAGTCCTCCTCAATGAGACACAGAGATTACACGCTTCCCACAAGCAGCTGCTCGCAGGCCCCATCAGCCACGCATCATCCGGCCGACTTCCTCCACAGCCCACTGATTCACAGGCGCAGAGTCCTTCTGGACCACTGGAGACCAGGACAAGTGTTCCTGCTTTGACCTGAATCGCCCCGAGTCTGTGTGTGTGTGTGGGCGCATATATATATATATATATTTTTTTTTTTTACATTGTGGGGGCCAAATGTCCTCTACAATGTGATAAAATCCTGTTATTTTGACCTTGCGGGAACATTTCTTCCGCTCCCCACAACAGGAGAGTCAATTTTGTAAAAATATGTGACAGAAATCTAAAACACAAAAATTCCAATAGATTTGTATTTTGTTTGGTTACTTATGGTTAAGATCATCATTGTTATGATAAGGGTTTTTCCCATAGAAATCAATGAAGGGTCCCCACAAGATATGAATACAAATGTGTGTGTGTGTTTCAGGGTTGCTCCTTGTGGTCACAGGAGGATGGAAACTGTGGCTTTAGTTAGACATACCTTATCTACATTCAGCTTAGCAGGTTAACTGGTTAACCCATGGGGTTGTGTTATACAGCAATATGGCAGGACAATAAAGTAAGTAAAGCGCACAGCAGGCTAATCACACACTGAAATGAAGACAACCCTTTTAGGGAGCTCCCCTTATTCAGAGAGGGCATTTTTAGACTGAGCAGTATAACAGCACTGCCCTGTCGTCCTGGGACAACAAGCTAAGGGGCTCTTTTCCTGCAGTCTGAGCGCGGGGAGGCAAAAAAAACAACAGGAAGCGCTTGCTGCCGCATCCTCTCGGCACGGCACCAAGGAGGAAACACCGGCCGCAGGTTTCAGAGTGCTCCAGGAAAATTCACAGCTCCGCGACAGTAATCGGAACAAACCCTGGCTAACCACTGACTAAAATTATCTGGGTCAGCTGGTGTCTACAGAACTGCCACCACAGCGCCCCCCCCCCCCCCTTGGACTACTGCAGATTTATGCACAGTCAGATAGCCCCCCAGATGCCTAATATAAGTAGCCACACCAACCTGAAGAACTTCAAGAATCTACTGAAAACTGTCCTACTGACATGAATGATGATAAGGTAAGTCCAAGGACACCCTGTGGGAGTGAGTAATTCTCCAGACTCCCAAAGAAATATGGATTGTACTCTTCTCCCCCCCAAAAAGCATTAAATCAATTTAGAGAAAAGTAAGGCCTTTAATGGCATTAAAATTCTGCAACACGA
>JAODKC010000028.1:671073-694918 GCA_026777985.1 Mormyrops attenuatus | reverse complement strand
GCCCATGCCAGAGAACTTCAAAAAGGCCCTGAATTTCAGACAAACCCTGCACATCTAAGCCACTCCCCCAGGAGTTGGGTCAATGCAAATCGTCATGGGACTCCCAGTAAACTCCAATTAAAAGGCATTTCAGGATTTCTACAAGTAGGAAAGATGATTATGAAATCAGAACTCCTGATCCATGACCTTCACCCTAAGTCACCTTTGAATCTCCTGCCATCTACAAATAAGATACCATACTTTAATAATTATACTCAAAATACATATTCTATTCACTAACAATATGACAACACAAAGACTGTCAGTGAGCCAGACCTGGGTGAGAGGCTGGCAGATGGATGGACTGAATACAGAACTTGAGTTCTGGTTAAGTCCACCTCTCTGGAGCAGTCTGAAAACCCAGAGCTAGGTTCTGGCCGCTTGTGAGGTGACTTTTCTTTCTTTATTTTTTTAAGTGGTCTTTGATCTACTTCGTTTTCTGGTTTCAGGCCCATTTAATGACCAAGAGGTTTCAAATCAGCAGGCGCACAAAAATGTGAGAAACATGAACTGGTAACTCAGGCCCTTCACCCCGCAGTGTGCCGTAATCAGAGTACAACTCGCCTGCCAGTTACCGTTCACCGTTAGCTCACGCATAATAAGGCTTTGTTTGGTGGCTGCGGTACCGCTCCGTTCAACCCCCCCAACCCCGACCACTCCACATTGCATTTATCGTCAGGGAGACCTCAAAAGCTTGGCTCATTCTCTATGTACCTTTACAAGACCTGATGGCAAGGGGGATGAGAGTCAACCTGAAGACCCCAGGGCTGAATAGGTACACGGGGGGTGGGGGAGAGGACACAAAGACCACCCTGTCTACCAAATCTGAAGTGGACTGCATTTTAAACATTTGCTACTTGCACCATCAGCTTCACTGCAGAGCATTTTCTCTGACCTTGTAGCCATACTTTAAATCCCTAAACAGGAATCACTGGAAGGTAAATACCAGCATTTTTGGACCGTGTGATTATTAGCCCTGCCTTTGTCTCTCCACAAAGCTCTTGCGAGTCGTTCTGAACATCTGGTAGGACCCACATCTGCCTTCTCAGCAATCTATACCTGCTCCCCAGTGGAGAGGTGCAACGTAAGCCCATCTTCCAACAGTGAGGGAGCTCCGGACCACGAGAAAAGAGGACTTGCACAACACCGGGGACACACTGGCCCCCATGAGATATGAAGCAATGCGGATTTGATAATTAATGCATGGTTCAAGACGAGCCAGTCGCTGTGGCGCTGCTCAGACATGCTGATTGCTCTTTGAGCATGCAGGCAGCGGGGCCCCAGAAAGGAAGACGGCTTTAATTACCTCCGAACAGCGCTGTTAATTAAAGCGGGGGGTCTCAGCAATTAGAATTTCATTAATGGCGCATCTTTTAAAAGGGGCTGTTTATTCGCCTTTCCTGGCTCAGCAAACCTAAATAATAAAGGCTTTAAACTAAGCGTCAGCTGTTTCCTTGAGTTCTTACCGTCAATGTCGACGTTGGTAAATCTCCAGAATATACAAACCAAGGTACTATTACTCACACTTACAAATGTTAAGACAAAGAACAGCATATCCTGAGATTACTGGACCACGGCTCATTTTTACTATCCACTCTTTTCAACTGTTAATCCTAGAGGAATTATATCACTTGAGGGCCTTATCGGGATAACCAGTGCTGAATGAGGTGAAGGAAGGTTTGACTGTCACACAAATGCCATACAAAACAGACATTTATCTCCATAATCCTATCAATCAATAATGGGCTCCTCTGTACGGCCGCATTAGCCATTCTTGGCGTCAGCATTGGCGTGGGCCGGGCGCTGACACCTTCCAGGGGTGGGGATGGTCGAATCTTGGTGTAAACACAGGCTCAAAGCTCCCACATCTCCCGAAAACCTCCCTAAGACTTGGCCCTGAGCATGACCACTCCCTGAACAGGATCTGCTGACATTCGAGGTAGGGAGGGAGGGAGGGAGACAGGGACACTAAACCTGTCCCGGTGAATTGTTTAGGCTCAGCTTTCCTAGACTTTACGGTATACATTACAAAATTACAAACCGTCACACTGAATCACAGAGGATCACAGCTGATGGAATCTCAGAATTACTCCTATTGGTTCTTACTTACAGTGGTCACAGAAAGTCGAGACGCTTGCTTAATTCAGTAAAATACTGCAAATGGCTTGCTTTTATAACAAAAATCATTACTTTATTCGCCTGCTTATAAAAATATATCACATTTGAAACAACCAGTTGTTTTGTAACCAGTAGTTTAGTAAATTATTAATTTCATGTAGTAATAAATTGAAACCCAAATTATAGCTCTAAAAGCTGTTTGAGTAAAAAAAAAAAAATCATTGACAAGCAGTGTCATCGGATGATTTTTAATTAGTGACGCCTTTGCAATAACATAAAACACCAAACATTTGTGGTTAGTGTCCATTTGGCATCCAGTGACTACAATTGCAATTAATAGTAAAATGGCAAGAACAGAACTGAATGAGTCAGTCAAAAAATTATGACATTTAATAAAAAGGAAATAACTACACATCTCTCTCACACAGACAAGTTAAACATTGCTTGTCAGTAGACTTTCGTTATAAAACCAATAAATTTGTAACATTTTTACGGAATTAAGCAAGCGCCCGAAGAGTTTCTGTGAGCGCTGTACATGCATGAAAATCCACTTCATTTTTCACTGCCCCCCTTTAGACAGTCCATTCTGCTAGACACAGACACATTAATGAAAATTTTTTAAAAAACCAAATCTGGTAGATAGAGATTAAATGTCTTAGTGGTAAATGTTCAACACCGGTGAAAACTGCAAAGGCAAACAAAATAGCAACAAAATACCAATAGTCTTTCCTCTGGAAGGAATTACAGCTGCAAATCCTTCTAAAACGTGCAACCGGCTCCGTACACAGCTGCGCTTTCATTATTACTGGGTCTCTTCCATCTCACTCCCAGTAGAATTGGACTTGGGATTCTGACCGGGTCATTGATTTTCTTCTTGTTAAGCTCTCGCCGACCTTGCAGTCATGGTCATTATCCTGCCGGACGGTCTGCTCTCTCTCTGGCTCACAGACCGTGGCACGTCTTACCAGAAGGCCTACCCATAATGCTCTGCATTTCTTCACCCGATCGTAACAAACATGTCCCAGGCTGATTGGACTGTCCGGTATCCCTCTAACAATATCCGCCACAACACAGTTTTTCTGACCTGTGTTGATCTACAATGTCACTGACCTGTTTTAACACTTCCTGTCATAATGTTTTAACATTTACCATAAAATCACATTCAGACAGGATTTCAGAATCCGATGCCTGCATGATGCTTGCACATAGAGAATTCAGACATGCTGTATGTCTTACAGTCTGGAACCCTGAAGTGTGCATATGCGAGAACACTTATGGGGTTACATCTTCATTCAAATTTCCCTACCGATACATGAAGGACAGTTGTGTGCATCTGTTGTTTGATGTTGGACATACTTACACATTTCCAAGATTTGCAAAAACTGAGTGAAACTATCAGATTGGATTTTTACATTTTTTTCCATAGACTAAGGTAAAACCAAATAAACATCTCCTGCATTCCACAGTAGCACATAAGTCATCTGTTGAGGTAAACACTGGTCCTCTACCTCGTAAAAGCAGCCTCTTTTCAGAGGGTCTGCAGCAAGTTAACAATTAAGAAGAGTGAAAAATCGAGGGTTAAAGCCTTCAAAATGCTTGCACTGCAATTACAGTTCACAAGCCAGGGGGCAGAGAAGGAATGACTATCAGATATCTAGCTCAGCAGGCACAGGTGAACAATGTCGTAAGCCACACATCAGGGGGGCACAGGGTTCAAGTGGCTTCAGAGCACTCTGGGAAATTAACTTATTAGAATAAGGAAATATCCCGCGAATCAGACCACCCATGTCAGCGAGTCTTTGGACAAGTAACACATTGTGACAACTTCTCATTCAGACACGTGTCACTTTGAAAAGGAAGTGGCCGTGAAAAGAGAGAGAGTGAGCTGACCGTTACCTGTGGCGTCATGACCAAAAAAAGGAAAAAAGGCCATCCATTGATCTTCAAGTGAAGAGGAAGAAGGGCCTGCACTTCTCCCTATGGCCCGTTAGAAGGCAACACCAATCTTTTACAAGTATACTGTACTTTCTTGATTATCAAGCACTGTCACTACCAGGCTAACTGCTAACAGGCCTGTTATTAGCCTGAACCTTTCTGTGTCTAATAGGCACAGCACAGCTCTGAGATGGGGGTAAGGAGCAGGCCAGCAGAGGACAAACTAATCCCGCACACATACCCTTGTGAGTCACGTGTACTTACAGCTCTGCCTCTCACTCTGCCGCTCCTCTGCTTCTTCAGCCCGCGCTGTCTGTCTGGCTTAAAAAAGTTCTGCAAGAGAAGGAACGAGAAACTCAGGATGGAAAATAAAATCAGGCACGCCAAACGAGGCCAGCAGATGCACAAGGCACACAGGCAGTTTCCCATAACGGGGTTCTGACAAGGGAAGGCCCAGCGTGAGAAATGGCTGGGTGACACGGTGATTAATGCACTTAAAAATATCCAAGAACAATAAAAATAAAAAAATGTGGGGGGGGTGGTTTCTAACGAAAACCGGTAGCGGGTATCAAATCTGTGCGCTCCGGCTCAGGGAGCCTCAGGCATCAAGGTGGGAAGATGCCATGGCATGTATCGCTGCCTATGAACCTGCCCTTCAGCTACCAGGGGTCACCAAGACCTTGGGCTCCATCTCTGCCTCTCTATGGATATCTGCTTCACCAGAAGGGGACACCATTACCCAGCAAAGCCCAGGGTAGATTCAGCTCATCCCAGACATGGCATACCAGGTTGCAGGAAGCCACACTCTGCAGAAGGGAGATGCCAGGAGGAATTTCAGGCAGCGGCCAACCTGACAGAACTGCATCCTGGTAACAGATCTGTAAACACGGTGCATTTCCAGCCACTGCTTTAGCGAGTGGCGTGACGGGGAGCGATACGCACACAAGAGCCGGCTTGTTCCATACGGCTCGGCGTGGTCTTGAGCAATGTGCCTTGAAAAGCATCGCAGATTGAGGCACTAAATTAACTTTCAGGTTCACTGGGTCCCCGTCACATTTCTCAATAGCAGGCAGCCTAACCAGAGCCATATAATGTTACACCAACGCTGCCAAAAACCGGTTTTATACATTTCTCCTAAAGCTCTGTCTTTCAGGTGTCTAAAAACCCACCCCCCCAAAAAACCCACCAATATCTCGAGGAGCTCAAAAGGAACAACAAAAAGTTGATGGTATCAGGCATCTGGACTTTTCAGAGCCTCCGATTACCTTCAGGAATGGCAGTTCAGAGATCTCAGATGTTTACCACGCTCTCAATTAACGCATTTGCTCTTCAGGACAGAGCTCTTAGTTAACGGTCTTCAGTGACTCCTCACTAGTGGCTCTTTAACTTGTATGGGATGCATGAGAGCTGACACCCATCAATTAGCTGCCAAGAGTATTTATTTAAAAACAAAGTAAGGTGTGACTAGTTATGATGCAATAAATCAGAATCCACCAAGACTATTCAACACTAACCACAAGAACACAAAAAGGTAAAACCAAATTTAAATAAAACTACTCTTATTTGCTAAGATAAAAATGCTCTTTGACCACAATAAGAACAGGCTAGGTGACTCTTTTCAAGTCTTGTCATCTCTGACTAATTCCAGCAACACAAGCACTTCTGCTTCCGTGACAAAGATTCTTCCTCTTAAAATCGACAGCATAATAAGTTTGAGGCTCAGAGACTCTTAACCGTCATGCATCCGGGGTCTCTGGAGGACAGACATTTGGGAGTGGTAGCTGGTGACTTCCTGATAAAAGAACATGACTCTGAGAGGAGTGCCTTGAGGAACCAACAAGGGATTAGAGTACCATTTAGGCCTTTGTGGCCCCCCTCTGTTAAACCCAAAGCACCCTGAACACTGGGAGCACATTTTACAGCTACATTCACAGCACTGCTGCCAAGGAAAAAGTTCAGCCTCACGAGCTAGATGACTGGCCGGTGTCAGATAAATTCCTGCGTTTTTCTCCTGGATCCCATTCAGGGCTAACAGACATTATATTCCTTGGCCCACTCTCTGGTTTCATTTGTCTTCCTTCCAAAGTCTCCTCAAAAGCATCTGGGCCAATCTGCTGCAGAGTGGATCAAAACTCTTCATCTTGGCTTTCAGAGGCTTAAAAATTGTTTAAACTTGGTCTACAGGCAGATACACAGACAGACAGGCAGGCCTGCAGACAGACAGACCGACAGACAGACAGGTACCACTGCTAAACAATGCCACTGAAAAAGACCAAGCTCCCCAAGTCTCCAAACATCACCTTCTTCTACGAACTCAGCATCAGGCAACACCAAATTGGGGTCTCCTACTGCAAGCAGTAAAGCTGTTCGTCACCTCTGATGCTACACACTAAGCAATTCAGTAGGGGGCAGAGTCAAGACTGTTCTCTCTATAAATCATAATGAAGGACCTTCCGCAACTTCCGAAGGAGGGCAGCCACCGTTACTCTGGGTATCAATACCAGATTGTAGACTACCCGGAGGAGATGCAAGGTGAAGTTACACTGACACACACGCACTCACATACACTGAAGGGCATCTCTGCAGTGTAGGCTCCTATCCTACTGCCTTTCAGAGAAGACAAAGCCAGTCAGGGTTCATTCCTTCATTTTACTCGGCGTTGGCCGTGGTGGTAATGGGGGAATGGGAACCGTAAATCTCAGGCTGTGCAGCTGGGCTCGCCGTTCAGGAACTGGGATGGGAGCTTGGACACGACTGCGGAGATTGCTTACCAAGATCAGAAAACCAGTGGGGGTCTTTCTGCAGGAAGGTGGGAAGATCTTGAATAACTTTGGTAATTAATCAAGTAATACACTGGAGCCAGGAAAACTATTCTCTGAACACAGGCAGACTGATATTCAAAATTAGGTTACTTAAACAGCTAATAAAGTATGTTTTTTGAGTTTTGAGTTTTGTCAAGCATAAGGAATAGAAGAATAACCTTGATGGAAAACAAACTTTTATCCCAACATGCAAAAGGTATGGCATGAAGATACACTGTGACCCCAACTTTGCCCGTCTCACTTTCTAAAGACTCACTGATTCCCCGATCATCCAGATTAAAAGCATCAGTCGAAAACCTGAAGCCTGTAAATGACACATGATGAATCAGGGGGTTGGGTTCGAGGTCACAGGTCCTCTTGAAACTCCGGCTGTCACTGCAGTGTCAAGTAATAGAGTCCAGAAAGCTGACAGACAGTACGCGAAGCAGAACAAAGCAGACAGAACCGCGGCTCCCTGTGGCCGTGCCCTGCCAGTCACCCCTTCCTGAAGAAAGGGGCACAGCTACCGTGGGCAGGCCGGCATCCGGAGGCCAGAAACAGAACAAAGTGGATTAAATTACAGACCTTAAAAACAAAAACCACATCGTGTGAGAAGGTAAACGATAGCATGCAGGTATAAACGTTTTCGCTGGTTCCCCACCCCCACCAAATCCACCACTGCCATTAGCACGGAAAGGCTTGACAGGCACGCGAACACCTGCTGCAACTGATGAGAAACTACATCTCCCTGACATTGCATGCCCCCACTCAACAGCTGCCCCCCCCATAAAGATGAACCTCCATCTGAATCTACATATGACAATTAGAGGGTAGTAATGACTCCTACTCAAGCACCGGAGGAAAGGTGTAATTTTATATAGAAATGCCATTTAATTAAGCAGGCCTTTTCACTGTGCCGACAGGCTTTTCTTGATCTGCATACGAGAAACATTTCAGCAAATTATAAACTTTACCTGTTGAGTTCAACACCATATATTAAAAATATATGCCAATTGAAAAAAAATGATGCCCAACCCCTGCAGTCATTTTCACTCAGGTTGCCAGGGAGACAAGCAGGCGCTCTGTTTTGCATCGGATGCCTGAGAACCCTAGGCATGCTGGGAACTATTATATCAGGCAGTAAAAACCAGAGGCCAAGCAGCCAGGAATAAATCATTCAACACACAGGAAGCCAGCCAGGAAGAAAGGTCTGGAAAAGCACGGCTGCTCATTTGTTAGCGTGATTCATACCCAGCACCTGGGGAAGGCTGGGAATTTTCCCCGCATAGACAAACACATAAATAAGAGCGTAAATAAAAACCCGGGAGACCGAAGAGTCACCGTTTCGTACAGACTTTTTAATTGGACTGCACTTTCACAGAAGGCCATTGGCTAAATTTAGAATGGTAGGATGCCTGGCCTGACTGTTCTCATTAAGTTATCCTTTAAAAGCATAGATATCCGTGTCGGGGGGTTTCCTTGGAGGTGGTGGCACAAAGGAGGGGGTGAGATTCTTCCAATGGGTGAGGAGACCTCACTGGTGAGAAGGGCCGATGCTGTCCAGAGTCCTCAGCCCACAATGAAATATTTGGGAGGTGATTTGTGGAATTTCCCATGATCCTCTCCTCTAAGGCCAGGCAGGAAATGATTACATACAGGAGGAAGCCCATACAGCACTCAGACAGGAAGAGCTGCTAGCATTCGCCCCTGGAGTTGCCTGGGTGTCAGGAGGAGAAAATGTTTAGTGGGGTGGGGTAAATTTTGTTCTTTACCAACCCTCCCCCCCAAAACTGCAGTGCTTCCACTGGGCAGCGCAGAGTAATGGGAGCACTGAGCTGGTCTGGCAGGTGAGCACCTGATACTAAGCATGATGGAAATCAGTTCTACCCCAATCCAAGTGCCTCCTCGCTGCTGTGGACCCGCCGTCCTTTTGTTTATAGCTTTTCCTCCTTAGTTCTCTCCCGCAAACTGGACAAACTGCAGGGTTAAGCGATGCCAGTGAGCTGAAAGCCACCCCCCACCTACCCTGCCTCATAGCTCCTGAAAAACAAGCCTCTCACCGTTACCTTCTTAGGTTAACAGCCCACCTTACGAACTGGAGGGAACCCAACAGCCAAGATCAAGGTCGCCGGTCCACCTTGGGCCGGAGCTGTGGAACAATTCCCCCCTCCAGCCAATACACGGGTCAAGAAAGCGACTGCAGCAAAGCGGTCCTGCTTCTCCTCCCCGGATGTGGAAATATATGACATACGTGGGCTTCAGAAAGGACATGGAATGCTAGAGATACCGAGCACAGGAACACAGCGCTCCTGCTATAAAGGCAAACAATAACAGTGACGTGCAATCTCATACCCCACTGTTGGTGTGTTGATCATCACACTCTCGTGTACGCGTGGGGTGTCGGGTCGGCTTACTTTAATATAAAGCCCCGCTGATCACCTCAGTAAGGGCATGAAGTCACACAGAAAGCCTTAACTACCTCACACCTGTCACCCAATCACAGGATCAGCACTGTCAACCCCTTGGGAGACCACGAGGCACAGCCTGCGAGCGGCCTCAGCCTCTCATATCACCAGTGGACTGTGACTCAAATGGAAGATGGTGGGGGGTGGGGGTGATCACCTGAAATAAACAATGCAATCACTACAAGCAAGGGTCGCAGCGGAAACCCTATTCAGTCACCAGCAGTTATTAACCCAAATGACAGTCGACGTCCGGCTGCAGGTCAGCAGCAGGGGGCGGAACTACTAACATGGAAATCACAGTCTTCAAACGATAATGAGACTCTGTTGAACACAACGACCCCACTTTTGGGGGTGCCAGGTTTGTAGACAGGTGTGTATATACAGCCGCAAGCTTGGGTAGGGGGGAGGGTTCCGCGGTCACTGAAAACGACACGCTGGAGGAAGTTTAAAAACAGACCGTGTGTCCAGTGCCCACATGGCTGACCCACTTCCATGATGCCGTGTAGCCCCTGCTGCTGGGGCCTCTGAAGTGCACACCAAGCCAGAAGTCTGCCTACACTGGGAGTCAGCCAATGTCCTCGATTCTACCCCCTCACGTCAAAGGTCATCAGCAGCCACACAAAGCACCCAGCGAACTCTCCATAGGCCGAGCCAAAACAAGGTGTGGTTTTAAGGGACCAGTGCTTCATATAAGATGTGGTCAGAGCTACCACCCATAATGCCAGATTTCCAGTCCAAATAAGCTAAATTAGCAAAGAAAGCAAACATGCTTTGCAGTGCAGTGGCTCAGCTGCCAGATCCTTTGAAGGAGAAGACAAAAAAAGACATGAGATGGCTACGCTAAAAGTAAAAACATTTCTCAATTGTAGGTGGGGTCTTATTTCAGAGCTCAGACAGCTTCTCTCTCACGGGGGGGGGGGGGGAGAAGGTGGACCTTAGGGTTGCCATTATCTGTCTACATCCAGGATTCGACAACCCAGACCTGACCAACTTCAAAACTTCCACCCACTTCCAAAAGGGGTCTACACCTCTAACGGGTAAGACACACTTCTATTAAAAATTGCTTTCTGCAAATGAACCAGGGATCAAAGCAGAGATTGCAAGTTCCAACTTTCACTTTCCCCAAATGATTTGTATGATGTACAGGTGATTTTGGGGGATTAGGGTGGATGTGCCATTTCCAGACATGGACGTGGGTCTTTCCATTCTCTTAGCCAATCATATTGTCCTTTTCAATAGAATATTCCCCAAGACCAAGAAAGGCCTCTCTGATCTAGGAGCCACAAACAGGCGGTGTGAAATGGCTTTGCGAAGAAAATTAGAGAGCAACATTTCTGCTGGAATAGCCTCAGTGGCAAATGGGAACATAGAGACATCTACAAGAAGCACTAGAGCTTTTCTGGGCCTTGGGGTCAAAGGTCAGCAGCTGGGAAGATGACAGGAAACAGTCCTTGCTTTAACAATTAGTTTCAACACTGTTGGCTGGCTTCAAAGCCGAAAGAACAGGGTGTAACAGAAACCTGTTGTTGCAGAAGCTTTTCGACATGGAGTAGGATGACCGTGGGTGGATCATCTGGCAGGAACGTCCTAGTGTTCATCAGGCTCAAGTAATTTGGGCTTTTGAAGCACAGCGCTTAAGTTTAACAGGTCTGTTTGAGCATTACTGCCGCGGCCCCCCCACACACTTTCCAGTAGATGAGCATCTGGCTGCTCTTGGATGGGGGGGGGCTGCCAGGAGTTGCCGCATCCCCGAGCGGAAGAGCTGGGGAAAATTTGCAGGCTCTGCCTTTCAACGAGGGCGTCCGCTAACGAGGCATGTAATTTGGCATGGTGTAACCTCAGTGGCATTCCCAACCCAGTGTCAGTTTAACTCCTTCGCCTCTGGGCACTGACTCCCTCTTCAGTCAGTAGGCAAGCAAAAAGCATGTTGTTCAAATAACAGGTAAAGTTCCAACAAAGTACAACCAAAAGTACTGAAATGCCAAAGCACACCAAATAGCACACACAAAAAACTTTGGGCCACCCACAGAGGGAATAAGCACAGAGCATCGAAAACCCAGTCACTCCAACTGATAGCGAGACGTCGCAAGTCCCCACGATCCTGACTATCTTCAGCCTGCAAGCACGATGCCACATTCCATGCGAGGATGCGGTTGGCTTGTCGACACAACCGCCGACACGAAATCGACTGGAGGCACCTGCGAGCTTGAGCTGTTCCACCTGCATCTGAGCACACGAGCTGAGTAAACTAAAAGCAGGCAACTACAGAAACCAGACGCTGACCTCCACAGCCTGGGAAAACCTGAGCAACAAATCATGTAAACAACATCAGACCATCTGGTACTCACCATTACTCACCAGCTTACAACGTCAAGATGGTTCTGCTTTTTTTTATTCATTCAGTAGTCTAAGGAAACAGAGTTGGAGTACGTTTGTGAACAGCCAAGGCTGTAAAAACCAGTTTCAGCTCCCTCTAGTAACACCAGATTCTCTCTGGCATCCCCCCAATTCACAGGAACCTGTGAAACTGCTCTAGGCAGCCACTTCATTAAAACAACATGAGTCCAATTAAAAACAGTTGTGCAATTAATACGCAGCTCTGCAGGGGGGGATTTGGGTTTGATGGACACATGTTACAGTAAATTATAAACAGAGAAGTGGAATTACCGGGCACCTACAGATTCAGAAGGGCAATGACTGAAATTACCACCCCATGCCACTCCATAAACCACTTCACAACTGCAACTGCACGCCACCACAATAAACAGCTTCACATGGCAGGGAGCAGCAGCCCCAGGAGGAAGAGGTGGCCCAAACCTGGAGGTGAGATCATCTTTGCCAAAATCGGCCGATAAAAACCCAGGTGTGTTTCGGGGGGGGGGGGGGGCAGTGTAAACCTTGTGAGCGCCGTGAAGGACAGTTAAGTACAGGCCACACGGCCTTCACTGGGGATGATTCATAAAGTCAGGAGTCTCAGCAAGATGATCCAGACACAAGAGGATGACAAGTGATGACATTACAGGTGAGGGTTAGACTCTGTACCCAAGAGGAAAACCTGCCAAAAATGATCCGGAACAAATTTAATTACAGCACAACAAGCAGCACTGGTCCTCGCCTGAGAAATATCACATGCTTGGTTGGTGCAGTATGATTTCAGAGTGCACTTCACGAAGCAAGCAAATGGCCAGTATTTTTCAACATCGGCATTCACCGCACGTTTTCCCTTTTAATCCATGTTTCTCCACTTATCCATGTTCAGGGGCTATGCTGCATTCAGCACTACCTACTAAATAGCCATTCCCCAATCTTTTGTTTTGTAGGATTCCCTATGCAAGCAGTCAGCATCATAGAAGAATTGTGTCAATGAGTCGTGATTCACATGCCAGGAAGCAATAAAAAAATTTTCTATGCATCATAGCATGTTAAATGGTAATTACGGCAGTGAACATGAAAAATACAAATCAACGTTTGGTTTTCGGTGGGCTGCTCACAGTGCCGAACACCATTCAACTAGAAGCTTCTGGGTTAACAAACCAATGCGAGAAACACGGAAACTAAGAGCAGTCCAGCAGACTTAAATTGAAAAGGTGATCGCTGAATGAAAAGAGGAGTGATATTTTTCTGAATGTCATCACCCACTAAATATGTAAAAATGGCATTTGGCCAAGTCTTTGTTTCAATAACAAACTACAACCTCAGCTCTAAAGAGGCACAGTGCTTCTGATGAGACTGAACCACACAAACCGCACACGCCTAGGAAGCTCCCAGTGCACCTTCCAGCCAAACCGTGCAGTGTACACTCAGTCCAGGGGAGCAGGGACGGGGTATCCAAAGCACTCTAACTAGTCATTTAAGTTTCATTCATCTCTCTGCCATCTCAGGGTGACTGAGACACGAATGTCCTCAGGTCTTAGAGGAATTCAAATCACGAGTATATAAATACTCAGAGGTAGGTGAACATAAGAGAACACAACAGGACATATGAGAAAAGCACTCCAACACACGTGAGCAGCGGCTCTAGAAGACTCCCGCCAGCTTACCCCTGCCTGTCCAGCTAATCATTACACTCCCAGAGTAAACGTTTACTTAGCGTTTCTGTAAATTGGGAGGCTCCCAAGTACACTAGCGGGAGGGGAAGGGAGGGGTGGGGTGTACAAGCTGCCCACTTCATTGTTCCTCTTGCTTGTGTAAATTTGCTTTCATCTCTGTGCAGCAGAGCAATGACCTCATCCCTATTGTGTGGGCAGAGCCCTCTCGTCCCATCCATGGGCTGGTTTGCTGCGCCAAAACTGACCCCCCAACCCCCTTCCACCCCCCACTCCCACATTCCAAAGGCTTAACGGGAAATGGTATCAGAATGATCTCCTGTTCACAATGCGCTGCAGGTTGCAGTTCCACCATCCCACTCCACAGCCTGTGGGATTCTGGGATAGCGGACATAGAACCCCAGGGCAAATTCTGGTCAAGCAACCCTTGGGGGTCCCCATGTCAAATTTCAAGAACAGCAACTCCAAAAAGGTGTCATTGCTTAAACTGCTTCTGATTGCAGAGCTCCAGACTAACTTTTCCAGTAGCAGCCCTGGTTCTACCAACTGTCTCAGCGGGTTGCACCACCAAATTTGGTTGAAAGTGGTATTATTTCTCTTTCACTGGCTCAGCCGGTCTGTCCCTCTGTGCAGCTGCACTCTCATCATCACTTGTGTCTGTTTCAGGAATAGGGCTGGGCTGACTGTCTATCGCCAGTGGCTGACAGACATTACGACAGTGAGCCAGCCTCCTGATACCCCCTCCGTCTCTGAAAGTTTTTAAATCTACCTGCTTCTATCTGCGTCAGTAAATAAGAGGGCCAGTCTTTATTCGTATAGTAAGAAATTAGGGTTAAAACTTACGTACAGAGCGAACTTTCCCATTCACTCGGTCTTAATTCCTAATCGTACATTATACCGTTGTTAAAATAACGATATACAATATAACGCCATTTCTCGCCCTTGACACTTAACTGATAATATTTATAAAAAATATGAATCAGTGAATTATTAATATCGCAAGGACTAGAGGAACCTATTGCTGATTTACTGTCACACCCAGGCTTTTACAATCTTAAATTTTCCACATTGCATTTGAGCCAACTACCTGGCCGGACACCAGTAACTTGAAATAATGAATTATATTTCCCTGATTGGTTAATAATACCCAAAAAAGACAAAACGTTACTATGCATCGAAAAAAAGAAGAGCTTGAAGTTGTTTCCGATCACACCTTTATTTAGAAAAAACAGATCATCAAGCGTCATAGGCTGGGGTTCCTTTTAGCGACCAAGTGTGTGGACATCATCACTATAACTAAGTAAGCATAGCTGTGAGTCTCAGGCTTCAGCACCTTGCTATTTGAGTGCACAAGCACATTCACATAGGCACTCAAAAAAAAAGACCATCCCAAAAAAGAGAGCGAAAAAACACATTTAGTAGTAAAGAAGAAGAAAAAAGCTTTCTAACACAGTTCGTTAATATAGTACCCCTGCCAGGGCACAACATCCTAATGATTATTATGCGCTCGCACAGATGCCACCACATGAAATATTAATTCGCACACTCAATAAATAGTCGCATAAGTCTGAAGCCCTGGATTGCCTGATGCCCTCCTCGACATCAAAATGGTTGAACCCTCAACAGCTGGACATCACCTGCCTAACCCCACCGCATCTGCCCCCTCCATCACCAGCCCAGAAAACACACAACACCACCACAAGGCATTATTCCAGTTACAATGTTCTTAGTCAGAGTGACAACAAGAGAGCTACCAAGAAAAGCAGGAGCTGAGCATGCTGGGAACATAGCTCCATCAGACAGATGATGCGTGCGTCGTCTATATACAGACCTTCTAAGGCAAGCGGGTGAGAGACTGTGAGTGAGAGGACCAATTTATTAACAGGGATTACAGACACTCAAGACCACAATAGCCCATTACTATGGCCCAGCATCAACGATGTCACCTAGGTTCACAACGACAGCAGAGACCTTTACTGTGTGAACTATAGGTGCCTATAAGCATGGCAGGGAAGGGTTTCTTTAATTTCCCTCTATCTTCAACATAAAGCTAGACACATGAGCACCAGCCCAGCCTTCCCGAGATATGCAGTGGCTGGCCAAAAACTAACAAGCTACAGCTACAAGCTCTCTGCCGTGAAACGTGGGGCGTGCATCTCATCGACTTCTGTTACACTCATGGAAAAGCCTCGAAGGTCACGGCCGCCATCATTCGGCCCTGGACAGAAAATCGAAAGCGTAATGTCTTTAATGACTTTAACGAGAGCCTCCCGCTGTTCTGCTCCCCGAGCAGCAGGTGTAGTCGCACCAGCACCTCTGCAGACGGACTCGATAGCTAATGGACTGCCGAGGGAGATCCCACACCTCCCTGAAAGTATTCCAGTAAATCCCTGCTTGAAGGTCATACGTTTTAAGCCTGCCAGGGCCCGGAAACTGGCAGCCCACCAAGCAGATGAAGCAGGAATGTTTTGCTGAGTTTTGGTAAGAGCCTAGTCGAGAGTGGAACAGGTTTCGAAAAAGAGTGATGAGTAAGATTTAACTCAGTCCAACATAGGGCGGTTTCACTGGAGTCAAGTTTACCATCATCATGTTAATCATCAGATGCCGACATATTACGTGACTGGAGGAGGAGTTGAGACGGACATATTACTGTGTGACACTGTCAAAGACGCATGACATTATAGCGTTCATTTAGAGATCGCTTTTCAGCGTTACGACTCCTTAATTAATTCCTTAATTCCTCCTTAATCACGTAATATGACGGTATCCATTTCAATTTTCAAAAATTTATCATCATACATGCGTAGTACAAAGATTTCCTTACTCATGTGCATCCCATGCTACCATCAAACAATACAAGACAATGAAACGGCAAAAAGCAAAAGAACACACACCTCTACTATATAGACACTGCATAAATAATTAAAGCATTGTCTGATCAGAGCTGCCGATCCTAGTCGTGCATCCCCCCCCTACTCCAGCCACTGTGAGTGACATCCAGAAAAAAATCCTTTCATAATCCGTCATATGACGAAAGCGCCTGGCCTGTAGCAGTTACTCAGTAATGGCGTGAGAATTCCACATCTAATGGGTATCTGCCCTGGATCTTTGACACTGGCATGACAAGCATCCCTGTCCAGTATTCAGCTTAGTGAAATTCTGCCCAACCGTGCGAATAAACAGAAGGTCGAGGGCCTTTGCAAGGCGGTGGGGGGGGGGGGTCCCATGCCTCGCTTTGTCAGGAAGCCCCACCTTGTCATTCCAGTTTCCCATCGACACGCCCGGCTTCACTTAACACCTATTCACAGGATGCAGGCCGACCCAAGTGACTCAGTGCATTACGCAACTCCAGACCCCCATTGGGTCAGAGGGGACACCCCCTAATTGACCGTACAGCCACAAGTGCAGAGCAAGGCATGCACTGTCACTGCAAATAGGGTCACAGAGTGAGCTTTCAATATGTGCATTCAAGGCTAGGTTGTGAGGTGGTGGTGGTGGGGGGGGGCATTTCAGGCAAACAATGGGGCTTTGTTTTCCACAATGAAACCTCATTCCCACAGCCTGCTAGTCTTGACCGCGATACCACACAATATGCCATCACCAGCAACCCACCCCTGTCTGTCCCACACAGCTGATATGGCATGACTGTGGAGACAGAGAAAGGGGGAAAGAGAGAACGACAAAGAAAGGGGTGAGAGAGAGAGGGGAGGTTTCTGATTCGTTTGAGAAGAAAAAAAAAAAAAAAAACTGTGGGGATGACATTTCAGGCCAGCCACATTGAGGAATGGCAGCACTGTAAGATGATAACAAAAAAATAAGCTCAATATGGGGCAGCCAGGACCACATGACCTGCCAGGATACGATCCGCAGCCAAGCAGAAGATGTACACAGTCAGGTGATCAGATGAATCCACAAAATCCGCTGTGACCACAGAGCAAGTTCAGCCAGCCATCCACAGATCATAATGCACGTCTGCCAGTGGTGATCAGGTGGAGATGTTACAGGACATTTTAAATGGCGTCTCTCAAACTCAAGAAGTGACAGATCCGTCACCACGGCCTTTAGGTAGAAAAACGGCTAAGCAAAATTCCAAGAATTTCCAGAATTCCCAAAAGCATCTTTCCCCTCGTCAGCCTCTTCAACTAAATCAAATAGATTTTTAGCTCATTACCGTTTTATTGTATTGGCATAACCCTGGAGATTTTACAGGTCCATTCGGAGGTGTCTGACCCAACCCCCCCATCCCGGGCTATGTGACTCCACCACTGCAGCAGGACACACTTTCCAATCCTCTCGTGGAAACAGCAGATGCACATTCAGCTGGAAGATGACACACGCGGGGCTGAGAGATGCCGTCTGCAGTGGCAGCGTTTTATTACATTCCCGTCAAGCCAGACAGCACCTCACCCAAGGACACGGACAATGTTAACGCAACGATTCGCAATTAAAGGGAAACGTGACTTCCGGCTCTGCTCGACTGACAAAAGAACATTAAAACTCATCTAGAAGACCCTGAAAGGCTTGTGGGGAATTGACATTTAAAGATAACGAGGAGGCATGGAGCTAAGATAACTGCCGGATCCACAAGGTCTGAGCGCATCAGCCGACCGCGCTCAAACAGAGCGTGAACGTTTGAGGCAAACGTGTCGATTAGGGCAATCGCCTGCGCCTGCCCATTAACACCTGACCTCCAGAAGAGCAGAGGAACCGGCAGGGGGTGTGGTTTTAATTGTAGGGAGACCCTGACACCCTGTCAAGACAGCATCTGAGGGATGTGGGGTAGGGGCTGTTTGGTGCCGTCCAATCCAACATCACCATTCTCTACAAGCACACCGGGTTGGATCTACCATCTGGATAGAAGCTGCACTACATTCAGTATTAAACACAGCCACCCCAAACTATTATCCATTTTCATCCAAAGTTATACTTTAAAGTCGCCTCATAACTTGGGATGCAGCCACCTGCCATTAGCGATGCAATCTTCAGCCCTTTCGTAATGAAATCATGGATGACTTCATTCCAAACGTGTCCTCCAGCTTTGTGTGGGTGAACTGAAGAGGGTCCTTAAAGTCATTAATGTCGATTCTCCCTCTGGAGAGACCTCACGTGACCAAAGCTGGAATGTCTTAAATCTCCAGCCCAAATCAGCAATTAAAGCAGCATTAGTAAATTACAGGCAAAGCCAGCAGCAACACTGTTACTCCCGTCTGCCATTAAAACATTTACCAAACAGAGGCTGAAAACAATTGCACATTCATTATAAACATAAGGCCAGTCAAAAAGGAAAAGCAAATATTACAAAAATGCACCAATGATTTATTTTACAACGTTGTTAAGTATTAGACAGTTTGTTTAAGAAGACAAACCCTTGAATTCAGGGGGAGGAACATGGCACCATGTGGGTGACAATAGTTTTAAAAACAGTAATGTGAGAAACATGGTGCAACAAGGAGATCTTCATTTTATTTCCTTATTTTTCATGCCTCATGTCCATTACATGGCTGAATGTCACTCCTACCTTCTCTCAACAGCTATTCATCCATCCATCCATCCATTTTCTGTAAGAACTGATCCGATTTAGGGGTTCCGGAGCATATCCCAGAGGCTATGGGCGCAAGGCAAGGAACAACTCAGGATGGGGAGCCAACCCAATCACAGGGCACATTCACACACCAGTCACTCACACATGCACACCTGCAGGCAAATTGGCAACTCCAATCAACCTTAGCATCCTTTTTTGGACCATGGGGGGGAAACCAGAGTACTCAGAGGAGACCCCATAAAAACACAGGGAGGACATGCACACACAGAGCCAAGGCAGAGACTCGAACCCAGGTCTCAGAGGTGTGAGGCGACAGTGCTAACCACGCTGCCACCGCACCACCCCTTAACAGCTATTATTTATATAACACTAAGAGCCATTTCCTAGAGAAGTTTTTTCAGACAGATTCTGACTGACCAAAAGGGGAAGAACAGCCAGGAGAAGTTTGCCAGCTTCCTCGAACTCCAGGCTTCGCACGAGTGGGCAAAGTTCCCACAGTAGAACGCACAGAGGAAAACACGGCAGGAATCACACCACCAGCGTCAGCAGGCGGATGAAAGCGCGACGGGGCTTGAGATGCACGACACCACCTTCCCTCTGGAAAATTCAGCGCTGCAACAGCAGACGATGAAATATCCCATTTCTGAGCACAAAGACTGTCAGCGTTTTGCTCAGATGACATCTCGAGCCTATCCTACTTACGGTTTGGCTCCTTTACGTGGCGTTCACTTCCCAGCGAGGAACCCAAGATAACAGAAATCGGACTCCTAGGGTGCATCCTTGCAACTTGGCCGGTCTCAAGGACCACTCTGCTTTCTTCGGAGGTGTTACCCCCAGTGACCGCTGCAGTCCTGGACATCCTCGGCAAAAACAGGAGGAAAAGGATCCTCTGTCTATCTGCCCCTTTACTGTCCTGATTCACACTACTTCATCCAGCTCAAAAAGGCCCACAATGCATCAATCGGCATATTATTTGACAGACAGCCAATCAAAAATCCCCTGGCATGCCTCTATCACTGCAGCCTCCAACTTGTCCTATTTCAGTTAGATACTAGTAGTATCTGGTACTTCCCTTGCCAGCACATCAGTGGCAGCCTTCAGTAATCTTGAGTAGCCAACACAGCATTAAAAGTTTCTATGGTATTTTTCAGCATAACAGAGTGTGCAATAGCCCTAGCTGCCCTTCTAACCATCCTTATAAATGCCACACACTCATTTCACCATGGGCTTGGTCTTCTGCTGGAAGCATCTCGGTCCACAGGTAGGCAAACTACCCTGAAGTCCTAAGTCTTTTGGACTAGGAGAGAATAACAGAATTATATCAAAGGTGACTCTCCTCAGTTACTCTCAAGCACACAGAACTGAAAGCCATGCCAGATAGCTGCCAAGGGGAGTCTGGACCCTCCCCCCGAGCCCAGGACTAGTTAATCCCATGCACATCGTGCACCATTGCACCTTAAAATTATCCATCTGTCCATAGGACCGTCCATCCATTTGTCTACCATATCCCCAATAATGTGGACCAAGGGTCACTAGCTCATCGCCCGCTACCCCCATGTCAAACCGAGAGAAGGAAGCACGCATTGTCAGCAAAACCAGGTGAAGAACCACATCCTACACCAAAGGTTCTCCCCTTCTTTGCTTTTTAATCAATGGGGCCTGTCACTGTGCATCTACTCTAGCTCCTACACACGGCAGATGCGCTGCCCCGCTGAGCAATGGGGGACAATCTGCTCTCAAGATACAGTTTTACAGAAGTATAAATGGAGACTGGGGAGTCTGTAGCGATGCTCATTTGGCTAAGAGATCATAGCAGTGGTAGTAGAGAGTTAATGAAACAACTACAGAACTACCCTGGTGGAAGCTTGTGCCGAGCCCCCTGTTGCCATGCAACAGGCAACGACCACCCACCCAATATGCCCTCAAAAAAAAAAAGAGAGACTTCATTAACGAATTTGAACAGAAGTCATTTTACCGTTTCACTCAACAGACTAAAAACCCCTAAAGAAACCATATGAAAGATTCTTTCATTTAACTTCCACCTTCTAGCATTTTGGTTTAAAAACAAAAATGCAGCCTGGAATTGGTAAATAAAGCCAAACGATTTCAAAACTTTCCTGGATTACAAATTATGCATTAAGCAGGCATCCTTAGACAGTGTAATAGGAAGAAATTTAAACAAGTAAAACTCGACAATGACGATTAAACAAAGACAGACAAATGGACATTTTGTAGAGAAAAGGTTCACGAATGACATGTTTTTAAAAAACATATTTATATTTTGAGTTGTTCGAGCAGCATAGACCACAATCCATAACGTGTGTCACCCGTGAAAATCAATCGGCTAAATAGCGCCATGTTATTCAAATAGAGCAGCGATGTTTGTCAATACAGTACAAAGGATCTCTTAATGCAACTTAGCTAACAACACCACGTGTCTTTATTTATTTGCAGCTTGGCGGACGTTTTGGTGCTGATTTAATGTAAGCAAAGGGTTGCTGGGATATCCATGAAGAAACTGTGCTCCTTCATCTATATGTTCTTGTTCACATCCATCGGGTTTTAACGATGCCCTCTAGTAAAGTGACAAGTTCATGCTGTCATCGCTTACGATTAATAGTCAGTAGGCAATCACACCCAGTATCCCAATTCAAAGCAAACACCACCAATTTGTGTAAAAGCGGGGTTTTTTTTCCATTTACGGATTAATTGCATAAACAATAGCACCAGATACACATCTGGACAAACCTGATAGAATTTCCAAGTAAATGACACATATCTTTCAACGTTATCCTAAACATGACAATGTAATGGCTCGTCCTTTATCGTTACTCATCATTTCTTAGTAATTTCCCTTGGTCAAATAATTATGTAAAATTATTTTAGACTTAACTTTGCTTACAGTTAGAGTCAGCTACCACACCTTGTCTACATTTACTGGGACCTTCTACCAGCGCACCTTAGTTTCAATAGGCGCTGAGGGTACCTACCTAGCTGCTGGCTCTCATAAAACCGTGACTCTAACCAGTCACTGTGATTTTTTTCAGTGAAATTAACTGTTTGCTATGGGTATTCGTGATAATAATATAGTTTTAAAGAAACACCCATGCACGGCAAACCGGGGCGACGTGTTTCCGACTCACCTTCACCCTTCCCTCCTCCACCGTTGTGAGCCACGACCAAAGAAAATCCTAAACGTAGCCCCCGGTTTTCCACTTCCACGTTAGGGTCCAAGCGTGCGAATGGAGAGGCAGGAAGGAAGATCGGTCCCCCGTTTTACGGTGTCTTCACGGTAACATCCCCGATCGTTTGTCAGTCCCCGCTTAGCAGCGAACTCATACCCGGCGATTCCTTTTCGCTACCGTAAGTTAGAAGTTTGTTACAAACTTGCAGCTCCGCCTTGCTAAAGGAGCTGCCGGGGAGATGAGATCACCGCAATCCACCCCCCTCAACCCCAACGCTGGACTCTCGCGAGAAACCCCATGCAATAAAGGAGGGAGAGGGGGGGGGTGAACGAAAAGAGTAAGAAAGAAAGAGGGAGAAAAGAATGGGGAAACCTAGCACCGGCAACCCAAAGAAAGTGCAGCATTGCACTCCGGGTGTATGTAGTATTTTAGGTGTTAGGCATTGCTTCTTAAGCCCTCTGCGCGTGTGGGACCAGAAGGCACTTATAAAGTCTGCCCACCACTGCAACATCGCGTTTCTGCCCGACCCAGTAATACACCTCTCCGTTTGCACCCGGGAGCATATAGCAGTGTTTCTATGCTGTGTGTGACCTATTAGCTTAATGCGTCTTTTCAGGACACATGTGCTCTATTCTGTTCCACTGGCACACTTCCTGTTTTTCCTTTTGAACTGAGTACCGATCAGCAAACACATTTCTCCGAAGTGCCTGCCCCTCCTGATTTTCATTAAATGCGGAGCAGCCTAGCACCCATACTTTGCGTATTATTGTGCGCTTTTTTACTGGTTTGATTCAAGTGAGTAGTTCATTCAGCTGAGAAAACAGTCAAATCTGCCGTCACTTGCATAGAACCCTTAAAGTAAGTAAATAACGAGCTTTAAGGTCTTTAAACATACTGGCAAAGACAATGCACTTCAGCGCTGGGGATATTAACTTTTAAAAAGTACTTCAGATTCTGCATGATCAGTGTTTTGGGTTAATATAAACAGTAGGCATGCGTTGACAATAATGGCAGAACACGCCAGGACGACTTAATTTTGACCGCATAGGCACTGCTGCGGAACAAATTATTTAGACCAGGGGTGTCAAACCGCAGTCCTGGGGGGCCGGAGCCCTGTGCGGCTTAGTTCGTTCCCTGTTGCACTACAAATGATTCAGCTCAAGAGCTGTGTGGTAATTAGCACAAGGAGTTGAATCAGGTGTTGTTAAATGAGGGTAAACCAAAAACTGTGCAGGATTCCGGCCCTCCAGGACTGGAGTTTGACACCCCTGATTTAGACCCTTCAGACCACAACAAAATCACTCCTATTCGGACAGGCAGAGGAAGAATACATTCGTCTATCAGTTGCTCACCCTTGCATCAGGGCCGGGGTTTGATTGTGCCTTTTATGTAAATTGAACATTAGTAGACGTCCCGTGCACCCTCTGGTGTTGCAGAGCATTATTGCACGCGTCAAGTTTCGGAGTGCTTCGCTGGGGCTGTGGTGTGAAGCCGAGAATATCTCTATTGATTGAATTTCATTTACCGTCGCGTTAATTGTAAACGACATGCGGGAAGGCGACAGATTGGGTCCGTGTATGTGACGGCCAGTGGATTTTCGTCTTAAATTCGAAAAACGACCCGTTTTTTGTTTCCAGTATATTATCGAAAAACGATTATAGACGAAAATCAGGAATAGAAATATCTGTGTGGAACTCAGTTCTTCAATTTTGGA
>JAODKC010000028.1:658153-670973 GCA_026777985.1 Mormyrops attenuatus | reverse complement strand
ACAAAAAACGGGTCGTTTTTCGTTTTTGGATTTTCCAATTTAAGACGAAAATCCATTGGCCGTCACATACACGGACCAGATTGCATTGGTATGCATCCTTGTGTGATTCTTTAAGGTGAAGATGCAAACGTACACTGAAGTACTTGGTGATAAAGGTCGAATACATTTGAAAATACAGTATTGCCCATTTCATGGAAGATGTGTTTGTACCATGGGTCCCTCTCATACATTTTGCATACTGTTTCATTTTGGAATGTGATTTAGGAACTCGTCCTTAATTACACGATCTGCTCAGCATTGGGATGAGAAGGTGAACTCTAAAAACACTGGAATTCTGTGTTTGTTAATTAGCATTGCATTTCAAACGCACGGTGCTCAATTAGTAGAAATACTGTAGCTGTGCAGATCCTGTACAGGTTGTTGTACAAATGATGGCGGGGATGTTCGTTTCGCTGCGAGATCTAAACGAATGTTTTTCTATGCGTATTTTTTTTTTTACTTTTTTTGCTTTTATTCCAGCGTGTGTGAAAATTTGAAAACGGTGGTGTGTGCGCTGGTTTATTTATTGTACGAGACAAGTTTTGGCACACTCTAAATGATGCTATATTTCATGTGCAAATGCTGCGAATTGATATTCGTAAAAGGGTGAAAGTGACCATTGGACAAGTCACGTGGCAGCATATTAATGCGTGATCCGCATACTCCTTACATAAAGCAAGGTTGGTAAGGGACAAAGAATTAAAGTATTTTATCAGCTGAGGCTTCAGATTTCAACTAAGGAGAATTGTGTGTGGTGACATGTCAGAAAGCCTCTTTTATCCATCTGTGACTTGTGCCAGCTCTGACTGCCCTGTTTCACCACTGCTCCACAGATCCTAGCAGGTGATGTATTGGGTGGCCTAGATTCTACATCAGTTCTTCATTGACACATCAGATAGTACCCTTCCCCTGACTCCACTGACACCAAGCTTCCGGTGTGAAGCAGACCGGCGGATGGCAAAGGTTTAATCTGCGTCCCAATAATCAAAAGCACTACTCTGACTGCACGATTGCTGAGGTGCATTAAGCAATACTTTTTATGTGGCAAAGAGGTTATATTTTCTTTGACAATACAGAATAAATGCCTGTGCTATGTCAGAATTCTACTGGCAATACACTAGGTAGACAGCACAGTGCATATAAACTGAGGTACTTATCTTTGTAACCATGCCAGCACATGCCTCTGCAATAAAGGATGTTTCACCAAAGATTTCTTCTTAGTTTGTGGTTTCAGTCTGGCCTCTTTGAGATTTCACAACAAAACATGTAATTGATATAATTCCCATCTGCTGGGCTATCAAGGGAGACACTGTGTTAAGATAGAGACACAGATTCATTATGGTTCAGAACTGGAATTCTGCTAGCGATGCTCCTCAAAGAAACCTGCCAGTCAATCAACAATTTTTTATGCTTTTAAGGTGGGTTGCAGATGGTGTCGTGACGCAGTGGTTAGCTCTATTACCTCATACCTCTTCTCATATCACCATGGAGTTTCCCCCACAGTCCAAAAAACATGATAAAGTGCATCAGAGTTACTAAATTGTCCATGGGTATGAATGGTGTGTGCCTTGTGATGGGTTGGCGCCCCCTCCTGGCTCATTCCCTGCCTTGCACCTGAAGCTACTGGGATAGGCTCCAGACCCCCGGGACCCTGATTTTGACAAGCAGGTACAGACAGTCGCCGGATTAACAGGGTCCAACTTACGGACAACTCATACTTATGAACGGACTGCCATAAAGTTTATTATATTAATCATTCAGGTTATATAGGCCAACAATAGTTCGTAATAACGAATGTACATACTACTCTGTGATGCCTTTGTGATTCATCAGCATGTGGTACAATGCAATACCATATGTAGTTCATTTTATTATTACTGTATTGCTACTATTATTATGATGTATTATTATTGTTCTGACTTTCCTACAAATTTGACTTAAAGATAGATGTAGGGGACTGTCTGCACAGAAAATAGATAGATGGCAGGTTGTACTACAAACACCTTGGTTATTTCAACAGAGATCCAGTGCAGCAGACTGTCACCAGCCTTGAAACTCAAGGTCATTTATACTGTAGGTATTGTACCAGCGCTTACTTAATCCACACACACCTCAGATGGGGTTTATCTTTAATCCCTTTCATAGTGCTTTCGTTCGTATATATGCAGTCATATGACTGCAAGCAGCTATGAGAACTGAATGTAGAAACAGAGTCGCTTCAGGTCTTTGAAGAAGGAGGAGCACTATACTGTCATTGCAGAACGGGCCAAGGAATTTACCCTAGCTCAGCTGGCTTGGACCTTCTCAAGCTGATGCTGCTCATTTGGGAATCCTATGCATATAGCTTGACTGTTTTATTTTCTTAAAGGGTGGAGTTCATCAGATCGGTATAGCTCCATTTACACTCAGTGACAAAAGAAGTTAAGCACCCAGACAGAGGGGTGGAAACAAAATGAACCTGCATGTGAAGTCATGTGACTGTATCGCAGTGATTATAATATCAGATGAAATGGACAACAGAGTGAGCAGTATGGGCACACTGCTGGTCCCATGTCAGTAGGGTGTGGTCCCCCACGCCCCCGGGCCTGGATACATGCGGCGATACAGTGCGGAAGGGAGTCGTACAGCCATTGTATCCTCTCCTGTGGGAAGTCAGCCCACAGCTGTTGTAACTGGCCCTGAGATCCTGTAGACTGGCATCGGGTCTGAGTTAACATCCAAGCTGATCCCACATATGTTCGAATGGGGAAAGATCGGGGGACCTGGCTGGCCACTGGAGGACCTCAACATGATGCAGGCAGTCTATAGACACACGTGCCATGTGGGGACAGGTGTTGTCTTGTTGAAAGACTGTACCAGGGTGCTGTCTCAGGAGGGGTAAGACATGAGGATACAGGATGTCATTGACGTAGCGCTGTGCCGTCAGGGTCCCCAGAATCACTACCAAAGATGACTCGAAGTCACACCCTATGGCTCCCCACACCATGAAGTCATACCTTATGGCTCCCCACACCATGAAGTCACACCCTATGGCTCCCCACACCATGAAGTCACACCCTATGGCTCCCCACACCATGAAGTCATACCCTGTGGCTCCCCACACCATGAAGTCATACCCTGTGGCTCCCCACACCATGACGTCATACCCTATGACTCCCCACACCATGACGTCATACCCTATGGCTCCCCACACCATGAAGTCACACCCTATGACTCCCCACACCATGAAGTCATACCCTCTGGCTCCCCACACCATGAAGTCATACCCTCTGGCTCCCCACACCATGAAGTCATACCCTGTGGCTCCCCACACCATGAAGTCATACCCTGCGGCTCCCCACACCATGATGCCAGGAGTAACACCGGTGTGTCTCTCCACAACATTGGCAGCATTGGTCCTCTTCCCTCGGTGCCGCCATATGCACACACGACGGTCATCTGTGATAATGCAGAACCGAGACTCCTCGCTGAACATGTTAAGACGCCACTCATCATCAGTCCATGCCTCCTGGTAAGGCACCACTCCAAACGCAGCCGTCTCTGCGCTGGTGTTAATGGCAGCCTATGCATGGGACATGATGCCAGTCGTCGAGACACAGTGCGGGATGACACGGGGTGTTGTAAAGAGTCCAATGCCTGTGTCCGGGTGGCAGGCGCAGATGTCATGGGGTTCTGTAATACTTGGCGCAAAATACGATAATCCCCCCATTGTATGGTCTGTCTTGGGCGACCGGAACCTTTACAAAGTGTTTAGGTGCCCTCACCTGCTCATTGCTTCCAACATTGGGTGACATCTGCACCCCCCACATGCTGGGCAATTGCACGATACGACCACCCAGCCTCATGCAAGCCCACAATGTGACCCCTATCAAACTCTGTCAAGTGCTGGTAATGCTGTCTAATGCGTCTATGAGGCATCCTCTGTGTCTGGTGACTAGATGTGCCAGCTTCTAGCAAATCGTATCATTTACTTACCCATCACTGGTCTGTTCGTGTACCAAATTACATCCAGATCAGACCATTACTTCAGGGTGCTTCTTTTTTGTCATTGAGTATATTTGGTAAGAAACTGAAACATTTCAGGTACAGTGGTGTGAAGAGTGTTCATTCAGACTCATCTACGTGATTTCCTGAAAAAGAACCTACCTCACGAGGAATGGGATTGCTTTCCCTGGTCGAGGCGGACGGCAAGCAGCAATTTACCTCAGACTGATCCTGGTAGTTCCAGGGCCCCAACATTCAGAATGGAACCCAGCATTTCTGAGCAACGTGCCACAGAGTCTGGGCTTTGTGTGCACCTTCAGATCTCAGAGGCAGCATGACTCATCCTGAGTGACAGCCTGGAGTAAAGCTGGTTGTGGAATGGCATCACCAGCTATTTGATCCTAGACAACCCGCCCCAGGACAGCTTCCCCCCCATACCAACGCACCCTAAACACCAGCCTGATACCTATCTTGGGTTTTTCTGGAAAAATATGTTGTCTTTTTCTCACATGCATTGTCAGATACATTGTATCGCAGAAAAAGAATTCAAATGATGTTTGGTATGAAATTTAAGAGAAATTCCTGCAATGCTGCCCCCCCAGCAACTGGAATCCAGACCCCATCCAATTCCTGGGATTCTGTGAATCAGAATTAGTAATTCTAATTCTGTGAACTTTCTCCCTGCAGTTTTTAATGCGACTTAACGCCGATTGAAAGCTGAGGATTAGCGGTGTGACATTTTGGTTTCCTTATCCCTTGGTTCTTTTTTGTCTTTTAAAAGCCATGATACTATGCTGGTGTTTGACTGAGCTGAAATTTGCATTATTAAAGTGTTTTGATTGCACTTGACTATTTTGAGTATTTAGCAAAGAGTACGATATAGCATATCTCAATGACAAAAGCAACTCTTTATACAAAGAGAATGCTATGATGCTATTGGAGAATGAGCCACGCAGTTGCTCCTGTAGGTGAGTGGGATTCAGATTTGGGTCTCCAAGCATAGAACCAGACTCAGTTTCGTAATGGGTATGTTCAGTACAGAAGTGACACCTTTTAATCTTCTGTCTCTGTCCCTTTTTATCAATAATTTAGTCCTGAACAATCCAGAATTCCAGTATAACTCAATGCTTTATTTCTGTGCACCATCAAAGATCTGTGTTTATACAGCTTTGTTTTATTGCCTCTTATGTGAAAAGTGCCTCACTGTCTACAAAGACGGTTCTTCTCAGTGCGCCAGGTGGGAGGTTTTTTAATTAAGGCAAGAGCTCAGGGAGGCAGTGGGAACCGCAGTGTGAAGCCAGAGAAATCTCCCGTTTTTCCTCTGTGACTCCCTTTGACTATTTACCCCCCTGCCGGAGCTGCTGACAGCCTAGCACAAAAAGCAGTGGATTCTGGGTAAAATATCCAGCGTGATTGTATCTCTTGATCATGGACTGTGAAAGGGTGGCTCGCTTTCTAGCATGCATCATTTCCAGGTGACTGAATCGGAAAAAATCCACCAGAATGAGGAAATTCCAATTTAATTTCAACGCTAGGGGTGTTATGTGAGTAATATAACTAAATTAATTCCTGTAATCCATTTCCCTGTTTTATGAAGGTTGGCGAAAAATATACAGATACAGACCAACCACGGCTAAACTATGTAACTGGCGCCATCTGCTGGAATAATTGCTAACGGTTGTAATCAATGTAATACGGTCCCTTTACAGCAGGGGTGGGCATCTTACTCAGAGAGGGCCGCTGTGTATGCGGGTTTTTGCTGCAACTCCTTAATTAGATTACTAATTACAAGACAGATTGGCTAAAGAGTCCTCACACCTGGGTTTGAACAGCTGATCTAAAGGTTATCCCCAAAACCTGCATACACACTGGCCCTTTGCGGATAAGATGGGCAACCCCTGCTTTACAGTTATATTAAAATGAAAATACGGTTGTCTCTATATCCCGATCTAATAATTGAAAGGTGCTTTGAGAGTAGTTACAGTAATATTTATTAAATACACCAAGGCCAAAGTTTCTTTTAAATGGATTCTGTATAGCTGTCATATTAATGTCGCTTCCTAAGTATACAAAAATATTTTTCAAATTTGAGTGCCTTCATTATTTGTTTATAAGCGGACTCCTACTTCCCATTGATCTTTACTTACCTTCCAGATCCCCACCGCTCTAGAATAATTCCTCATCTACAAAGAAGCAAGCAACAAAGTGCATAATGTCCTTTTTTCGCCGTTATAAGCGTTCGATGTTATAATTAAACCAATAATCGTGTTTTCCCGTACAAACAAATCCAGATTTTGAGAGTTGTTTATTGTCGAATTACAACGAGAATACATAAAGTGTACCAATGGCATAATCCATATCTCTTGAGTTTTTATAGAGCTTCGGACATTATTCCCAATTTAGTTTAGAATATCATCTTCATATAATAAATCTCAAAAGAACGGAAATGCCATCAGTAATTTGTCATAACTGAAAAATTAAGACAAGTAACAAAGATTTGCGTATCCTAATTTTTGGTTAGTTTTAAAAGTCTTTGGATGTCAGGCTCGATGTCGATCGTCTTAAAATTTTTGCTGTATCGTTTAAATGGCTCTCCTTCCGGGCCGATTAAAAACTTCTCGAAGTTCCAGGAGATGTCTGTCCTGTTGATCGGACTCCAGATGAGAAACCTGGGATCTTGAATTAGGGTAGTAGGCTCGTCATCGGGATAGGGAAGTTTGTCTTTCAGGTAAGCGAACACCGGATGCGTATTTGATCCATTCACGTCACATTTCTCAAATAAAGTAAAGCTGGGCTGGAATCCCCCTCCAGGGCGCACGTGCATAAGCGAGTTCAGGATCTCCCCATTTGTGCAATTTTCCTGTAAAAGACATAAATCCTTTTGAATTATAAGCCACTGATTATAATAATAATAATAATAATAATAATAATAATAATAATAATAATAATAAGTGATACTTTATTGATCCCCCTGGGGAAATTCTCCTTACCCCCTTCCCCTACTCTTTGTAGGAACTGGGGGTTAAGGATTTTGCTCAGGGACCCGCAGACTTGCGGAGGTGCCCTTCCGATCACAGGCACAGAGGCTTAGCCGCTGAACCACACGTTATCGAGAGCTCGTCTCAGAACTTATGAATATTGTTTAATTGTCTGTAGTAATATTAAGTCATTCAAATAAAATTATCGTTATAATGGCCTTTGACTGACACCCGCCACACTGACCTGGTACCCGAACTGGTTGCATGGAAAGCCCAGGACTACAAACCGGTGGGGGTATCTGGCCTGCAGCTCGTTGAGCTGACCGTAGTCCCGGGTGGTTGTTCCTCAGAGGGAGGCCACGTTCTCGATCAGGACCACTCGCCCTCTGTAGATGTTGAAATCGACGGACTCCCCCTGCAGGGTAGTCGCACGGAGATCGTAGAAGGTCTTAGCGATGAAAGCCATAACTTCAGAGGTATGATCGCGGGAACGGCAGCCTGAATTTCTGTCCTTTAATAGCTCTCCTTACTACTTCAGTGCAGCTCAAAGTCACCTGACTTGAGAAACAAAAGTTCCCACCTCGGTGTCGAATGATGCCATGGAAAGCCGATACTTACCTGTTACCGATACTCCGGGAATTTAAAAAAATGTTTGGTTGGGTGTTCTGTAAATTGTAGAGCCCTTAGATTATGAATCCATAAGCATCTATTATTGAGTTATACTCCTACTAGGCTAGCTATAGAGAGTTTATCAATATTATTTTTTTGTTATTTTCTCGTACTATACAAATAAAAAATGCGCCTACACTACTATCGCAAAATTCCACTGATGGGTAATTGATCTATGTCAGAAACCATCAGTTAAAATGATTTCTACCTAATATCGTGTACATAAACGTTTATATTTAAGTCACCACAGCGATAGAACAGCAAGTATACACTGTATATGAATGCAAACTGGTGATACTTTGTATGGAAGAATTTTGATGATTAAGTCATAGCTCGATTAAGCACTGAACTACCGTTCGGCTTATACATTTCCGATTCATCACTTCATATTGTACAGTTTTAAATTATTATGATGGCATTGACCTGGGCCAATATTTTTGGCTGGGACTGATTAATTTTCGACACTGAATTGAGAAACAGCTTGATTTTAGTGCTTCAACAACAAATATATAGGCCTAATACTGAAATATGAATATCATCATTACAATATGAAACGTCTTACAGATTCAGCTGGTAAAGCATGAGTAAACACTCATGTGCACCTAGAGCATTGAGCCACTCAAACCAGTCTGGTGTCCTTCTTCCTTGACATTGAGACAGGGGATGATCTATAACTAATATTTGATAACAAGGGCTGGTCACTATGACAATGGATACATTTATAAACATTTCTTTATTTAGAACAGAGAAGGAAAGAGTTCGATGGGAATCACGAGCTGCACATATGAGTAGATGTGGTAATTCTAAGACGGGGATCATTTTCTAGACCATAAAACATTTATCCTCTCATTAGCAGCTGGGTGACTGATCTTGTTCAATGGATCCAAGTGGAACTTATCCTCATCCGATCTGCGGTGAAGCTGGACTACAGACTAACACACTGAAGTAAATGTATAATTCAAAGACTGCAATTTATCTCCAGGTCACTTTCATTACTTCTTGTGCTTAAAAATCTGGAGAGGGCAAACATGGCCATGGCTTAACATTGTTCCCAGTGCATGTTTTACGCTTGGCATGTTTTTAAATTAAAATCGAATATCTCAGCTAATTAATTAAAAATTGATTTGCATGCAATTTAAATAAAGATGACTTCTGGAATTAATAAAGTGGCTAGTGAGATATTCAGGATGAAAGATTTTACATCTTAGGACTAAATTAATCTTAAATTGTCTTGAATTTTGTGTGAAGTGGCAAAATTGGATGTTAACAGCCATGTGCAAAAATTTTAAAAACAGACAATGCTGTTACAATACATACATAAATAATCTCACTACTATTTATTCAATAACATTTGCAAATAAAATTCTGCAAATTCTTTTGAAATAAAATTCCTCAAGACACATACACCATGAGAAAATTGAAATATACTTTATAAACATTTTTAAATAAATCAGACGAGCAGAGACAACACAAAGCTACATTTTGTATCCACAACCTGATTCAGTCCATATAATATATATGATTCATGTCAAAACTTGCTTTCACATTTGAATTTACATAAAGGTACAATGCAATGTTTGTAAATAAAATCAACACCATCTGATGTCATTGGTTGCAAAGTTTTGCTATATTTCTCATCCTTGCTTAGTTATCAAAGGTGAACAAAACCCTCATATAAACATTTTGTAAGTGCACTCCAAACGGTATATCAAGATTCAGGATGCCACACAAGCCAATGTAAACAAGTAGGTTTTAAAAGAGAGAATTGGGATTTCTAAAGTAAGCAAGGCAAGCATATGCAGTATTTGCAACCAACTTCAGCAGGGTAAAATATAGAGGAGGTTTTAAGTAAACATTTAACCAAAATAAAAATAAACATATACATGACAAGCATATACACTCAGACCCTGCATATTTTTACATAATTAGATCTGTTTTTACATACATGAATATTCAGCAAAGGTATTAAGCAGTTGTAATCTCTGTAGAGTGTTTATTCTGTGTAAAAGAATATAGATCTGCATCTTGAATCAAGGTAATTTAATCTTTTGGCAGAGGAGTGAAAAAGAACTGCGTTTAAAAAAACTGGTTCATTTTCTTCCACACGACCCTACCAAGCAGGCTTGGTTTTCAGTACTTCAATAATTCATCTCAGTTTTCTGCCCTCTCAACTGTACAAAGTATCTTCTTTCACTGTCACATCCCAGTTGAAAGACTGGGAAAAAGTGAAGTTATCCAGCATAGCAAGACCCTGGAAATGACCCAATGAAAAAATAAAGATATTTTAACTTATTAAACTATAGCTGAACATATACAAGGACTAAACCCGAAACGCATATTCTGCTGAGCAAACTGGCATGGATATCTCGAGGATTTCTGACATTTTAATACTATAATGTAGCTTTTTCAGCAACTGTCGGCACTAGAAAAAGAAGGAAAATAATGGAACCTACATATAACAGTCCTTTCCAGAAGACAAAAAAAGCTCAGTTAATCAGACCAGAAGCGGCTTCAGACACAAAGTAAGCTTCACAGAATTAACTAGTTGCATTTATATTGATAATTTTTGAAAGATAATGTTTCACATAATATGAGTAGCCAACTACTGAAAATGTAGGCCTACTACAGACTGGCGATGTGTGACATTTCTAGAAAAAAATATCTATAGGAAAACAGCAGACTAATCTACTCTGATTCTGTTTTGGCAAAGATTGTTATTTTGGTGTAAAACTGAAAAAGGAGCGACCGGTGCTGTAAAGTGCTGGGACCTAGTAGGCAAAAATTATACACATTTATCACTAATGCATATCGAAGTTGCCTGGGTAAAGATGTAAAATATCATATTTAAAGAAAAGTCTGGATATATTATACAGCATTCTACTGCATGCTATATAATATTACATCTGCTAGATTTACATTGAAATACTAGGGGGTGAAATTACAATACTGCAAAGCACGGATCCTAGCTGAGCTGAAACATTTTTCACGGAACAACTTGAATTATTCGGTTCTTGCAAACGGATCCAGTATCCATATTTAAGGGTATCAGAGCAAATAAACGGATAGCAGATGTCCTCAGTACAAAATGACAGGACGTAGCCATGAGTGTGCCGAGAGACTGCTGCCACCTAGTTGTGAAATCTGTGGATTACATGAGATATACTTTCATCCAGCATGAGATTGAAAAGGTGCAACAAATGTAAACGATACTTTACAAAGGAAAGGAAAGCACAAGCCCCTTTGAGCAAGTACATATGAACAATAAGGGTTTATAAACAAAGGAAAGAGGAATGGTTAAAGGATTTGAGGAACGTATGCATTTCAGAAGTTGCAGCAAATGAGATGACCCGCTCAAGGTAACGTTGTCACAATGTTTTCACAATGCTGCGAGAACGTGGTTGGTCTGTAGCGGTGAGAAGGCCACCCAGCTCCCTAACACCAGCAGTTCTTCTGGGAACTGGTGTCGACGTCGGCCTGGTGCTCCTCCTCCTCTAGATCAGCGACAGAGAGCTCCTCGCTGAAGGGGACCCGCAGAACATCCAGCTCCTTCTTGTTGGCTTGCAGCACCAGCTCCGTCAACCGGGTGAACGACTGCGGGGCACAAGGTGGGTGGAAAAAACCGATGCCCACCATTACCAAATGCTGCAAGCTTGAAGAACTCAATTTACACCTTGAGGAAGTGTGCAGTTTGTCACGAAATCCTCAAAATGACCAGCAGAATCGCCCTCGACTGAAGGCCTTGCAAAAGTAAAACAAACATTCTGTCCATGGGAATCCCACTTACCTCCTTGATGTTGTAATTGGTATAGGCACTTGTCTCAAAGAAGTCCATTCCGTAGGTCTTGGCAAGCTGCAGGACCAACAATAGTCAGGACAATGGGCTTAAGTTATACCTGGAACTAACGTTGCACCATGTCAAAATGCCAAATAAAACCTATTTTACAAACATGTACAGATTTTACAACAAATGAGAGGGCACGTGACATGACATGCAATTATTTAGCTGTCAAAATAATATATATCTAGCTTGTGTCTATATATTAGGCCTGCATGATGTGCAATATTAATATCGACATCGCATGTTATTCACATGCAATTGTCATACGGCAAAGACTGCAATGGTTGAGACTGAGATTAGGCTTGGATAGTACCTAATTTTTCATACCGTCATACCGTCTAGACCAGGGGTGTCAAATTCCAGTCCTGGAGGGCCGGAGCCCTGCACATTTTTGGGTTTCCCTTCATTTAACACACCTGATTCAACTCCTTGTGCTGATTACTGCAGCACACCGTATTGCCGAAATGCGTAGTTGAGATCATCTATAAGTTTTTCTGTTTTAAGCTGCCATAAAAAACAAAACTTAGCAAGTTAGCAACTTAGCAATTTTAATGATCGTTTCATTATTAATTAGTATACATTTAAAAAATGTTAAGTTTACTGCCACTGCTGTTGCATGTGCTCTGCACACGCTGCCCAAGCCACTCATAATCATTCTGGTCCTTGCTGATAGACTCACCCATAGACAGTGTGGTGAATTTGTGAGAAATTTAACAAAAATGAGTCATGAGGATGACAAAAGAGAACTGGTCACCAAAATGCATTTGCCTTCCACAACATGGAAATATTACTGGATTCCATAGCGATGACATTGAGCAAAATCACTCGCGGCAACATCAGCAACTAATTGAGGACTCTAGTTGAAGATAAAAATTTCTGTCTGGCTATAGTTTATTTTGTGTAAATTTTCAGCTCTATTTTGCTTTACATGTATCTCAATATTTATCACAAAAAAATCACATCATGGTAATTTTTTATTGTGCAGTCCTACAGTATAAGCAATTATTTATATACCACACTGAGTAATGTGTTGTTTCATGTTTTACAAATTAACTGAGATAATAACAGGCCAGGGTTGCTCTGGTGTGGGTCAGTCCTACCTTGTTCCCCTGTTCAGTGGCTACCTGCCTCTTTTGATCCTCGTCTGATTTGTTACCAATCAGAATCTTCTGCACCTGATCTGGGGCATACTGGAACATGGAAGGGGGGGGGGGGGGGGGGGTGGTGGGGTTGTAGGTTAGGGGTGAGGCATAAAAAGGGGCAGGAGAAACCCGGGGGGGGCGAGACCAAAGCGGGGGTAAGGGGCCGGGGG
>JAODKC010000028.1:639041-658053 GCA_026777985.1 Mormyrops attenuatus | reverse complement strand
CCCCCCCCCCCCCCCCCCCCCCCCCCCCCCCCCCCCCCCCCCCCCCCCCCCCCCCCCCCCCCCCCCCCCCCAGGAGGGCTGTAGAGTTAATGTGGAAGGCATAACCAGGGCCTGCTGACCCCAGGAGGGGACGACAGCAAAGAAGGTGTCATGGGACTTGGCCAATGTTGTGTGGCTTCTCACCTCATCCACGTCGCTGGCCCACTTCATGATGTGCTGGAACGAGCGCTCACTGCTGATGTCATACACCAGGAATATCCCCTGTCAGCATACAGAGGCAGGGGGTCACCACGATTTGGCTCCAAACCACAGGGGGGCAGTGTCATTACAGATGTGTCCAATTTATCTCAGTTGTTGTAAGAGGAAATGAAACATAAGCCAAAGCTGTGGTTTACTGGCATCCGTTCTGCAAATGGATTCAATTATTCTGGAATATAGAGGCAGGTATGCTCTTATGGACTCACTTGTGCTCGCCTGTAGTACTGCTTGGTAATAGTCTGGTATCGCTCCTGACCCGCGGTGTCCCTAGTGGACAGACATAGAAGTGCGATTTAGTTTACGTTAGCGGTTTTACCAGAGGAGGAAGCCAACAAAGAAAACAAAATGTAAAATACAATTAATTGAATTAATGTAATCTAAATCCAAAAAGGCTCTGTTGTGTTTCACTCACCATATTTGTATTCTCACTTTGATGCCATCTATTTCCAAAGTCTTCATTTTGAAATCCACTCCTATGACAAAACAGAGCCTTGTTACAGTGACATGACTCACTTTCCGGGAACAAATTATTCAAAGTATGCGATCCATAAATGTTTATTTGTTTTAGCCATTCAGCCATATAGCTTATTTTAATGTGGGTTGGTGTCTCGATTGAACATGGTTACATCTTTCATTCTGAATACGTATGTCATACATCATGCTAAAGAGCCCATGGCTTTAGTTCATTACAAGAGTCACACCAGCTCACTATCTATTGACTCAATCTGTAAAGGAAAAGAGTTAAAGGCAAGATGGCCGCCAAAGCTTGACTCTCCTTCTCTCCTTTAACAGTTTCCATGGAAACAATTCCCTTCTGAGAATTGCGAGCAGATGTAGCATGCTGAAGCTGGATATACGTTCGTCTCCTGAATATGTCTGATTTCATCTGCCCAACACCTAAGACACTAAGACATCATTGGCAGTTAGGATTAGAAAAGATGGAGGAACTTCAGTTGGTTCCGGCACAACATGCTTTGGAAACTGTATTTTGCCTATAGGCTGCAGTAGTTCTGCCAGCCGTAGGAAAAGCCTTTTTGATTTTTTTGATCGCCTTTACTTTAGAACAGTATTTCCCAATCCAGTCCTCGGGGACCCACAGTCGGTCCATGTTTTTTGCTCCCTCCCAGCTCCCTGCCAGATAGTCCACATTTGAGCTGGGAGGGAGCAAAGATGTGTACTGTCTGTGGGTCCCCAAGGACTGGATTGGGGAAAAAAGAATGACAATCCTGTACATGGCCAGCATGTGGTGTAGTAGTTAAGGAAACATGACCTGATATGGACTGAGTGGTAATGGACTCAGTAAAACATACAGCAAGTTTAATTCCTAAAGATCTTAACACGATAATCTAGTTGGCATTTAAAGCACTATGACACTTTGAAAAAGCAAATAAATGCACTGCGGTTTGACAGTCAAGCAGGGAATACCTTTATGTTTCAGAGACTCCCCAACAACAGTCAGAAATTCAGTTTTTTATGCCTGGGAAACATAGCTAACCCTTAAAGCCTCATTTCAACCGGTTCAAGGCAGAACCGTAGGCCTTTTGCCCGGCAAAGACAGGAGTAAAGGAATCTAAAGTGTTATCACAGTATAATGATGATTCCTGAAGTGCCAGATCTCTCAAAATAGACAAGTTGGGCCTCGCCACCACAACACAGGTTCAGCTAAGCAGTTCTCTCCATCCATCCTGTCCGTGGTAGTGGATCCGAACAGACACACGTGGTGTACACTTATGTTGTGTGCGTGTTGCAGCGGTTGTTGGGATTGTTCGGGAGTATTTGCGTGTATGTGTGTTTGTACAGTTTACATTGGTGGCTGTGGTTTTTTGGTCTGTGTGAGTGTTTGCCTGTGCGAGTGTTACCCACAGTGGGTTGCGGGTGTCGCGTGAGCGGCATTTTCTGTCCGCATAACTTTGTGACAAACGCCCGCGGGGCAATATTATCTAACATCGGTAACATTAACTAGTGCCACAAAAGGACTGTTGCTCCTGCAGTAGCCTGCTTTGAGAAGGTTTTTTGTGGTTTTTTGGCCTCCCAGGATTAACTCCGCTTTATTTTAGCTTTGCATGGTTCAGTAGGAAGTTATTCTCTGGTAAGTAATAGGTAGTCTGGTTATTTTAAAAGTTTAATTTTAAAGGTGTTATCTCTCTGACCCTACCGGAAAATTAAAAAGTTGTGTTTTAATGCAAGTGTTAATTTAGTATTTTATTGTACTCGGCACTTAATTGTATTAACTATACATTAATTAGATCAACTAAAAATTAAACATGCTATATTAATATACTGGGCTGGGAGTAAAGGACGGGGGTCATAGTGAGTTAGGTAATTATGGGGCCAGCTCAGTGTTGTGTTTGCAAGATGTTTGCCCATCTGGATGTTTGCGTCCAGTCGGACATCATCTGCGAGTGATGTAAGTTAGTGGACTCACTCATGATCAAGGTTTGTGACCTTGAGGAGAAACTGGCTCTCATCTGACACAACACGGAGTTAGAAGAGATAAGCCTTTTAGGGAGATAGTGTGCAAGCATGGATGGGGGAGAATGAAGAACAGAGAGAGAGATGGGTGACCTTAGGTCATAGATGTAAAAAAGGGCATACACACTTTATAGAGGCGGCATCCCCTGAACTGACTTTGTCAAACTGCTTTCAGGTGCTTCCACCTTGAGGGCCGGAAGAGACTGGGGAGGCACATGGGTCCTTTAGGCACCAAGGAGTCCCCTCCCCCCAGGAAGAGGGAGGTTGTGGTAGTAGGGGATTAATTATTAGAGGTGTAGACAGTTATATGTGCACACGTGACAGAAGGTCCCGTATGGTGTCTTGCCTTCCTGGTGCACAGGTAGGGGACCTTCCGGATCGTATGCACAGACTTTTGGCCCTGGGCAGGGTGGGGATCCTGTGGTCGTGGTGCATGTTGGCACCAACAACATAGACAAGGGTAGGAGGGCTGTTCTGCAGGAAAACTTTATAGAAGTCGCAGATACGTTTAGAAGCAGAACATCCACGGTGGAATTGTCTGAAATATTTCCCATACCACGTGCAAGCTAGACTAAGTTAGCTGAGATAAGGAGACTAAAGGCGTGGCTAAAATGATGGTGTAGGAAAGAGGGATTCAGGTTTATGGGGCACTGGAGGACCTTCTGGAACAAGTGGGATCTGCTCAAGCTGGATGGGTTGCATCTGAACCACTACAGCAGGATCTTGATTTAATTTGTGACTGGGCTGATACCCGGCAGGTGAAATTTAATGTAGACAAATGTAAGGTGATTCATCCAGGGAGCAAAGATATAAAATACAGATATTTTATGGGTTCCACTGAATTAAAGGTAGCTGGGTATGACGTTAAACTGCGTCCGGCCCTGCAAGTGGTCCAACCAGCAGGGAAACAAATTTCTTTGGGTGTTGGTGGCGGGATTGGCACGCCAACCACTGTAAAACAACCCACAGCTGCTCAATTTAAACAAACACGATACTCTTCTGCTCTCCCCAGGAGTACCTCTGCTGTAGCTGCCCGCAGGAAGGCTGCACGCACCATGAAGGGGATGGGGAAAAGCCTTCGGGAGCCCCATTCCCGGACAAGTCGAAACTGTCGGAAACTCCACATTTAGGAGGCAGCACTCTCTGAGGTACGCAGACCGGGGAGTGACCAGATCTCTGCAGGCGGGTATACATACTTTTGGTCTGGTCGGTCTGATGGCTACCATACTCAAGGAGTAGCTGTTGCTGTAGTGGATTGGCTCCTTCCAATGGTGTCTGGTGTCACTCCTTTCAACAATCGTATTATGAGACTAGAGCTAGATAAGATTTGAGCTCTGAGCTATTAACTGAGTTCTCCCCAAACGAGCTTGATGGGCCAAGTGGCCTCCTCTTGTTTGTAAATTTCTTGTGTTCTTACATTAGAAGTCTATCACAGACAGTCCAAGCCAAAATCCGGGCAGGAAAACAGATTGCATTCCCAAACCGATGGACCGTGGTGGGGGTTGCCTGGATACAAACAGCCCTCAGACAAACAGGGCAGGTGGCCTTTTCATTCGTGTGTCAGGCCACCTGCAAATCATGTGCAGTTCATCCCCAAAAATGAAATTAGCATTATTCACCGCTGGAGGCTCTGAAAAACATAGACAGTGATGCTGTTCAGATGAACATGAACATGAGATAACAAAGGGGACTGGTAGAGAGATGTAGAAAACTCTAACACTGTGAACTACACAGGATAAATGACAACTTAATAGTGGCTAATGTGAGCCTTGTGCTGGGGTACCTTCAGGTTCACAAAAATGCAACAAAGAGAATAAACAAATTCATAAATTACAGGACATTCATTTAAAGAGGAACTACAAGTGTGGCACAGTGGGTATAAAGTATTAGGATTAACTGTCAATATTCTAGAACAGCCAGCAGAGTCTAACTGCTGGAGCCATAGACTTTATTATCTCAAGAGCAAATAACTCACGTAATAATAAGTTAATGAAGGACTTAATTATGTACTGTTTATATATAGTCACAGCTGTTATTTACATTTATGAAACAGTCCAGGCTCGTAACGGGACTGGTTCTGCCACAGGGCATTGGGGGGGGGGGGGTTCATGCAAATTACCCCAACCCGCCTCTGGGCAACACCCACCTGGTGAAGCAGGTGTGGGTGAATTTAACATAGGCCACACCCCCCAGGATGCCGCCTAGGCGGCGTATGCCAGCTGGCCTCCTCTCAGAGCATGCAATAGACCGGAGGGCGCCTGGAATTTCCATAAAGGCTTTGAGAATTTATTTCTGCTTTTAGGGACTGTAAAACCTAGTTAATGAAGGACTCGAGGACATAGAGGAAGGACGTCTCTGAGAGTGACAGGAATGGCCAATCGGTTTATCATCCTGGCTCTGGTGTGCTAGGGGAGCGCATTAAAACTAAATGACCTTTAAGAACGCACTTCCTTTGTCAGCCCCGGTGTCGTTAGGCTTACCCCTTGGATAAAGCAAGGCGCCCTTTCCTGCATGCAGTACATGACGGATATCCTCCCCCGAGCACGCTCAACACCGTCAGCGCAAACAGCGGTAATTGTAAAACAACGTTATTACTGTGGAGTGCCAGTAACGTCGCTGTGCCCTGGCACATAGCTGGCATTTTAAAAGCCACACGCCGCTTGTGTGCCATTCACCCATTCGCCGGTCCTCCAAAGGAGGCAAAACCTGCTCCACACTCACTGACACCACCTCTCCTCTTATCTAACTGTTGCCTCACTGGCTTCACAAGTAGGAGGCGCTATTCAGGCATGCAGAATCCCCATTCTCATCCATTCTGAGCCTGCAATGCAGTGCCTTTCAATGCATGAAATCGGAACAAGTTTTTAATCGATATCCACATGTACTACGTTCCTCTAAATTTTGAAATAAAATTTGTATTAGTGCTTCCTGCGAAATTCCAGTTAAAGTTATCAGAGTTCCACTTCTAATGAAAAACAGTTCTGACCGCTTCTTAAGCACCCACATGCCAAACAGAAGAAACATCACTCCTGAAATGGGCACTCTCACACACTGTGCTTTTCGGACAGAAAAAAAAACACAAATTTGTTGGGAGGCGGGGGCTCAGTTCCCTGCCCGACCCCATCCACAGCCCTGCCTGCAGATTTCATGTGTTTGCATCTGTGCGGTGCTGAGTCATACCGGGTGAAACCATCCCTGAGTTAGGGGTGACTTCCCCATGTTCAAACACCAGTTTAAAATCACAACCCAGTCTGGTGTCCCGGTGACAGTTTCCAGGACAAGGCTCTGAAAGCTAAGTGGTTGAGCTACCATGGAAAAAAAAACATGGGGTGGGGGTGTCAACAAAAATACCTTATGGAAGGAACACTTTCTGGATGCTGTAGATTACATTAGCATTCTCTGTTCACGCTACAGACCTACAATTACAACGAAGAACACAGGGTATTTAGCCCTAACAATGAAGCAGGGGAAACTTTTAAAGGATGTGATTTTCGTGTTCTGTTTGCCCATTGAGTTATTCATGTTGCACTCTGGGAAAAAAGTTATCATGTTTCAAAACCCTAAGAATAGATGGAAAGTGAAACCAAACCAATCAGCTGTACGGAAGGGGGAAGGTCATTTCCCTCATCGCCATTACAACCACGAGAGTGACAAATCTAAAAAGCCCAACCTACAAGAGGCACTGAAAATTTAGTAAAGTAGAAGATGGCACATTGAAGAGCGGATTTTCATTTCAAAGGAAAATCTCTGTCAATCTGCATTGCGGCTGGACTGGAAACGGCCTTGGGTTTCCACACTGAAGCAGGAGGTCTGTGGCAGCCGGGTAGCACCAGTGTCCCAGCCCCAGGCTGGGCCTTTGGAAGATAGTGAATAACTCAGCTGGAACCTACGGGCCCCCATCCATCACGGTGGTGAAAAAAGACAGAGGAACTCTAAATTAAGCCAGCAGAATGTGGACGCAAGCTTTCCCAATGCCTAACAGTGCACTGCAGGCTCTGGGCCTCAGAAAAGTCCATAAATCCAACAGGCCCCTCCTTGCGTTGAATGGTAGGGGTGGGGGGTTGGCTGCTGATGGCCACCAGAAGGGGTCCTGATGAGAGGTGAACTGATGCTTTCCAGGGCCTTGGTGGAAATCAGTCATGGCTTCTGCCTAAACTTGCCTAAATCAATTTCATCATCACCAACAGCACGGTTTTCCATTTGACAGTCCGGCCCTCGCTGCTTGAATGCAGTGGGGCCCCCAAATAACCTACAATGCTGAATGATATTTACAGTGCCCCGCTATTCATTTTCCAAAGGCACAACACACTGAATAACTCTTGTCTTATTGTCAATAGTTTTCACCTCCTACCTTAGACTCAAAATAAACAATTATTGCTAACATACCCCTTGTCTAGTTATAGGCAGTAGCCTTACCTGGCTTCTATTTGTTGTTGTTATATTCGTATAAAAATAGCTTTAGTTCTGTAATTATCCTGTTGAAGTGTTTGTACTCCACACCTATTAATTTCACTCCCTTTGTTACATGTTCTGGTCCCCCCCCCCCCCGCTTCTGATCTCATAAGTATAATTGAGGTACTTGAAATGCCAGCGTGATTTCCTTGAGAGTCCAGATACTGGCAGGGTCGCAGTCGGGCATCAGTGCCGCTACAGCCTCGGCCCAATGGTGATACTGTGATCAGGCTGAATTTGATTGTCATCTTGGATGCATTATGGAAAAGCAGGGAGATGAGTTCACGGCAGTGGACCCCGAGGGTTACAGTGAGATTAATCTGTGGAACGTCTAACATGCGAGTCAGATAAACCTGTCACCGATGGTTGTTTAAACCATCCGAAACCCTGTGCTCTTTGCCTTAATAACACACCGGGGTGTATCTGAGTTCATCATCATAATCCATATTATAAACAGGCAAACATCTTTTTCCCAATAGGCCCTGGGAGTCTGAAACTTTCCTCTTATATTCTGATCGGTCCACTTCTCCTGCCAACGAGCAGTCAGTGATTTAAGAGGCTGTCCTAACATCTCCCATACTGCAGGGGTATGATGGGTGGGGGCGACTAGGGGGAGTTACTGCTTACAACCCAGAAGAGGACAGAAAGAATACAGAAAAAGACAGAGGGATTAATAGTCTTCTTCTATCTAAAACTCCACCCATCATGAATGACAGTGACTTGCCTTCCAGTTTAGACTGTGGTCTCGACCATGCCCTCTGTGGCACACGCTCGCAGGAGAAGCATGTAAAGGTTTATTCTAAAGCACAGTCCAGTCAATTCAGCTGAGAGCTACAAGCAAACGCAAGTTACCCATCAACAGACAAACAATATAACCTAGAAGAAAATACATTTGCCCAGAAATCTCACTTGTACAGTAATAATTCTCAGTTCCATATATAGTCACAACAAAAAATAGCTACCATTTTTTTTTCTCTGTCTAAATCACAGGTGCAACTAACAGGCCTTGAGGTGATATAAAACGCATGAACTCTTATAAGAATATAAATCATGGCAGCTAGAGTCAGAATTTCAGGTCATAATTTTGAAAGAATCCCCCCCACCTCCTGTCAGTTCAATGTTCAGATCATCATCATTTTCATCATGAGTCCTTAACCAGGAACAATTGCTTCTTGGTGGAGTGGGTGGCACCCGTTAGAAACCACGATTCTCTAATAATGGGCAGCACAAGATAAAAACTCTCATATCAAACTCAACCCAGTCAAAGAGCGTCCATGCCTTCATTTCCAGCGCACCTCACATTACGCCTTCCTCCGGCGGAACCTTATACTTCATTGAAACACCTCAACCTTTAAAATGCAGTTAAACCTTACATAATAAAATCTCTGAAAGGGGGCCTCGTCTTCCTTAAAGCTTTCCACACGGAGAAGCCGTGGTACAATGGACAAGAAAAGTACGACAGCGAAGTATTCCTCAGACAGACAAGTCCAAAGACAGCGTGATTTCAAGCCAAGCCAAGTCTGCAATGTACACAAGCATATGCAGACTTTTGTGCTATTGTTCCTGTGCGTTAACAAGCAGTTAACTGTCATTCCATTAAGCAAAATTACACGTTACCTGGCAGAGGGTAATGAAATACGATACATGCTCGAGGTTAAGATTTAACAATGTGGCAGCTGATTCCAAAACAAAACACCCGATGCCGCTCACGTTAGAAAACCTGTCACGAAATAACCCACAGACATCATTGGCGGTGCACCGTACAAATGACGGTACATATAGGAAGACATCAAAACACTTAGCTGGAAAATTATGCAAATCGAACGACTGATAAAATGAAGACACATGTGATGAAAGAGCTCGCTTACCGATTGTGGAAATGTGTGAGGAATGAAATTCATTATCCGTGAACCTGCACAATAAACAGGTTTTCCCAACGCCGGAATCTCCAAGAAGCAGCAGCTTGAACAGCACATCATACTGCTTGGCCATAATGTTAAACCCTGCAACGGATCTCTAATCCCTGCCCATATCTGCAGAAATGCAAGACGAGATCCCCTCCCTCCTTACTGCTTCTCCCCGACGCCGAATGCGTGATCGTTTTTTCTGTCCTTCACAAAAGATCGTTGTTTGCTGTATTTCCACCAAAGGAGTACGGGTGGATCCGAGCGCCCGATGCTTTGACCAGCGTGAGGAGGCAGGGATGGGCGCTGTGGCCGCTGTGGTTTGCGCTCCACCAACAACGTATTCAGTGGGAGGGGACGCAGTACTTGGGGTACAGAGTAATTGCGTTGATCTTTTAGTCTATATGATGTAATATACATCCATGTAAATATCTCAAAAACTATAACGCGGGGAATAATCACATTCCTCACAAAACTTCAGCAGTATAAAGTTTACAGCACTTCCATTCTATATAAAAATCGTGAATAGAGTACTACTGGATTTGTTTGTTAATGTAATTACTATAATCATTACACCGAACAATCAATATATAAGCCATTAAACAACGTTTGCAAGACCTCGAAGTTGTGTTTTAAGTCTAAATCCGGCTTGTTTTAAGTGTAACTTTATTTGTCCGTTGATGACTTCGCACATAGCAACATCATGTTATAATTTCTGATAGTTTCATAAAACCTAACCACAATCTAGTGGCCAGAATGCTTCTGTGCTGTGTGGACATCACATATGGACCGTTAGGATACGTTGAACGGAGACTCCCACAAGACTAAGGTTATTTCCTACGGTACCTGCGCCCTGGCCCCTAATCGTCTCTGTAGAAAAAGGAAATGTAATACTCGTGAATAATGTAACAGTTCCATAGACCACCCGTCAATTTTTTTTTGCTGCCTGTTCATTAATGTACATCTGTGGAGTAGTACATGACTTCAAAAACAACGAAACACTGTTAAGCGAACTGCATAATCATTACGAGATTTTTCAAAAAGTTCCCTGTAATATGTTATTTGGGCAGAGATGGTGCATCGATCGAGGCCTGTGTGTTGAACATCAAAATCCTGTTTTTAAAAACGCCAGTGTAAAATGTGTGCGCCAACACACTGAGTGCGTATTAGTTGTGCAAAATAGTCAGTGATGTAGCGATACAAAACCGTGTTTTAGACGTGCTGCTTGGTTCGGGGTACTAGGCTATGTCGATTTAGGCTGTTATTCGATCATGTTAATGTTAAAGTTAACAATCAATTCCTTGTTTGAAATAGCCGAACTAAGCATTGTTATTTTTAAATAACAATTCAGACGTGGCGTTTCTATTTATATCAGCATTGTACCAACTACATACAAAGTATTTTGCATAGTCACAATTGAGTATATTTAAATATCTTTGGACTGAGGAAATCAAATTGTCCCCTGCGACCCTGATTAAGATGGAAGGAAAATAATACACAATGATTTTAGATTTAAAGACAACACTTTTCTTGGTGTTAGCCAGTATAGTAATAATCAGAGATGTAAAATAATCTAAAAACTAACAAGCTGCTGAGCCGAAATGCATTTAAATCCAAAACAAAGCCCTGTACTTAAAACGAGTGAAACGACACCCGTCTTTAGGTTGTACAATCTGTGCCTACTGGCTTGCCGTACCCCTGGCTCCGCCAATCAGCGTCCAGTTTCGCAGAAGTGTATGACAGAGGTATTGCAAGGCTGTAGTGGAATAGAAGATTAACTAAAGTGTTCGTTCTGCACTGTAGTGTGCTTGTTTTTCGCGTTTTTAGTAAGTATGGAGGAGGAATTCACCCAGTTACGGTGTTTCCGGGAATATCATAAATCTGAGTTATTTAAGGACGACGGCGTGGAGACTGTGACATCTGTCGAACAGGTAGCTTCCTAAAGAGCTAATTAGCTGTCCGCCACCAACTAGTTTGTAGAAACGCAGTTATAATCAGATGCTAAAGCCCGGCTACCGTACGACTGTTTTGCTGTGCCTCGGACATTTTTAGGGGAGCGATTTATTTTTATTCTACACGGATCGTTCAGTGCTAGTGCTAAAAAACACTTTCCTGGTAAATCCACTTAGCAGAACCTCGCTGTTAGTGCTCGTGTGTCTCTTGCTTGCTACTCTTTGGTCCCCGAGTCTGTCTGTAGGATTAGCGACGGCGTTTCTGATCCATGCAGAGCTGTCAGCTGCTTGCTTGACGACTATCTGTGAAATGGTGTGCATGATCACGTGTTGGCTAGCTAACTTCCAGTTCTTTCATTTCAGTTAAGCACCCGGGGTTGACAAAAACGGCATTATCACCTCCGGGAACGAGTTTTACCTAAGTTATAGTGTGAATTTCTAACGTAACGCCGGCTGATTTACTAAGGGGGGTTATTTTGCATTATTATTAGCAGTTTTCCATCTGGAGACCGCATGCCTGGCAGCCCGTCCCTAGCGGGATTCGAAGCCTTTGCGTTATTAGTTGTATTCATTGAGCAACTACTAAGTCTAGCTTGCGTTGTTTAGCCAACCACGTTTAGTATATCAATTTGTGTCAAATATAATTTAATCTAGAATAGTAAAAGGTCCATTTCCGCAAATTTCCATTTTTCTGTTAAATTTTATTTACATGTATTTATTTAGCAGACACTTGTGTCCGAACTTTGTTCAAGGGCCAAGTGGTGATATCACAGATTTGGTCAGGCAGCCTTCAGATCACAGGGCCAATGTCCTAACACTGCCCACAAATTCCACTGGCAGAAATGCTAAATGCGTGGTGACTGTGATGAGCATTCACACCCGCTGCTTTAAAATGTTTTCAGCGTATTATAATGTTTTAAATCCAACAGAAAAAAGTGGAAGACACCATCCAACGAGTATTAAGCGCCTACCTGCAGAATCATAAAATACCGCAGTAAGTCTCGTGTTCTTTACAATTTGCTGTTGCTCCTCAAAGCCTGAGATGTCATAGCAAAATCTTGTATAATAGTCTTGTATTTTAGTCCCATAATGCACTGGGCCATTTAGCCATATGTGTAATTATACAAAGGTGACGGAAAGACTAATGTAAATAAAGTAGGTCTCCACAGGGAGCTCAGCCCTCGTGGTGGGATGTTCAGCTTGTATCCATATAAAGCCTCTCATCCCTGGGAGGTGGGAGAAAAATTTTGGTAGCATTTTTTTCCGATCGAGAGCAGAGCACTGTATTTCACAAGGCTGTTGTTGGCAGTGGCTGAGGACGAGAAGTTTTAAAATCTTTTTTTCTTGAACACTTGAACATCTTGAACACACTGTGTGTTCTACAGCTTGTAAATGCCTGAACTGAATTAAAAATAGTCACAACTGGCTTTTTTTGCAAGGGGTTGAGGGTGTGTTATTTTCAGAGTGGATGGCCTGTTTATTTCAGTTGCTTGTCCTGTCTGGTAATGCACCCCGACCCTGAAGCTTTTCCCAGATTTTAAGGTTACCCTGTGTACTTTAAAGCACATTCCATCCTTCAGTCATCGCTCATTAGTTATCCCAATGCGTTTGCATGATTCAGGAGGTTTCCATGGCAACGCTAGGTCTTAACGCCGGTGTTGGGTGGACATTACTGACAGGTTATGAGTCATACATGACTAGACCTTATATTGTGTTAGTTTGCTCTGCTTTTACAAGGTATACTGGACCTTCACCCATGTTCACGGAGGTGTAGAATAAGGCCATAGAGTAGTGAAAGGTCCAATTACACAAAACATTTTTAATGTAAAATTTTATTTACAGGTATTTATTTAGCAGACAGTTTTGTCCAAGCCTTGTTCAAGGGCAAAGTGGTGACATCACTCTGTCATTCATGAGATTTGATCTGTACGTGATCCATGCGCACAGCAGGCTGTTTGTTCACTTGAGATCTTTGGAGTATTTATTGAGCCTAATTAAGAAGATCTCCCTACGGTAGCCGACCCTGCATCTTTCATGTGCTGGTTGTGTTGGTTCTGTCCTGAGGCCTGAGGCACCCCAGTGGGGCTCTGCAGGGTGCCGCTGCGCAACATCACATTTCTCCACCTCGGTCCGTTCATGTCCCCTAGCTTGTCTGTCTGTGCCCCACCCTGTCTGTCTGTGCCCCGGCCACTCTCACTGCGCTTTCTTCTCCAGGCCTGAGCTCCTGAGAGATCAGCACTGTGCTTATCTGAAGAGAGGGCTACGCCATCTCTCAGATGCGTATGAGGTACGTGCTAGTGGGTCTGCTGTGTGCACCCGGCTGGACCCGGTTTCCTGCTGACCGGGGCCGGTTTCCTGCTGACTGGGCCTGGTTTCTCCTCTAGTGTCTGGATGCCAGCCGGCCCTGGCTTTGCTACTGGATCCTGCATAGCCTAGAGCTGCTGGACAAGCATGTGCCCACCTCCATCTCCTCAGAGTGAGTCTGCTGCCAGCAGCCACCACACCAGCCATCAGATCTGTGTTGAACAAGAATAGTTTGTCCATTCATTGAAAGGATTTGGTTTCCTGAGTGCTCCGCCGCCACCTCTTGGCCCTGATTGGCTGACGTGGGGTCAGTGCGGAATGTTGCTGGACAGACTTTGTGTGCATATACCAGTGGTCTGAGCCATGATGTCAAATTTGCTGTAAAGAAATGTAAGGCCTGGCTGTGGCCTGGGAAGGGATTGGAGTTTGAGAAGATGGTCCAGTAGGAGCACAGGCCAACTGTCCTGCAATGTTTCAGTGTCTGCCAGTTCCTGGCGCGGTGCCAGTGCCCGACAGGCGGCTTTGCCGGTGGCCCAGGTCAGCAGGCTCACCTGGCGCCCACGTACGCAGCCGTCAACGCCCTCTGCATCATTGGCACTGAGGAGGCCTACAGTGTCATCGACAGGTAGGGTGCATATCTGCCAGTTCCTGGGGAGCACTACTTGCACAAACGACGACGTTGCAATAACACAAACAGCGCAAAGGCTGTGGGTTCATATCCCATGGACCACACGTTTTTGTGCTACTGTCACTTTGGATAGAAGCATCAGATAAATGTAAATGCAAGTGTGCATGGAAGAATTAAGTTGAATTGGAGCGTACATTCTCTGACACGAGTGAGGGACCTCTTCTGGGGTCATGCAGATGTTTAAGAGGCTGACTGGCTGCATTCCCCCCGGTAGACAGAAGCTTCTGGACTTCCTGTACTCCGTCAAGCAGCCCGACGGCTCCTTCATCATGCACGTGGGCGGCGAGGTGGACGTCAGGTGAGTGTCCCACCCCTCCAAGCCCCTCTGGACACCGAAGCTTAGTCTGAAGCTTTTGCGTTACTTTCTAGGAGCGCGTACTGCGCTGCCTCAGTGGCTTCCCTGACGAATATAATTACTCCCACGCTGTTCACCGGGACGCCCGGCTGGATCGTCAGGTAGGGCAGCCACTTGTTTGCCGGCCAGCAGGTCGTGCAGAGATCCCTAAAGGTTTTTGCTACAGGACAGCCCGGCCTGATGGGGTGCCCTTTCTCTACACAGCTGCCAAAACTGGGAGGGGGGTCTGGGCGGCATGCCCGGCCTGGAGGCCCACGGTGGCTACACCTTCTGTGGCATGGCGGCCATGGTCATCCTTGGGAAGGAGGACATGCTGGACCTCAGATCCTTGCTGGTAAGCGAGCCGGTCCCCTGAGGCCAGTTTTGTGTTTCTTGGCACTTTTCCACCGACATACAGGAACCAGGCTGTACCCGAGCTGTACCACAAAGAGAGACTAGTTACAGCGCGGCTCCAGCTGATTTCGGTTTTCCACCGCAGCATGGTCGGCTCGGTAAAAGCGTCGCTGAGTTTGGAGAAGGACAATCGCGTAAAACCGAAGAGATGCTCACTTACTGCTCACGCAGTGTACATCATGATTTATGATGTGCTAATTTCTGCTAGCACGTGAGAATCGCTATGTTATGTTAGCATCAAATGCTGGGGGAATTAGTATTAGATTGCGTAAATTTGCATTCCAAATCTGTTCTGTTCAGCTGTTCTGTAGTATTTTTTCAAGTATGTGGTTGGAAATTTTCGAGTTCTGTGTTTGGGATGCATAAGTACATGCTACTAATAATGAATTATATATAGAATATACCTTTTTTCCCTTTAGATCCATGCATATTGATGCAGAACACCAGTATCGCCATGCATTTCGACCAGTCAGACAACCAGCTTGGTTTTGTCACACTTTCGGCCCATGTCAGCGCAATATGGCTTTTTTCTTTTTGGTCGCAGTGGAAAAATGCCATTAGGCACAACATTCTAGGCCCTGGGGATTTCGATCTGGATGCCAAGGAGTGCCAATCCCATAAGCCTTTGTGTTAATCTCTTTAAGATCGGTTATTTTAGTCATCTTAAATAAGTGCCTTTCTTAAACCCCTTCTCCTGTAGTTTTATTTTTATCTTTAAGGTAACAAGGGAAACATGTTTATCATACTTTTAACACGTTTAACATGTTTAAGTATAATGAGTATTAATCACTCCAGAAAAAAAAAATCTCCAGCCATAACCTTACTGAATATTCAGTCTTTTAGCTCTGACTGGCTGATAGCACCACCGCCAAGACTGTTAATGGTGTGATGAAATACGATCTCTCCTTAAAGATAAGAGCCAACATCACACAGACCTGCTCTTTAAAGTGATGCCGGTCTCAGTCCAGACTGCGACCCCCCCATATCATCTGTTTTGCTACTACAGTCGCAATGCCAGAAATCTGAAGTTTGACAGTAGCAGGGCTGATGTAATGTCCCATTAGGACACACCACACCAGGTTGGCTATTTGGGTTCCCTTGCCGTGGGGCTCGTGGAGGGGTCATGGTTTCCATAACTGTGCCTTTGGAGTGGCGGCAGGCTATCCCCGGTGGATTTCCGGACGCGGTCACAGTCGAAAGCCAGCAATGAAAACAACCCATTCATAAGGTCGTCTGGACGGAGGATTCAGGGTCGTGTTGCGGTTAGCAGGAGGGCCCTAGGCTTGGTAATGAGGATGGGGGCACTCCAGAATGGGGGGCAGGGCAGCCTCTGGCTATTTCCAAGCCTGGCGTCCATCTTGCAGGCCTGTTAAATTCTTTTTTTGAAAATAATTACTGGAATGCAAAATGGTGTTCCTCTGTCATTCAGATCAGAGATTTTTTTCATTTTACATAGTTTGTGTTGACCATATGAAGAGCAAAAATAACAACCACTAGTGGTTAGACTGGTTTCAGCTGGAACTAGTGCCTTAGACCCCTTTCTAACCTCCACCCCCCAGCGCTGGGTGGCCAGCCGGCAGATGCGCTTCGAGGGGGGCTTCCAGGGCCGCTGCAACAAGTTAGTTGATGGCTGCTACTCCTTCTGGCAAGCAGGCCTGCTGCCTCTTCTACACCGAGCACTCTATAAGGAAGGTAGGCCGACTGTTTCTCTGTGTTTCAACTTTGTTGCCAGGGAAAATGTGCCCCCCCCCCAAAAAAAAAAGGTAAAGGTGTCCTGGTCATTTTGTTCTTCGGGGTTGCAGGTGAGCTAGCCCTCAGCCAGGCCAGCTGGATGTTCGAGCAGCAGGCCCTGCAGGAGTACATCTTGCTGTGCTGCCAGAACCCTGCCGGTGGCCTGCTAGACAAGCCTGGAAAGTGAGTCATAGTGCCGCCCTGGTGGCTGCCTAGCTTCTGCCCTCAAGTATTCTGTTATCCAACCCAAGTGCTCTGTACGGCTTTTACAGGCCTCTGAACTGGCAATATGATACCAGCTATGTAATCAGCAAGTCAGTTGCACATTATCTGTTTATATCCAATCAGATCCAGGGATTTCTATCACACCTGCTACTGCTTGAGCGGCCTGTCTGTAGCCCAGCACTTTGGCGGTCGGGATGTTCACCTGGAGCTGGTTATCGGAAAGGATGACAACCGCCTGGTATGTTATGAATTGGCCTCTGACCGAGAGACTGGGGGGGGGTGGGGGCTGGAAAATTTTAGCAAACCGGTTAAACAAGATTCCCCCCCACATTTGTAAAGCACTATTTCAAAGATGATCTGACTGGGTAAAGTCATCTTTAGATTACCTGGTGCTCACATGCCTTACTGGTATGAGATAAAGTAGAGAGGAGATGATACTACACATTCAATGCTTGTCTCGGCTTGTGCACGAGCCCAAGGTGATGACGTCATGATGCTGAAACCGGGGCCCCTCTTTCTCTGCACCAGGAGCCGACGCACCCCGTCTACAACATCTGCCCTGAGAAGGTGACCCAGGCCATTACGTGGTTCCAGCAGCAGCCTGTCCCTGTGCCCAGGGAGCTGGCCAGCACCTCCTAGGTCCCGAAGCCTTTTGTTTTTCTTTGCTCCCCTGATTTTTGCTACAAACTTTGTACAGAAGCAGGTGCCGCTTTTCAGAGGCACGAAGAATCTACTTTCGTCCAGCTCTGAACACAAAGCACCCCGACTCCAGCTGAAGAAAAAAACGGAACGTCTTTATTTTTAGTTACTAATAAAAGTTCAAATGTCCTGACTTTGTGTGGAAAAAAAAAAGCTCTGTCAATGACATTATATATATTTATATTTTATATACACACAAACGAAATATTAAAAATATCGCAGTGGAAAGACCATACAATACTGACCAGAAACCATGTCACAATCTCAGTTGTAACCATATTGTATTCTGTTCCTTATCAAGTGTCAAGTTTGAATGGCAATAACATAGAGCAACATGTAGCTTAGTATTTGCAGGAAGAGGGGCTCTTCAGTACCTCCTTTAGTTGGATGTCCAGCTGGTAGGCAAGGGGGGGTAACATGCTATATAGAAAACCTGCCTGACTGCCCCATGAACCCCCCCCAAAACACACAAATCACCCTGAACGGTGCGACGACAGCATTGTCACTGCAAACCCCGCCCCCCCCGCTCACAAACAGGACGGCACGTTAAAGGATAAAATAGCTTTTATTTATAGTCTCATAGTAAAGGTAAGCCTTAACTTGCAAGACAATTGTCGGCAGTATGTACAACATACCTGTAATTTCCATGGAATGGAATCAGAGGAACAAAAGACCAATTTCATAAACACTACGTCCTAATAATGGAAACACACACACACCCCAAGGCTTACGAAAGCTTCCTGGGGTTTTTAATATATAGAATTAAATCAGCAACATTGAGTTTACAGTGTAATGCACAACACACTGGTGGACAGATTTTTTTTTTTTTTCTTTCTCCTTTAATAAAAATAAAATAAAGGTTTACTATTTTAAACTGCATTGCTGTAACATTCAATATCTATTTTATCATTCTGGGAAACTACACGTATTTTTATTATAGGGCCTGTTCACAAAGAAATTCTTTTAAAACTTATTGGTGAACCTGTTGGAAAGAAACCAATGCAATTAAAATTTTTAACCTAAAGGATTCGGCCATCTAACGCCATTCACTATCATAAGCTAACAGACAAAATACAATACAATTCTGGAGGTTGGTACAGCGTACGACGTTTCATATTGGGAGTTTTTTTTTTTTATTTTTATTTAAAGATGGAAATCTACAGCCGTTTGAAAAAGGCTTTAAAAGTGGGCTGCCAGTACAAACACTCAGTTACTTTCACATTTTTCATGGAAAAGAACAAGATCTAAAAAGCAAGACTTCCCCACAGACGGTTTTTCCCCCCTATAGTGTTCATTTTAAAACATTTTAAACAGGTTCATATAATTTATCAAATAAAAAATAAAGTACTTTCGTTTTTGCCTTTTTCTTCTTCCCCGAGCAGTCCACACTTCCATGTCGGATTATGATGATTATTGAGGTGACGAAGAGCAGAGTCCTTCAACCACAAAGCTGCCGCATTTCTGGATCGTCAACGTTGCTGAGACGAATTCGGAGGACGAGCAACTCCCATGAACCCTCCAAGACCCTGCTGAGAGTATAGAGCTGGTCCACTGTTCCACGGCCAGGGCGAAAACCACA
>JAODKC010000028.1:609957-621471 GCA_026777985.1 Mormyrops attenuatus | reverse complement strand
CACAAACACACACACACACACACACACACACACACACACACACACACACATACATATATATAGTATATATCCATCCATCAAGCCACTTGCACCTAGGAAAGTTATAGACTTGAAGAAATGAAAAAGTTTTCAGTTTCATTTTGAAATACTGACGAATAGCAGTAGGGAGGGAATTCCAAAGTTGGGGAGCTAAATGGGAAATGGCACAGAGTTTGGATGGGAGGATAAAGAGGGAGCCAGGAGAGGAGGATCAAAGCCTGCGGGGAGATTGGTAGGTGAGAAGCAAATCAGAGAGATATGATGTGGCTTGGTGGTTAAGAGCTTTAATGTTAGAAGAAGTATTTTAAAGTGGATGCCAGTGAAGGCGTGATGTGTTGGTAGGAGTGAGTGTGAACTAGGAGGCGGGCAGCACAGTTCTGGACTATCTGGAGTTAGCAGTGATACCAGCATGTAGTGAGTTGCAGCTAGAGATAAAGGCATGAATGAGGGACCCAACAGCAGAGTTAGAAAGGCAGGGCCTAAGTCGAGAGATGTTGTGTTAGAAGAAAGCTGTTTTTACTATGGAACGTACATGTGCATCAAATGTTAGGACTGGGTTAAAGGTAACACCAAGGTTATGAATCATAGGAGAAGGGGTGATGGTTGTGTGGTCCAAATGGAGGATAAGTGTGGATTTTAACAATATGACAATTAGTTTTGTTTTATCACTGTTAAGCTTGAGAAAATTGTGGCTCATGCATAGTTTGATTTTAGAAACATATGTGCTAGTGGCATGTTGTTTATGGAGCTGGAACTGAAGTGGGTGTCATTAGCATAAAATGTGGAAATTTAGATTGAAGCGGCAAATGATATGGTCTAGAGGATGACGAGAAATGATGAAGAGTAATGGTCTTAGGACAGTGCCCTGGGGGACGCCACACATGTCAGCTGATATGTGTGATTTATAAACTGATAGGGTAATGAAATGTTTTCTGTCCGTGAGATAAAAATAAACCAGTCCAGCACTGCCTCATGGCTACTTAGGTCGTGGAATCTCTAAATCAGAACAGACCGTGAGACTGTGTCAAATGCCACACTTAAATCAAACAGATGTAGGATGCACAATGCCATTTGCAATAAATGGATCATTTATCATAGATCTGGTTATTTATAAGCAATAAGCAATTGTATGATAGACGGACTGATGAATATTTATTGTTCCATTTGTTCCGAGGTCTGGAGGAGTGAAGAAACTACTGGAACACATTTTCCCCCTCCTCTAGTAGATGTGCTCCACCAGTTTCTTATAATATTTGGAAAATTGTGGTGTATTATCCTGATGTGACAACCAAAATCTGCTAGATACTGAAGTGTACACTGTCAGAAAAAAAGGGTACAGCCATGGTACCGTTTTGTTCCCCAAGGTACAAACAATATTAATGTACCCCCAATAGTACAAAAATGTTCCCCAGAGTCCATTTCTGTACTTTAAATTAGACTAAAAGGTACATTTACCTACAGCTAGAGAACAATTGGCAGACCTTTGAGCGTACAGCCCTAGTGACAAGTAATTATACCCTCAAAGGTACAAATTGTTAATGAATGTATAGAAAAAATTAGGGCTAAATTTGAAATTGGAAATTCCGACAAGAAGTGGAAGACAGTGAAAGAGGCAGTGACAACAATGTCTTAGGAAGTACTTAGTACAAGAAGCACAGCCAAATGGAATGGATTTTGGCAGAGAAGAATTTACAGGACTAGAAAAAGAAAAAAGGAGCAATTTACAATAGCTGTATGTGAGGCGAAAAAGCCAAGGCCCAGTAGGAGTGCACAGAACCAACATAAGGGCGAAGAAGATTATCAAGACAGACAAAACAACTATATACTGTAGAGGCTCTTAGAATAGAAGTTGAAGAGGCGGCCTGACATGGAAACTAGAACCTGGCTGGGAAGTTCAGCAAATCTGAGAGGACTGTGAGGGACAAGGACGGCAAACCAAGAGAAGATAGGTGGAGCATTTTCAAGAACTGTTGAAAAAAGGCAGCTCCCCGGGACCCACCGGACATCTGGTCGGTGAATAGTGACCTGCCAGTATACTGCAGTGTGCCTACAAAAGAAGAGATCTGCAAAGCTGTACACCAGCTAGGAAATGGTAAGGCAGGACCTAGCAGCAGGACCCCAGATGCTATGCCCCCTCTTGAAGATCTGGGAAGAAGAACACATTCCATCAGTATGGAAGGACAGCTACCTCATTAAGATGCCAGAGAAAGTAAACCTCATCTCCTACTCAAACTACAGAGGGATAATGCTTTTGTCCATCCCAGGTAAGGTTTTCAACAAGATCCTGTTGAACAGAACAAAGGACACCATTGATCCCCTGCTCCGAGATCATCAAGCTGACATCATCAAGATGTTGCACCGACCAAACTGCAACACTGCACATCATCCTGGAGTAGTGGCAGGAGTGGACTGGAGTGTGGACATTCGGTAATGTGGACGGAAGACCCTATGGAGTTGCTGAGACACTATAGGGGTAGTTCATGGCAATCAATTCACAGACGCCTTCCAAATATGTACAGGAGTGAGGCAGGGCTGTTTGCCGTCACCCTTCCTGTTTCTGCTGGCAACAGAGTGAGTCATGAAGATGTCTATAGTATAGAAGCAAAAAAGGATCCAATGGATATCTTGGACACAACTGGATGACCTTGAGCTTTGCAGATGATCTGGCTCTTCTCTCCCACCCCCAACAACGGATGCAGGAAAAGACCTGGGACTTAACATCCACCGAGGAAAGAGCATGATCCTTGAAGGTAAATGTTGCCAACACATCCCCCATCACATTGACAGGAGAAGCCGTAGTAGAGGTGAAGAGCTTCACCTACCTTGGACTGTCTTGTTGACCAGCAGGGTAAGACAGATACTAACATTAAGGTTAAGATCGGCAAAGCAGTGCAGTGCAATTAGGCACTATTCCTCCACAGACTTAGCATGACTCCTTTGGGTTTTGTGCTGTAACTTTGGCCTGACAAGGTCTGCATTGTACTTGATATCATCTCTCCCAAAGCGGAAACGGGCATACAGTTCCTCTCTAGCGTATTGTGCAAGTGGCTTGGCACGCTCAGCATGCACTCTTTCATGGTATCTTCTCCTTCCCTACCAGTGGTAGCGATGAACAACACCTGCCATGCCAATGCCTCTGTAAACCTATGACCAAGGTGTGTGAGAAACTGGTGATTTTAATTGGTCACACACCAATTAAGCAACAACTTGCCGACTGGTTTGTCATGTGTTGAATTACACGAATTAGGCACAAGGCCTATAAGGTTAGTATTAGCTACACAAAAGAGATGGAGCCATGGACTCAAAGGGCCTAATTTCACAGTGGCAGAAAACCATGCACCGTTGGAGGGTGTTAGCTGCCATTATTCCTCCATAGTACGACGTTTCAGTTCATTAAAGGGTAGAGAAGAGACCAAGAAATGCAAACATAACATTTGGGAGGACATCACCAAGAATGTGAATGCTACAGGGACTGGTCAGAAAAGGAACACAAAACAAGTCATATTAAGATGGAAGAACCTTAAAGTCAAGGCAACAAACCTTACTGAGGCCAAAAACCCCAAAACGGGTAACAAGCCTTTTAAGAGGGGTGAGTATACTGACATCGTCCTTGACATTATTGGTGGTGACAAATCAGAAGCTCTGTATGGAATTGATGGCGTTGAAGCCGAGGATGAGGCCACAGTTATGGAGGAGGGTGAGCCTGGTCCTCCTAACGAAGAGGAAATATTTGTCCTCAATCTCAGTCAAGTGGTTGAGGAAGAAGGTGGATCCTCACAGGTAGAGCCAGCTCTTGACACAGAACCTTTGAAAAGAAAGCGTAAGGATTCTCCAAACCCAGATGGTGACGCCTATGAATCGCTTCTTAAACGAGAAGCTGAAAGAGCAGAAGCGCAGATTCATCTGGCAAAGGAACAAATCCTCCTTTCCCAACTACAACAAACGAAAGTCAGAATGGAAATCCAACTCCTAAAATCAGAGTTTGGAAGAGCTGGTCTCTGTACCAGTGAAGAACTGCACGTAAATGTTCCTTATTTCCCTATTGGACATTTTTTTTAATTATTAAAAATAACCACAGTGCATATGTGGGGAAATTGTTCTTTTTTTGTTTCAGTCATTAATTTATTTATTCTTGTGAGATTGAAATGGAATCTTGCTGTTTAAAAATGAAATGGAAAATGAACCCAGGTCCAAAGACATCTGGGGGGAGCTAAAGATGATGGAAGTAGCTGAGAGCCAATGAGGAGACACTTGGCTCCACTTCTGGGGCGTTGCCACCGACCCATCCTGCCAATGAGAAAGCAACAGGGGCTCCTCTTGGAAATGGACTCAGGTTCACTTCAGTTAGAGAGGTGCTCCGTCCTGAATGTCCATGCGGCCTTCTCACTGACTGAGTCCCCTCTGTCAGTGCCTCCTTCTATGCCCCCTAATAGCCCAGACCTCGGCACACATTAACACTCACCTGCCAATGCGATGAAATCCTATCTGCAGTTTCATTATCATCTGTAGAAGAGGGGTATAGTATCCTGCCTAGCATCATTTTAAAAGGCAGGTAAATCTGTCCATTCCCTAGGTCCACAGGGTCAGAGTGCATGGAAACGTCATTATATGCAGGTACAGCAGGACTATTCAAGAAACACGCTGGTGGGATCGGTTTTCTGCCTGTCCCTTGGTACTGACAGAGGTTATGCCAGGGGTGGGGGAGGGGTCGCTCAGTTGAGGTGGGGGAGCTTGATAAATTTTGGGGGTATATCCTGGTTGTGATGTGTAGGTTAAATGTCTTTTTTCTCACTTGCTGTCCCCAGGAATCAGCCGGGGAACACTAAAAAAGCGGCTCAGGAATGAATTCCACAAAGAACCAAACCTACAGCTACCAGTTCTGGGACCACGCAAGCACCTCCAACATCACAGAGTATAATTCTTCTGTAACATTCCAGTTCTCTCCAGTCATAGATCAGGTGATTGGTGGTGTCTGCATCATCATCCTCTTCATCACCATGATATCCCTGGGCTGCACGATGGAGGTCGGCAAGATCCAGGAGCACATCGCCAAGCCCAAAGGAGTGGCCATCGCCATAGTGGCCCAGTATGGCATCATGCCCCTCTCAGCCTTTACCTTTGCCAAGATATTCCAGATGGGACCTATAGCAGCCATGACTGTGTTGATCTGCGGCTGCTGTCCAGGGGGAAACCTGTCCAACATTTTCACTTTGGGTCTCCAGGGTGACATGAACCTGAGGTGAAGCGGCCAGCTCGTTAATCTCATTATACAGGACACAAACAGAGGGAACAAACCCGGCTTTGGAAGAGGGTGCTGCAGAACAAGATAGGAACAAATGGATCTTAGATATTCTTTCCATTGAAGGGATCCAGTAATATTTCATTATTCACAGCATTAATTTTACGTCTTATGTATGGCTTTTTATGGAGTCACTATGCTCCACAACCACGCATGGAATGAAGGAAATAATGAGTAACTTTCAATGAACATACAATTCAAAACTCCACTAGATGCTATCTGACCAACAATAATGAATTCCCAGGTTGCCCCCCCTATCTAATCCCTACTCCTCCAATGCCTAGTCCCTCTACACTAGGCTTAGGCAACATCTAATTTTTCCTACCATAATATCATCCATACGTTATACCACCGGGGGGGTGGGGGGGGAGTTTCGTGAAATCAGTTTAGTATTTCGTGGGCACGTTAAGCTAAATTGTGCGCACAAGAAAAAAAAGTGTTTGTGGCCTTTCCAGGACTCCGTAGTTCTAAACCCGCTGAGGGAGTGACCTGACTGCTGGGTAGGAAGCACCAAGGGCAGCTGACGTAAGATTTCCTGAGGTTGTTTATGTTCCAGAAACCGGTCTGATCACTTGTGTGAGGACAGTCTTTCTTGCCTCCCAAAACACAACTACAAGTTGACACCTATGTTACAAAGCAGCATGATTTTTTTAAAAACCCAACTTTCAGAGTACCTTTGTGTATCCTTAAAAATCAGGCTAATTGCTTCCCACTGAAATAACATAGATTTATTGATTATAGTGACTCCTTTTGGCCATTAAAATAATAAAGTGTTTTTGAAACAATTCCACTTATTTACAGAATGGCCAATAAAAAGGAACAGGTTGAAACTGAAGATAGGCTGAAAGATCCGTTTGTGTTCGAAATGCCTGTCCAGGTCAGGGGTATCTACCACAAGAAGCAAACGGCACTATACTGGGATACTCCCAGGTCAGGATGTCTGTCCATTCCAGAATATATACACACTCCATTTTAGAGACACCAATTAGTCCAGTGCTTCCTGACTCAATCCATGGAGACCATCAGGAGCTGGGAGGGAGCAAAAATGTGGACAGTCTGCTAGGGAGCGAGCAAAACATGTGTCTGGGGTCCCTTAGGACTGGAAGACACTGAATTAGTCCATCTTTTTTAACTGGGGCAGGGAGTCAAAATAACTCAGGGAGAACATGCATATAGTACATACACAACACACCAAGCATGATTGGGATTCAAACCCACAACCCTATGGTGTGAGGCAGTAGTGCTACTTGCTGAGCCACTGTGCCATGAAAAAGAGTTTATTGAAATTTCTTCTTTAAAATATCCACCTTCATCTCCATATACCCTTTAAAGTTTTGAAAACAGTATCAGCTAAACCAGCACTTTTCAATTGCGGTGTGTTACAGCACACTAGTGCTCTGTTATAAGTGACCAGATGTGCTGTGTATATTAAAAATATACTTTCAGTGGTTTAGACCAGTGGTCCCCAACCTTTTTACCACCACGGACCGGTTTCTTTCCGTTAACATTTCCGCGGACCGGGGGGCGTGTTAAGAGACGTGCAACGGTCTCCAACCTTTTTTGCGCCATGAACCAAATTTCATGTAAAACGAGATTTTCACGGACCGGTATAGAAACAACTAAACACAAAGTGCGTAAAATTACAACTCACCATCCCGCTGAATTAGTGGGAGCCCTGAGCTTGTTTCCCTCTTACGAGCCGGGCTGGAGGGGGGAGCGGAGACGTGTAACAAAGATAATGAGGTGCGCAATATTTAACTACAAAATAAAAATCCAATTATAACGGACTTTAAGGGATCTCGCAAAACAGTCCGTTATATCCAAAGTCCGTTATATCCAGAGTTGCTGTATCCCGACTGCGTATCTGCGCTGGATCACCGGCACGCCACGCACCTTGTAGGCAGAGCCTGCATGTCCGTTATAGCCGGACAAAACTACAGCTAAAATCGGCCCTGGGACCAAATTATTTATTCGTTATAAGCGAAATTCCGTTATACTGGAGTCCAATACGTCCGATGCCGACGGGAGCAGCGGATCTCGCCCGTTATAGACGATATTCCGTTATATGCGAGTCCGCTATATCCGACGCTTTTTCTGCATGTTCATAAAGGCGCACGGCCGGGACCAGCGGACCTCGTCGGTTATAGACGATATTCCGTTATAAGCGAGTCCACTACAACGGGATTTTACTGTAATCACCAAGTGCGTTGCCTTATCGCCACCTATGGGCCACAGATGGAAGTGTTTTCCAAAATAAAACCGCATATGTTATCCGTTCGCCGGGGCCCGGCAGAAAGTGCTCCACGACCCGGAGGTTGGGGACCCCTGGTGACAATGGCGTGCCTGGGACAACCACCTTACGGAAAGTGTAGCATGGCAGAAAAAGGTCGGACAACACTGAGCTAAACAACAATCTAGGAAAGAAACAACAATACCGAATCTTGTTTAATAAGTTTATAACTATTTATAAGGTGTCTAAGATTCATAAACCAATACTCTCAAGTTTCGTTAAAAGTTTGGAGTGCGATTACATCGGCCAATGCGTGACACTTAGAGCCCTGCCTACCACCTTCATCAGATCTTGCTCTGCCAATTCCACCTTGACGGCACTCCGTGTATGTGCATCTACGTAATGACGTGTTTGCAGCGGGATCACATGTAACTTATTTTGGAAATTACCTGAAAACAACAAATGTTATTTTCTGATTGGCTAGTGGGTGGATGTTAATGCTGTGTAACTGGGGGCAGCTATGAACTGGGTGGAAAACTCCACTCCGTATGCCTGCGCCTCGTCCATTAATTCTGTATAAGGGGGTACCTTGGTGGGCGTTATCCCTTATGTCTCAGCCTGACAAACGCAAGATGTGGCATGTGAGCATGTGAACTGGTTGACACGTATGAGTCTCACAGTCAATCGCAAGACTGGAGAACCCTGATAAAGTATAAGGGTGAATTCTCCACAAATTTAACTTTTCGTCTGTATTCTGTAGAAGCCACGAGACATAAAAGTACTGTCACAATCAAAATAAGCCTTAGTACATGATTTTTCTCTCTCTCTCTCAGCATCCTGTTGACTACGTTCTCCAATGTCATGGGTTTGGTAATGATGCCCTTGCTCCTGTACGTGTACTACCAGGGCATCATCGGCCTGGAGAGCGCCGTTCCTTACACTGGCATCACCCTGGCCCTGGTGATGACCCTTGTCCCCTGTGCCATTGGGATCGCTATCAACCACTGGGCACCTCGCTATTCCCCCATCATCATCAAGGTGAGGAAGACTGATCCAGAGTTGTTCTGAAGCTCAGAGAGAGAGGTAAGGAGCATGTGCTGATTAGAGCACATTGCCACACCCACCACGACAAACCACCTCAAGGATGAGAACCTGAGTGCAGCCATATGGCAGGCAATACCTCAGTGCCACACTAGTCCAAATGGACCAGTGTGAATTTTTTTCCCCCTGTGGCTGAAGTGCCAATCCCGGCGCCAACCCGCAAGTTATTCCCTGTAAGTTGGAGGACCTCCTTATAGGGCTGGGTGTAGATTAACATCATACCCAGGATGAAGCAATTGCAGGTTAAGGACCTTGCTCAAGGGCTCAATGGTGTAGGATCACTCCAGGCATTCATGGGATTTGAACAAACAACCTTCCAAATGCTGTCACAGCTCCCTAGCCTCCAACCCAGGTAAACTCCAAATGCAGATCTGGATCAGGATACAAACCCCTCTTTCTACAGGCTTCAGTGTTAAATGCCTTACAATACAATGTCACGTAAACCTGGGCCAAATTATTACCAGAACTCTTAACCTGGTGCAAAAAAGCACATCTTCTCTCAGTGTGATTGCTCTGTGCCCCATAGGTTGGTCTCGGCACCTTATTGGTCACCACCATTGTGATCTTCATCCTGTGTGGCATCGTGGTTAGAGATACAATCGGGCTGGTCCTGTCACCTCCATTGGTGGCCACAGCGGCTCTCATGCCAATAATTGGCTTCCTCTTTGGCTACATGATGTCCTTTTTGTTCAATCTCAACCAGCAGTAAGTAAACTCACAGTGGTTATAATTGATTATGATATTAGATGTGTAAGCTCAGTTATGGTTTTGTGAATATACTACTTTTAAGAAAAGTTAGTCAGAAAATATATCCATTGCTTTCAAATGTTTATCCTGGTTGGGGTCCAGAAGTGTATTGTGGTTATTATAAGGTTAATATAATAATATAATATAATAATATAATTATTCAACCTTAATTCAAAAAGCTACAGCACTGTTTGGTCAAATATCTATCTCAGAATTATTAGATTGCCATAACATAATGATTTGCATACTTTTATTCCAGTTACTAAAATAAATGTTATTTTTTTAATAAACAATATTAACTCCAAAGATAATAAGAAAAACTATAAGGCAAAATGTGGACCAAAATTTTAAACATTTTTTTCACAACAAGGTCAAGAAAATGCAGCACTGAATACAAACAAAATAAATATTTAATGTGGACTTTTAATAAATGTGGTAAATTTGAAGATTTTTTTACATTAAAATGAAGCAATACGTACAGGAATTACAAAGTACTGTATAGTGAATGTATAGAAAATGTAAGTGAAACTATGGTGTCATCTGGTGTTATTAATAGAAAAAAATAGAATCTCGAATATTGTTACATTTTTTTAAAGCTCACATAACATCATATTGATACTTTTTTATTCAAGGTCTGAAAAAGCCAGAACCGATATGCAATATTAATCCATGAAATGACTTTTAAATGATATAATCGTTTTAATAAAAATGGATAGTTTCAATAAATTGACAAAACGTATCGAAATGAAACTGGCGCCATCTGGTGTGACTCAGCTGCAGCTACAGGATATAAGATATACAAATGCTTTCAATACAGCAATCTTAAAACATCATCGCGCTACAGAACAGAATTCACACAAAACTGACGGTGTTAACCGTGACAGTTTGAAGAAAGTTACATTTTAATTAATTAATCAACTCATTCTGGGTTGTTCCCCGTCTTGTGCCCATAACTTCTGGGATAGGCTCCGGACCCCCCGCGACCCAGAAGGATAAGCGGCTTGGAAAATGGATGGATGGATGGATAATTAACCAACTACCTTAGAATTTCTAATTAATCGTATATAAATGTTTATTTTTTTTTGTATTTTGCCACCTACTATTTAGACAGTCCTCTGTGTACAATGGGATACATTTGCGGTTACCTAGCTGCCAGGAAGTGCTCTTGTGAGGGTTGTTTATCAGGAACATCTGAAAAACCTGGAGTGCCCTTTGACAGGTGTAGGAGGACCATTGCTATGGAGACTGGCTGTCAAAATGTCCAGCTTGGCACCACCATCCTGAAGGCAGTGCTCCCTTATGAGATCATTGGACCCCTCTTCCTGTTCCCCTTGATCTACGTTACTTTCCAGGTTGGTGAAGCTGTGCTGCTTACCATCCTGTTCAGGTGTTACCAAAGGTTCAAGACACCCAGCAAGAGTAAGTATTTCATTGCAGTCAACAGTACTGAATGCATTAAAGTGACTGGACCAATACTCAGCAAAGTACTTACATTAGACTTTTTGCCCCTTACAAAAACATATCTTACAGAGAAAACAGTGTATGTGACTGTGAACAGTAACACAGAGGGAGTGACATCAGTCTAGGAGTGGACAGTCGTTCAGTTCATGAGTGGAGTCACCGGCCCTCCCCCTGGAGCTAATTTCAGGCCAATTATGGCCAAAATGCAGCAACAACAAATACCATGTGGCAAAAGAAAGACACTATGGACCTAAAAAGGATCATAATTCCAAGAGCAGCCACAGACATCAAGTGGCCATCTTTGGATGGTTTGTTTTCAACCTGTGCTCTAATTTACAAAACTACCTCCAGGGAACATCTACATCGGACATCTTATAATACATTTGTGCAGTACAGAATTACTGCCAATACAATGAACTTGTTTACAGATGGTATCACAGTATCACAGACTTTAAAAATCCAGTTTTCATTAGTATAACTTGTTGTAGTATACCGTAGTTAAATGCATCTGGAACAATAATGCACTAATGCACTAATGAACTAACTGCATTTTTTCCCCAGCCATACCCCTCCTGGGGTATGCCGCCTGGAGACCCCAAATTTTCAAGATATCCTACACACCCTGCTACGTGACGTC